>JALGBA010000005.1:6207500-6532972 GCA_023970755.1 Azemiops feae | reverse complement strand
ATATATATATAGAGAGAGAGAGAGAGAGAGAGAGAGAGAGAGAGAGAGAGAGTGAGAGAGAGAGAGAATTCTGATTTTATACACACATATATATTTAAAAAGTAAACATAAGAATACAAATGAAAATATAAACAATTCAAAGTAAAGGCACAAAAAAGAAAAAGACTAGCAGAAAAATAGAAGAAAAATATTAGTAAATGGAATGTAGTTAATTCTGTGATATAAATGAAAATCTCTAAATGAAAAACAACAAATTTATACATTTGTGTAAACTGACTTCTGATCCTCTCTATATTATTTAAAGAACTATAATGAAGAGCTAAATGCACATTTAGATAATAGTTAATGACTTCTAAACATGCATGAAATTCCAGACCATTTGTTCAGCGACTTAACTTGAAGACAGGTCAGAAAAAGTTATATTGTAATGCATCATAAGAGAATACAGTAGTGGCTTGCTTGAGCCCAGAGAATAGAAAATAAGATACAGTTCAATGTATATAAGCATTTTTAAAAGATACAGAACTTTTATTATACACATTAGAAAACTACAACATTACATTACTTTTCGACATAGTCACCATTCAAATTGAGGCACTTGTCATAACGTCTTACAAGGTTTGAAATTCCTTAGAAGTAGTCGCTCGGCACCAAATCTGGGCTATAGGAGGGGTGATCAAAAACATTATCGTAAACCAACACCCCACCGGAAGTGGTGCCATAGAAAATCCCGCTAAATGTGAAGATGCCAAAAGAATACTGCTAGTGAAGTTCATGGAGCATGATTCGACGATCAATTCAGAAGTCTACTGTGAAACATTACAAAAACTCAGACGAGCCTTCCATAACATGCGTTGGGCCATGCTGACTTCCAGTGTGGTGTTAGTTCACGATAATGCTCGCCCGCACACCACTAGACACACCCAATAACTCTTGAAGCAGTTCCTTTGGGATGTTTTTGATCACCCCCCCCCCAATAGCCCAGATTTGGCGCTGAGTGACTACTACTAAGGAATTTCAAACCTTGTAAGACGTTATGACAAGTGCCTCAGTCTGAATGGCGATTATGTCAAAAATCATGTAATGTTGTACTTTTCTAATGTGTATAATAAAAGTTCTGTATCTGAGAGTATCTGTCATTGATAACCAAACGGAGGTTTATTTCCAAATTGCCCTCGTAAATGAAGAGTAAAGCAATGGATAAACACTACCTACAAGCCCTAGTGCCGCCAAATCTAGTTTTGTTCCAGTGTCAAATAAATTAATAAATTTAATAAATAAATCAGAAGTATTCTGATTTGGGGAAGGTGGAGAGGCATCTTTGTAACCAATTCAGGTGTGATATGAAGTTAGAGCAGCACAGCCTCTCTCAAAACTCAAAATTTAATTGAGCCATCTCCCAGCAATGAGCCATGAATTGACTACAGGAAAAGTACAATATGAAGAGTTAAACCTCATTTGGAAAAACTAGCTTTTTTTGTTTTGCAATACAGATAGTCCACAATATATAACAGTTCATTTAGTAACTGTTCAATGTTACAACGGCACTGAAAAAAAGTGACTTATGACCATTTTTCACACTTTTAACCATTGCAGCATCCGCATGGTCACATGAACAAAATTAAGATACTTGGCAACTGGCTCATATTTATGACTATGGCAGTGTGGCCTACTGACAAGCAAAGTCAATGGGGCAGTGAGATTCACTTAACAACCAAGTAACTAACTTAACAACTGCAGTGATTCACTTAACAACTGTGGCAAGAAAGATCATAAAATGGGACAAAAACCATTAAAAGTCTCACTTAGCAACAGAAATTCTGGATTCAATTGTGGTTGTACGCCGAGGACTACTACTACTGCTACTAATATTGTGAAGAATAAAAGGTGGGATCCCAGCATAAATGGAGGCTGGGGAAGAATTTGTTGTGCTGCTACTGCAAATGGCAGTCAAAAGGATCTTTTTTCATGTTAATATAGTTAGAAATCACCCATTTCCCAAATTTAATTGTGAGATTTCTTTATTGAGACAGTATCAATGTTTCATTGTAAAGTTTCTAAAGTTACTTAGCTCTTTTAAATGTGATGTAATAGCGACATATGTCATGAAAACATGGCTGTTAATTATTCTTGGGACAATGACTACACAAATAGTCTTGAGTCGCTGTACTTGATTGTCTTCATCAAGTATTTGAATCCACTCGATTCAGTAAAATGTTGGAAGATGTCCCAAGTAAATCCACACTGCTCTGTTGTATGTTTCCTAGCTATTTGTCATTCAGTTCAGGAACATGATACTTTAGGCATCTTCTCTTTCTTCATAATAGTATCTACAGCCATTTGTCACCTGGTGCTCTCTAAATAACAGATCCTCTAAATGACAGATTCAAACTTTCAAAATTCTCACCAATAATCATGTTAGTGGCAAATTCTGAGAATTAAAATTCAACACATTTGGAAAGTATGAAGTGGGGGATGGTTAACATAATTCAAAGCTAGGCCAATGGCAGCCAAGCTCACATGATAATATCACATGGTATTCATAGAACTAATATATAGAGTGAGGAGAAGAAGAGGATTCTCCAAAGAGATATAGTTGGAGGCTTTTTAATGTTACATTTATTACATAATTATTACAATTATTTTGCTATATTTAACTTATTCTTTGTCATGAACATATGGGGATGACTCAAAGAAGTTTAGAATGAATTATGCATAGATATAATGTATTATTATATTATATAGCAGTTTGACTTACTATCAAGATAGCAATGATGACAGCCCAATTAATAAAGAACCAAACATTTTGAAAGAAGAAGTAGAATAGGCCATGGAGAAATTTCTGAACTGGAAAGCCCCAGGTATTGATGGAATACCTGTGGAATTACTAAGACCGGTGCCAGTTAACATCATCACTGCCCTGTGTCAAGAGATATGGACTGCATGTCATGGCCTCAGAACCGGAAAAGATCTGTTTTTATTCCATTAGTAAAGAAAGGAGATGCCAGAGACTTCTCCAAGTATCGCATGATTATATTGATTTTTCATGCAAGCAAGATTCAGTTAAAAATTATTAAACAGAGGCTTTAAAATGCCATTGATCAAGAGTTATCTTATGTACAAGCTGGCTTTAGAAAGGGGCGCAGCACTCAAGATCACATTGCCAATAATAGATGGATTACGGAAAAGATAGGTGAATATCAAAAGGATCTTCATATGTGCTTAATCGGTTACAGAAAAGCTTTTAACTGTGTAGAACACAATAAGCTATGGGCAGCTTTGCATGATCTTAGTATCCCAACCCACCTGATCAGATTCATCAGATCACTGTACACTGATCAAGAGGCAACAGTGAGAACACTTTATGATGATACAAATTGGTTTAGAATCAGTGAGAGAGTTAGACAGGGATGTATTATATCACCATTTTTGTTCAATCTACATTCTGAAATGATCATGCGGAAATTAGATATGGAACTGCCTGATGTTGGAGTGAAGATTGGGGGAAGAGCCACAAATAGTTTGAGGTACGCAAATGATACAACACTATTGGCTGAAAATAAGGAAGACCTGGGAAAAAATTATCTAGAAAATCAAGGATGAAAGTGAAAAAGTAGGATTTAGTCTTAATATCAGGAAAACAAAGATAATGACAACAGCTGTAGATGGCCTTGAGACATTTAAAATCAACAAGGATGAAATTGAATTAATCTGAGAATTTATCTTCCTTGGATCCAAAATTGTTCACGATGGCAGTTCTACTCCTGAAATCAAACACAGGACACCCTTAGGCTACACTGCAATAGTTAATATGAATAAGAACTGGAAAAGCAGAGATATTGATATCAACACAAAAAGCAGGTTGGTTAGAACAATTGCCTTCCCTATAATGATAAATGGGTGTGAGAGCTGGACACTAAGAAAGGCTGATCGAAGAAGAATTGATGCCTTTGAACTATGGTGCTGGTGTAAATTATTGCGTATGCCATGGCAGCCAGAGTAACTAACAGAGAGGTGTTAAATTGTATAAAACCAGACACATCACTAGAAGCTAAAATCATAAGACTACGTCTGATTTACTTTGGACGTGCCATGCGTCCAAATTCATTGGAGAAGGCAGTGATACTAGGGACAAGAAGAAGGGGCAAGCAAAGAACATACTGGCTTGATAACATCAAATCTGATACAAAATTGGACATCCAACAATTGAAAGAAGCTGTGCTTGACAGAGTAGCATGGAGAGGACTTGCCTATAAAGTCACCAAGAGTTGGACACAACTAAATGTTTAAAACAACAACATAATGTTCTATGTATAGCTAGCCACTGAATATGTCCCTGGCATTCTTTTGTATTTGTGATTGTGTTAAAATTGTTTGAACATAAAATTGACTTGATATTTAGAGGTTTAAGATTGCTCATTTTTTAGAGAGTTTTGCAAAAGAAGAGCAAAGAATGAATCAGCTGAACTTTTCCAAGCAATTAGCTAGGCATAAGATAAGCTGTTTTTTACAGCTGTACACACATCTCTTTTCTGATTTGGAATTCAAATTAACTCATAAATATTGAAATTCTGAGCTTAAGGAAATTGTGTTATTTGATGCATGGCCTATTTTAAGTAATTAGTTTTATGGATAAATTGTAGCAAAAAAGAGTGTTGCCATTCTAGGTTATAAGCAGTGCTTCTTAGAAGTATATATATATATTTGATTCGCCATTTAATTATACAGCCCACCCTGTCTGGAAGGCTTTGAGGCTTTTAAGACCACCAACTCATCTATTTCGCAATGAATATTTACATAACTTTGCATACTTCCAAGTTGCTTTTATTCCTTTGAGGTCTATGCTGTGCTTCATAACACTATATTCACGGGAGATCTACATTTTTCTAGATCTAGAAATTGCAGAGAATATTGGTGAACCTGAAGTAATATTTGCTCTAGCTCTTTCCAAACTGGTTTAAAAAGTTTAGTGTCCACAGATCCTGCCAATTGTTTAATTTTAATTAAACAAAAAGCCCTTCATCCTGTTCTATAATAACTCTTCCTTTTACTGATCCTGAATCTTTCTGCATTTTTACTCAAATTTTATAATTTGTGTCATTTCAATAATTCCATGTGTGTCTGATGTCAAATACTTATGAATGCCATTGTGTTCCTCCTAACTCCAACCCCAGAACATTATTTAATGCCTTCTGATATAATTGAATGAATGCCTTATTATTGTATATCATCTGCTTAGTATTAGTCCCACTGCACAGAAACTCTATAATGGCATCCAACATCTGATATCAGACTCCTGGTTATAATAAATTTTATCCCCCATCAACTGGGTTGATTTGGCTAAACTTAGATGGTAAGCAAGGTCAGACCCAGTTAGTACTTGGGTGAGAGACTACTTGGGAATTTCAGATATATTGGCTAGACATCAACAAAAGCAATAAATAAATCCCAGAAAGCAATGGCAAGAAAAACTACTTCATTAATGCTGCCAAGGAGATTATATAGATACAGTCACTAGGAATCAACCTGGATATAAAGGAGACTGTACTTTACTGCAGTAATCCAGTACAATGCAACTATAATTTTGGGAGCTTAGATGTTCTTAATAGGCATAGAATTGCAGTTCAAACAACTAAATAATCTGGGATTATTCCAGTTCAGGAAACACAAACCTTCTCTGTTCCCCCATTAATTTATCACTCAGAATGTTTGCCCTTTTTTCCACTACAGGTGGAAAAAACTCACCGATTGCTGTTTTCATACACTATTAAGTCTAGCAGGACTTGTAGGATCTTGTAAAAAGTTCATTCCTTCAAAGTCAGAGAACATTACATTATAATACTTATAATATTTTGCCCAATCACTCTGGCAAAATGTATAGGGAAAAGAAACTAAGGGCCAAGAAAAAAAGAGAGAAAAGAAGATGCTGGGCCATATTTGCTTGCAAAGGGGGCATGGAAGAACAACCCAATCTCTGAATGACAGATTCTCCATTTCTCCAAGAGCCATGATGCGCAGTGGTTAGAATGCACCATTGCAGACTAATTCTGCCGACTGCCAGCAGTTTGAGCCTGACTGGCTCAAGGTTGACTCAGCCTTCTATCCTTCTGAGGTTCGTAAAATGAGGACACAGATTGTTGGGGGCAATATGCTGACTTAGAGAGTGCTGTAAAGCATTGTGAAGCGGTATATAAGTTTAAATGCTATTGATATTTCTGCTGCTACTTCCCTTCTGCTCTCTACTTAACTTTACTTTACTTTAACAATGGCAGCAGCAGTACTGCTGCCCACCTTCAACTGACAACTAAACTTTTGTTAAATAAACTGAAGGGGTCCTCAGAGTATCAGTTTCTGAAAGAATTACAGATCTGCCTCTGCAGTTAAACTTCAGAGTGACTTCAGCATATGCCACTCAGAGTATTATTGCATATAGGACAACTAGTTGGGAGAAAAGGTACTCCAGAAAGTTCGTGTTCATGTATTACATAATCTTAATTCATATGTTTAAAATGTAAGTAGAAGAAAATGGCAAGAGACCCTATGACATACTATGCCACTGCAGTTGTGCAACAAATATTAGATTCTTCTCATGTACAGTAACCCTTAAGCACTTGTAAATGAAACAATGATACATATGACAAGGATCTAGATGTTATTTTGAAAACCCTTCTGAATATAAGCAGAGAATGTCTCCACTGGCTTAAAAAAAAAACCCTCAGTAAATATAAATTCTGCTAACTGCAGCATTTTGTCAAATTCATGACAAGCAATCCTTTCACTCAATTTAATATTAGACAAACGTCATTTAGAATATTGTGCCTAGTTTGGGATACCAAATCTTTGAAAGACAATTGGCAAAATGGAGAGAGAATCAACTAGAATTGTAAGGGCAATTTAGCCCAATTCCTGTGAGGAATTATACAAGCCAAGTGATGTTTTTAGTCTAAAATCCCTAATTAACTCTGTGTCTTCCAGAATTGTCCCAGGTGACAGGAAAGAGAACGACTGGATTGCAATGTCAGGGAAAGAAGTTTTAGGCTGTCCCAGATGAGATGTAGGCTTCCTTTGCTGGATATCCAGTATTTACAGTAAACAAGGCTGGATATCCATCTGCCAAAATTTAGCATGGCAACTAAGTTGCAGTATCAAAGAACATCCTGAATCTCTACAACTTTCTACTTCAACTATGCAATTTTATATATAGTTCCTATATGATATTTTTTGTAGAGTTTCCTAGAGTTCCCATATGAAAAGTGTGCTTAACCAGCATGCTGCTCGGGATTTATCTTAGTCAGATGCCCCCAGTTTCGGAGTGAGTGTGGAAGGAAGGAAGGAAGGAAGGAAGGAAGGAAGGAAGGAAGGAAGGAAGGAAGGAAGGAAGGAAGGAAGGAAGGAAGGAAGGAAGGAAGGAAGGATTTACATCTTGAATGAAACAAAACAACATGTCACATATCAAGATTATGTATTGTGCAGGTGGATTTGTTCAAATGTATGAAAGCAATAATTAAAAGCAAATGAGAAAAGATTAAACTATTTAAAAATCAACAAGCCCCATTCTTATTCTAAGTTTATTACTGAATTATATTTATATATGTAGATTTGTGCTACACATTTAAGAAATTATGGAAGATTATGTTTTATGAATAGATTAAGGAACAGTTTGAAAAAACAACTGTCTATCTTTTGACTTAAAATATTATTTATACATTCCCCAAATTGTCATATAATCCTCAAACATTTTGGGGGAGATGTTCATAGTTGTCTGCTACTATAAATTGTTATAAAGTATTATAATTCTACTCAGGTTGTCGCTGTTCACATGTCAGAAGTCTACTTCTGAAGCTGCAACATTATATATGGGTTTTTTTTTAATGAAGCAGTGAAATATTTTAACCTGCTCTTAGTGAAGAGAGAGGGAAATAGAAAATGGCAGATACTTTAAAAATAAATACTGGAGCAAGAACATCAAACTTTTTAACATTCATATTAAATGTCACAGTGAAAATATGAAAATATCTGCTTTACCGAGCTACTTTTGTTTTTCATGTGAGGTAAATCTTAAAGTGATGGATATTAAGATTTCTACTGGTAATTCAATCTATTTTTGGTCGGTCAATAGCCATTTAACTGAGAAAGTTGATAATACTGTAGTCTGTCAACATGTTATTACTTTCAATAGTCATATTGGTAATGGAAAAAAGGAAACATTTATCTTGGTTCGGTGATTTTAGAATATTGAATAGCAGATATAAGTTGACACAAGTTTTCTAACATAGGCTTTAGATATCCTGCCTGGAATCTTTCCTTTTAACTCTTATTTATCTGGCTATTATTTAAGAACTTGTAATTAACATGAGGAATTAATACCTAGAACATAGAATAGAGTTGGAAGGGACCTTAGAGGTCTTCTAATCCAACCCCCTGCTCAAGTAGGAGACCTTATTCCATTTCAGGCAAATGGTTATCCAGTCTCTTTTTGAAAGCCGCCAGTAATGGAGCACCCACAACCTCTGAAGGCAAGCTGTTCCATTGGTTGATTGCTCTCACCATTAGGAATTTTCTCCTTAGTTCTAAGTTCCTTTGATTAGTTTTCATCCATTGTTTCTTGTCTTGCATCTGGTGCTTCGGAAAATAGTTTGACCCCCTTATCTTTCTAGGATATTGGATATTCAAATATTGGAACAGTGCTATCATGTCACCCCTAGTCCTTCTTTTCATTAGACTAGAATAACCAATTCCTGTAATTTTTATTTTTATGTTTTAGCCTCTAATCGTTTTTGTTGCTCTTCTCTGTTCTCTGGAATGAGTCTCAACATGTGTTTTATATTAAGGTGAGCAGAACTGGATGAGTATTCCAAGTGTAGTCATACTAAAGCTGTGTAAAGAGATAGTAGAACTTCACATGATTTTGATTCTCTCAATTAATGCAGTCTAAGATTGCATTGGCTTTTTTGGCTGCTGCTGCACGTTGTTGGCTCATTGTCCACTAGGACTCCAAGATCCCTCTCACAGTTATCAAGTTTCACCTAGTCTGTACCTGTGCAGTTGGGTTTTCCTACCTAAGTGTAAAATCTTACTTTTCTCCACATTGAGTTTCATTTTGTTAGATAGGGCCAATGTTCAAGTCTGTCAAGAACTTTTTTGATCTTGAACTTGTCTTCCGGGGTGCTGGATGTAGTTCTGTTGAGGACTACATGTTGAATATGATTTGTCAGCCAGTTACAAATCCATCTGGTGGTGGTGCTGTCTATTCCACATTTTTCTACCTTGCCAAGAAGTACGTTGTAATCTACTTTATCAAATGCTTTACTGAAATCTAAGCATACTATGTCCACAGCATTTCGCTGATCCACTAATTTAATCACTTTGTCGAAGAATGAAATAAGATTTGTTTGGCATGATCTGTTTTTGATGAAGCAATGTTGGCTACTGGTTATAATTTTGTTTTCTTCTAGATGTTCGCAATTTTTTTTGCTTGATTATCTTTTCCAAGATCTTTCCAGGTATGGATGTCAGTCTGATTGGTCTGTGGTTCCCCCCTTTTTTTGTGTGAAGATGGGAACCACATCAGCTCTTTTTCAGTCCTCAGGTAGTTCCCGGTGCACTAAGAACTTTAAATATGGGTCAATGGTTCTCAAATCACATCTGCTAGATCACGGGTCAGCAACCCGCGGCTCTGGAGCTGCATGTGGCTCTTTCAGCCTTCTCCTGTGGCTCCCAGCCTCCTCTGCCATTTGCAGAGAGAGAGAGAAAGAGAGAGAGCTTCCCTTCTCTCTCTCTCTCTCTCTCTCTCTCTCTCATGCAGACTTGCCCCCTCGTGGGGCTCCTGATTGGCCCTGTGCCCGGGCACCCCACCCCCTGGGAGAAGCACAGCCAGGAAGTCCCTTTCCCAGGCTGGCCCTGTCCGAGGCGCACGTGGCCGGGGAGCCGTGTGGGGCAGCCCCGGGATCCCCCCTGGGAGAGGCCCACTGGAGCCTCCACTGAGCAGGCCAACCCTCCCACAAGCCATAGCCCCAGGAAAGGGGTCTGCCCCATTTAGGGTCAGGGGCTCCCTTCAGAGTTGCCCCCGAAGTCCCACGTTTCCCCTGAAGCCCACCGGGAGATGGGAGGGGAGGCGGCAGCAGCTGCTCTTTCAAGGGACCTCTCACCAGCCCGGTGGATCTGCTGGGGGACCCCCACCCGGGAAAGGGAGGTAGGCAATGACCGCCGGATCCCCCGCAGGGGAAGCTTGCTCCATCCTTCCTTTCCGTTCGGACGCTGTTTCTGAAAAGAGGGGGGACCCAATTGGAGCAGGAGGACTCCTCCCCAGCCCATCCCCACCACACCTGCCAGGGTCCCACAGCTTCCCGGGGAGCCTGGCTCCCGGGGGGGAGGAAGCCGGGCGCTGTAGGAGCCCCAGAGCCAGAGGGAAGAAGGGCCGCCTGGAAGGATCGGCGCATGTTGGGGGGGTTCCTCTCCTTGGGGCAGGGGGTCCTGGGAGCCCGGCTCCCCCCACGGCCTGATGCTGGGCTTCCCCCTGAGTATCCTGCAGACTGTTTTGCAGGGGGGGCTGCTGTGGGGTCCCCAGATGGGCAGGGCAGGCAATTGGGTCTTCTGTAAGACCCTGGGGTGTCTCTTCCTGATTCTGCTCAGCTCTGGGTCTTTGCTCCAAAGGGAGCCCAGCTGAGTGGCTTTGGGGGTCTTCCAAAGGGGGCTGGCTGTGCCGCTCACTGGTCAGAGCTGGAGGTTTGACCCCCGCCCTGCCGAGAGGGTCTACAGAGCCCAGCCATGTCCTGGGATGGAGCCCCCGACTCAACCAGGAAGAGAGAGCGAGAAAAGAGCTTTGGGTTCTGCTTCCTCCCCCCACAGGGAATTTGGATTGTGACAGATGTGAACTGGCCTCAGGGGAGCGATTGACGCTGAAAGAGGTAACCCCCCCTGAGTTATCCTGGAAGTTTTCTGGGAAACCCAGGAGAAGGGGCGGGGAGAGGAGAAAGAGAGAGAGAGTGAGAGAGGGGGGAGGGAGAGGAGAGAGAGAGAGAGAAGAGAGAGGGAGGGAGAGGAGAGAGAGAGAGAGAAAAAAGAGAGAGAGAGAGGGAGAGGAGAGAGAGAGAGAGAGAGAGAGAGAGAGAGAATATGAATATATGTTGTCCTTGCTGGACTTTTAGTAAAGAACGTTTAATGAAATATTAAATTAAGAGATGAGGTGTGGGGATAATTATACTGTATTTAAAGATGGTAGATAAGCTACTAAAATTATTTTCACCTGTTGGGATGAAGGAGAAAGGTTTTTCCCCCTCTTTCTCCTGCATAAAAATTTGTTTTCTTTGTAGCAGTTCATTGATTTCATAAATGCAACACACTATAGTTTTTTTAATACATAGCATAAAGGTAAAAAAGGATATATGCAGTGTTATCTTCATTTTAGGTGTCAAAAGGGTTTTGTGGCTCCCAGTGTTTTCTTTTCTGTGAGAAATGGGTCCAAGTGGCTCTTTGAGTGTTTAAGGTTGCCGACCCCTGTGCTAGATCCTTCAGAACTCTAGGATGTAGTCCATCAGGACCTGGTGATTTGAATCCATCTAGAGGTGACAGATGTTCTCTTACCTTATTTTTGCATATTTTATGTTGCATTTCTAACCTGTTGTTTATGGTTCTGTTTTTGGTTAGTTAAGTTGTTTTTTTCTTTTTGCATGAAGATAGATGCAAAGTAGTTCTGCTTTCTCTTTATTGCCTGTTATTGCCTGTTAATTCTTTGCCATCTTCTCCCAGTAGTGGACTGATTGTTTCTTTGACCTTTTTTTATGTGGAGAAAGAAACTTTTTTATTGTTTTTGACATTTGTTGCAAGTCTTACTTCATTCAAAGCCTTAGCTTTCCTAATTTCGTCTTTGCAGGTTTAAGCTATTTGTTGGTATTTTGCCTTAGTTATGTTGCCTCTTTACATTTTTATACTTATACTTTGTTTCTCTTATTTGGTCTGAGAGTTCTTTGTGCAACCATGCTGTTTTTTTCTTGGTTTTCTTGTTTTTCTTTTTTAATGGTAATTCCTTTCTGAAATACAGAATACCATATAGAAATTACTTTATTTCTAGTTTCTCTTCTCCTTTTTGTTTTATGTCTTTTAGACTGTAAATCTGCAGTAGGCTGTTTTTTTTTCATTGACTCTATTGAACCATTTTGGGGGCTAAAAAGTAACATACAAACTCTTTAAATAAATTATATTTTAGAGAAATAACCTAACCTAATGGCTATGTGGGTAAACTACAAATCAGGAACTCTTATTCAGATCTCAGTTTTGTTTTTTGAAGTTCTCCAAGACAGCTATTGTTTGTCAGCCTCATGTTCATAAACACATATAAGCAACAGAAAATCTAACTATCCTTATTATGTTAGCACAAAACAACCCCTCCCAATTTGGGTGCTCTCCTGGTGTTTGACCTACAACTGCCAGAATGAGATGTTGGTTCAGGAATTTTTATAGCAAAACTCTACATATCAAAATGTATTCATTTGAAAGGGGCTAATATAAATATTACAGCTCAGTAATGTGTATTATGTGCTTTCTTTGTGTACTGCATCACATATTCTCTCTTAGTTTGAGCCAAATATCCATTTGCTTCTGAATTAAGAAGCAAGCCCAAATTTGCTTCATCTTTATGCCCTTTCTATGTGAAGCTTATCTTAAAGCTCAAAGAAGTCCCTGACAAATTTTGCTAAGGCTCAAACTTCCAAAATTTTCTGAACCAGTATATCACTTATCAATGATGTTATATCCTTAGAAGAAAATATATGGAGGACATGAGTATGCATGAGGCAGAACAAACTAAATGTATAAGTTACTTTCTAAACATAATGCTTGCTTATTGCCCGTTTTAACACTTTAAATACCTCTTGGTGATTTGTGCCATAGATACTTCTTAAGAAGTTATACTCTACAAGCCATGTGTGTGCACAACTATGGGTTTCGTGCGCTTTATTTTAGAAATCCATAATTTATTGTGTAGTTTTCCCTCACTGCTTGCTTCCTAGATAATTTTCTGGGTCCACAGGAGTGCTATTATTTAGCAGGAGAAGATACACAGAGGGATGGTTACCATACACTTATTGGTGAACCAAGCAAGAGAGAATAAAGTGGTGGTTTTTTTTACAAATATAAGACTTCTCTGAGTTCTTTTTCTCCTCCAGCTATTATGTTGTTTCCAGTTCACAAATAAACCACAATTTCCTTTATTATCACAAGGAAACTCTTTGTTGCTCATAGTCATTATTGATATTTCTATTGTTATTGTTTCATTGAGCTTTCATTGTGGGTGGGTGTTATCTTTTATGATGAAATTACACTGAGAGCACTGTTATTTTAAGATGCACTCAAGGTATTCTGACTCAGTAGAAACCTAGTCCAATTTGAACCCTACTCCCTCCCTTTTTCTTCTTTTTTATTTTTCTTCTTTATTTTGTGAACTATATAACAACGGAAGAAAGAAAAGGCAACATAAATTCTCACCTAGCTGAAGACATAAAATAAATATATGAACAAAGCTGCTGGTAAAATGTTATATTTACAAGCTTCACAATATACCATTTTACTAGGCCACAACTGTGAATCAACTTTGCAAATATCTAAAGCAGCAGTGTCCATAAGTCCCAAGGCTGATATACTCTCTTCTAAATGACAGTGACAAATCCTAATAGAATTTGTACAATTTGAAGCTGCTCTTAGACACTATTGGAACAAGGGAGAACATTTTAAATTACTTTAATACTTATATAGGTTAGATATTTTTAAAAAGGCATAAAACTAACACAAGCTAATAAAGAGCAAAAACAGTGAAGAAAGAAGAAAAAAGTGCAGAAAGATTAAAATAAAAAATAGAAGGAAGAAGCTTTTGATTTTTTTTTGTTGCAAATGTAAGTACAAATATTAAATTATCTCTCACACGATAATTACACAAAGGCTCACTTTTTTCTGTTATCCAGGAGGGTTTTTTCTAGTCATCAAAGCCACAAATCATCAGTGTGTTTTCATACAAAAAGTCCACAATGCATTTTCAGGCAACCATAAATGTAAACATTGATATTTTTTTTTAATCAAAGAGGTTAATTTAGCCATCTCTGCAAGTGCCACTATCTTCACCAACTATTTTGCCATTGTAGATGTTATTGAACCTTTCACTTTGAGTATATAATAGTTTCACTAAAGTTGTCATATATAAAAACAAAATTCCATGACTTTTTTTTACTTGCTTGTCCATTAGTCCCCAAAGGAATGTATCTGGTTTCAGTTGTACTTTAATCTTTAAAGACTTCTGAATTAATGCAGGAATTTGTATCCAAAATATTTTGGCTTTTTACATAACAAAATGCCATTTCATTTTGTTCACATCTCTAGCAAAGATTCGAAACATCTTCATACAATAGACCATTTTTCTGGTAATGCTGGCTAATTAAACCTGTTGGGGGGGGGTATTGTATTGTATAGGTTCTAGTGGTGTTGAATTCTTTCTTGGGTGTGGATGCTGTTCCATCACTTCTCAGGAAAGGTTTGGTTTATTCCTCTCCTCAAGAAACCATGATTGGACCTAATTTTTCTCCAGTATTTAACCTCTCCTTTTTGGGGAAGGAGGCTCAGAGGATCGTGCAACAGTTTCGGATGACCCTGAGGTGGATTAACTGGACCCCTTTCAGTCAGGATTCATGTCTGAGCATGAGGCAGAAGCAGTATTGTTCACATTTTCAGATGGTCTCTAGTGAGAGCAGGATGGAGATTGTATACAACATATCTTTCCTCTGCATGACCTCTCAGCAAACTTCCATACCATCCACTATGGTATCCTTCTGCAGATCCTTAATCCCAGGGATTGGGCCCAGAGGGGCACTGTATTTTGCTGGCTCTCCTAATTTATCTGGGGTTGATGTCAATTAGTGGTAACAGGAAAGGAGAAATCCCACCCTCAGGTCCTACCATGTGGGATACCGTAGGGTTTGGTGCTTTCTATCTGCTCCTATTCAATATCTACATGAAGCCTGTGGATGAACTCATCTGTTTTCATGGGCTGACCTACCATCAGTTTGCTGACGATACCCAATTATGCATCCCTGCCCTTGATGAATTATTATTTCTTATTTGTGCAATTTATTCTCATCAACAGTGACTAATGGGGATATTCAAAAGAGATCTATTTTGTAAGATAACACAGATGCACAAACACACACACATTGTGTATATATATTGAGAAAGTATCTTAACATTTTAAAAACATTCTGTAAGAATTAGATAGATAATGTCAGTAGAAAGGTCAATGACAAAAGGCAAACTTTTCATACATGCCGCCTTTTTTTTCTATACAGAGATAGAGAGGAAGCTGCCCCCTTTTTGCATATAGTACTGTGAAATAAAATATTCTTCTCCTGATGATTTTCTGAAAGTTTTCATACCTTTACAAGGCATTTGTCCCCTTGGAATTTTCTGAATGTTGTGCATACATTTGAATCGAAAAGTTTCATGTGGATCCTGCTGAGATAGGAAGAGAGTCTGAATGAACAAGTAAACTCAGCATTCAAAGCTTGCTTCAGTTATTTCAAAAACAAAGCCATCCAACCTGCAATGTGCATAAAACTCTCATTCCCTTGTCTCATTTCAATAAATTAATTTATATTAATAATTAGGCCAGTTGCATGATACTGTTCTGACCAAGCCTACGCGAGTACTGCTCAGCTGCTTACTCGTGAGGAAAAAGCCCTTTTCATTGAACAAGGCAGGACTTTGTAAGAAAAAACCTCTTTTATTTTATGGAACAAAACTCCAACCAGTCCTTTAGCTGTTGAAATGAACAAGATCAGTCTCTGAGTTCTCAGCTGGAATGCTCAAGGTTCAAGTCACTCAAACACACAGAAATCCAACAACAGAAGCATGAAGCCGTAGCATGAACGGTTGCCTTTGGCAACCATACCCTCCCATGCCTCTCCTCTTTACAGTCCAGCCAGGGTGTGGCTTCTTAGAGTCTTTTACTTTTCCTGGAGAGCTGCCCCACCGCCCTCCGTTGTCCTGCACGCCTCTCCTCTCTGCACATCCGTGCATCTGGGACTGACCCCAGTTGTTCCTCCTCTTAGCTTAGTTCAGCCCCCCCCCCCAAACAGCTGTGTCTCTGCCTGAGCGTGAGTAGATGGGCCGGGCTCTGAGTCTGGCTCTGAGTCTTCTTGCTCCTCAGAGCCTTCTGCAGACTCCAATGTGAACCCAGGCACCTCCTCCTTTTCATCCGATTCCTCGGATTCGGCTGCTGGATCTGCTGGCAGGCAGGAATCACAACAGATACACAGGGTTGATCTGGATCAATTTTTGTTTATAAAAATAGAACAAATTTTGGCTCACCCTGTCTCAGGGAACTTCTCACTATGAATTTTTTAGAAGAACAATATGCACTGCTCAAAAATATTTTCTGAAGACCTTCATAAAAATGGTTGATACTTACACTCTGGAAAAGTTTACAAATCATTTCTTAATCAATGGGGTTCCAACAGTCCACAATTCAAGGCACAGTACTGAAAGGAAGAGTTGGAACAATAGTGACTCTTCCCAAGAGCACACTTCCTTTCAAAATCAGTCTCAGATTGCTATATGAACTCATCCATAAAGACACCAAGACAAACAACACACAGGGATTTGCAGACTTCTTTCTTACTTTGGTTAAATTCTGTATTTATTACTCCATCATCAGTTAGGGCATCATCCCAGACACATTCCTAAGCAGACCCAAGAGAGTTGCATGTTTACTGCAGAAAATTAGAAAACCATACATATAAACTTCTACACAACATCTAGTAGCAAACAAAAATCTCACTCTATATGTCAGTTCCAAAGTTTAGATCCTAGGCCTCTTCTTCCCCACTTTTCAAGAGACTTTTGGCTGCTATTTTGAACGTTGAACGTTGAAACTATGCCATCTATTCTTTGTTTAAAAAATTGTGTTATCTGTTATGTCAGAAAAGCTCTAGTTCATAGAATAGCAAAGCAGAAGCCATTGTCTGAAATTTTTCAGAAAGTATCTGGATGACTCCCCAGACTTTTAAATCAAGGAATAGGTGTGACTAAAATGCAATTTTTCAGTCTACATGGGTATAATTATGTGTGGCAAAAGCCAAACACTGATTTCACAATAAGAAATGCAGTCATACATAAAGAGATTGTGGTGTGGGGATGGCTTGCACCTCAAGCCTTGGACAACTTGCCATTATTGAAGGAAGCCTGATTTTTTTTTTCCTTCAGCACATTTCATTGACTCAGATAATGAAAGAGAATACAAGAGAGTATCATGCTCTGTCTATCAGTTGAAGCCAAATTTCAAGGCAGTGATCATAAAAATATAGACAAAAGAGTGACTAAAGAAGAAATTTAGAGCTTTAGAATGGCTGTCAAATCTTCAGCTGAACAGAAATATTGTAGCAGGTTCAGAAACAAAAACATATTAATTTTTTTTTAAAGTTTACACAAGTAAGTATGGCCCAAAATTCAATACAAAATCTAACAGGGAGTGAATATTTTTCCATGGAATTTTATGTAAGACAAACATAAACAGGCTAGGAAAGATTCAGAGAAATACATTGCTATAGGTATACAAATGTACACATCCATTAAGGTCCTTGAACCAGTGCAAATGTGTGTTGATAGAGAATTTGCTGCCCTAATCGCTTGAGCCCCTATTGTGCCTTACTTAATACAGGACAAGTTCAGAAAAATGATTGTTGGATATCCATATCTTCATTTCTTCTTCTACGTTTCAACTTTTGGTGGAAGAACAACCACTGCATAAATTGGGATGAGGTTTGGCAACTGGAGTTGGGTGTTTAGAATGGTGTGTTTAATGACTTATCAAATTGCTCATGAGCCAATCACAAGGTACAGAGGTTGTCCACAAGTCTGACTGCCAATCAGGCTATTTTTAAATATGCAACTAGTGCTCTTCTAAAATAAGCAGTCCAAAAAATAAATTGCAGAACAGGAAGACACAGGGTGAAGTGTTAATTGCCCAGTGCCTGCAAATAGTTCTCTAGCTAGAGTTAAGTTTTATAAATGACGAAAGTTAACATTTTTCCTTAGCAAGTCCATAGGAAAAAGTACATTCATTTTCTCCTAGAATAGTAATTCTTCTTGTGAGTTAAACTGGGGCCTGATATTTCAGGAAAAGGAGATTTCTCCCCACTAGAGTGAGAGTAGACTAAGCCAAAATAAAGATAACAATAATATAGAAATAATGCAAAAATAACCATTTCTAAAATCATCAAACCATAAAATAGTATAACAAAAAATAATAATAAGCAAACTGATGACAGGTCTTAATTAAATGCTCTTCTAATTACTCTCTTTTGAAGGTTTTTATGAAGGTCAGTAGTGGAGGAGCCATTCCAATTCCAGGTGGGAAGCTGCTCTTGAGGACAGGCATTGTAGATGAAAACAGAAGATTGTTGCATTTTTCCAGATCTCACATGGAGGAGGAATACTAAACATCCCTACCCAACACCACAAATTGGACTGGTTCAATCCATTTGAAATAGACTGTCCTGTTGGTATCTAGGTGTCAGCCATATAGGGTTTTGATTTTCCCTGACAGTTTCACTTCCCAAATGGGAATTTTCTATCCAATGTCTTCTGTTTTCATCTCTGTAATAATAAATACATTTTAAATTGAATGGTGGCAAAGCCACAAGGCTTTCCATGTGTCACAGCATTATTGCAAATCGGTTCCTGGAATTGAATCAGAAGTCAAGCAAAGCACTAACTGATGTCAGCACTGACTATTCTAGGTTTGGCATTTTAAAACCATATTAATCAATTGGCTTTTCCTAATTATTGTCATTAACATGGCTTTGTAAATTGACAAATCTGCCCTTTCTGGTTGCAAGGCAAAATGAATTGGATCCTGAAAAATGGGCAGCACCCAGTTAAAGTGTTTTATTTTTTTTTCTACCTCTTTACGTTTTCTATATCATCGATCATTATATTCATTCCCTTTGTTTAATTTTATCATTAAGCAAGGTATGTGATATATAACATCCAATATTAGAAATTATAATTTTAGTATTGTTTCAGCAAAGGCTAAACTATATATCACTAAGAAGCCTTTCAAGCAATTTGTACTCATCACCCAACCACACGTTAAGTAGTTTTTAGACTTCTGGAAGTTCTATTGTATGTATGAAGATAGCTCATGCACACAACATTATACAGTATACAGTCTTAGACAATATTATACATTATTCTTGATAAGTCTAATTTGACAGGCATTATGCTAACACAATATTTATCCCTAGGAAAATTCAGGTCTGATACAGACTGGAAAAGAAGGGAGTGAGATGAGTAGACAGGTTTCATAGTGAACAGTCAACATTCTGAAAAGTCAAGATCTCTCATAAATAACTTTTCATAAAGATCTGTCAACTTTCATTAGTTAATAAAGTCCTGGGAACTCCACTGAGCACAGAACAATAGTGGCATTTCCATTCTTCTACTGCCTAAGCAATGTTTATATGAGTGAGTGAGTGAGTGAGTGAGTGAGTGAGTGAGTGAGTGAGTGAGTGAGTGAGTGAGTGAGTGAAGGAAGGAAGGAAGGAAGGAAAGGAAGGAAGGAAAGGAAGGAAGGAAGGAAGGAAGGAAGGAAGGAAGGAAGGAAGGAAGGAAGGAAGGAAGGAAGGAAGGAAGGAAATCCTATGTTCACTGTCCAAAAAACAAAAACTCCTAAGTCAATTAGAGAGGAAGCATAAATGACTTAGAAACAGTAGGGGATTGTAAGATTCTTTTTTTAAAATATATTTTATTAATTTTTTACAATAACATTCTTTAGTGCTTAGTAAACAGCGTGTTGTCTGGGTTCATATGTTTAAAAAACAATCAATAATAATTAATTTCTATAGTTCCATAATCAATACATTAATTAATGATATATTTCTTTGATCTTCTCTTCATCCAATAGTATTCTCCTTTTGTCAAGATTAAGCAAATCTTAAAATTCAATACATATAAAGTTAAATATAAACCTTTTTCTTGTGTTTATATAAATAACAGTAACATCAGCATATAGCATCTTTTCTTATCTATTTCTTCTTCAATTGTGTTTTATAAGTCATCTTGTTAGGTCACTATATGTGCTGTTTTCAAGATTTTTATTTAAGCTTAATTTCCTCTCTGTATTCAAACCATTCTTATCAGTCATAATTTTCTCAAAGTTAATAACCTTTAAATATGCAACCTTTTCATTCATGTGCACCATCCCAATATTTTTACATTTCATATATTATAGAAATTGCTATATTACTTATATAACGTATCTCTCTTAGTGTGAGACCGCTTTATATCCATAATTTATCTATTATTTTAACTGTATTCAAACAGGTGTTTGATCATATAGTACTCATCTGGTAAGTTGCATCAAATCTTTCAGATCTGGTTCTAGCCTTCTTCTTTTGCCAGGTAGCTTTCCAGGTTAGTGTGTTTGACTTACCCAGGGGTTTTTCCTGTATTTTTGTAAATGTTGTTGGGAATAGAAGAAACAAGTTAGATAAGACATGTATTTTTTGTCTCCCAAACTTTAATGATTGTCCTGGTTGCTCTATTTTATTAGGTCTTCTTTTCAATCTTCAAGTTGATTTGGAGGTCCTGAAAAATAGGATATCTTTTCCATTTCCATTATTGTGGCAAAACCTTGCAGGTTTTCTTTTGTTGGTTTTAATTTGTAGTTTTCTTCCTCTATAGCTTCCCTCTTTGGGTCACTGTCCTTTGATTTTGTATTCTATTATCTTGTTTGTTTGTTCATTCTTTATCATCATTTTCTGAGAATTTTTTACTTGTAAGTTTAAGTTGGAAATGTGCTCATTTATGCCATCAAAGTTGTTTTTAACCTCATCATGATTTGAAATCATTGCCATTTGAATCTGTCACAGCATTGCATACATTTCCTTCTGGAAAGTATTTGCCTTGTCTTGAAATATTGCTCCTGCAGATCTCTGATGTTCCAGGCTGGGGCCTTCAGAAAGGGATATTAGATGTAGTTTCCTGCTACTTTTAGATAGGTATGCAACATCTATTTTATTTCCCCCTTCCAGATGTTCTTTCACTGGTACCATAGTCTCTGTGTTTAGCCTTTTAAACCAGCCAGTCTTAAAGTCCAAACAACAAAATCTTATGTAGTTCTTATCTTTATATATAGTTTTTTTTATAATCCAATGCATTTCCAATTATCAAAGCACCACTGAAGGCAGTATTTTATAACAGTTCTTCTGTTCAGGGTCTTACAATTTATCTACCAGCCAAAGTTGTAGTCCAGAATGTTTGACTATCCAGTAAAGTTCCCCCCTAGAAAATTAGCTAACAGTCAGTTTTTCTTTTTCTGCAGACAATTCTTGAGCTTAAAGATCACAGCTTACTGAAGGTCAGCAGTTTTTAAAACAAATATAGTTCTGTAGTAGATGGCACAGTATGT
This sequence comes from Azemiops feae, assembly GCA_023970755.1. Classification (NCBI taxonomy): domain Eukaryota; kingdom Metazoa; phylum Chordata; class Lepidosauria; order Squamata; family Viperidae; genus Azemiops; species Azemiops feae. Next base: position 6,511,524 of record JALGBA010000005.1, on the reverse strand, counting down.
TTTCTTTCCTTGTTCCCAACTGTTTTCTATTTGGCTGAAGGTCACTAAGGTTCAAGGGAACAGATTATTCTTTGTTTCTGGGCGTCTTGCCAATTTCTGAGTCAGTGTTGCTGTTGTTCTATACTCTAATCCTCCACTAGATGTCAGTAATTATTCATTTTCCAACTTTTCAAACAAAGAATTATTTTTTATAATTTCATCAAAACTCTTTCAGATGTAAAATCTTAATGGTTTTCTTAATTTTCAGATTTATCCAGATGTAATATTGTTAATTTCATTTCAGTATATTTCTTTCCCCTGTCAAAATTAAATCGCCGCTTCCATCTATGGAAGGGTGGGGGTATAGTCCCTTCCCTTCTCACTTTCGGAGGATTTCTTGCTTTGGGGATCTTTTCCAGGGAATCAATTGCAAAAATAGAAGAGAGAAGATCGATATACTCACCCAGTTCCAAGCACGCTGTTCACCGTTGTTCTGGTTCATGCTTTTGGACTTCGGCTGCTGGTAGCTGTTCTAATTAATGGATACAAGAAGCAGTAGTCTCAAGACAGTCTCAGGAGTAGAGGGCCTACATTGCATAAAATAGTTTAAGTACGCTTGGGGTAAAATGGGTTTTAATTGTACTATTCTTACCATTAGCAAGGAATGTCACATTTAACATATGTGTGAGTAAGCCTAATAACTTTGGTTACTCCTATCTTCTCCTATTAAAAAGTGTTTTGTGAAAGCCTTGATTGACCAAACATAGGATAGGTGGCAGAGGTTATATGGCATTTTTCCAAGATTTGAGTTTTCCATGAGCTGACTTCTTTCTGTTGCCTATCTTTAGGCACTATCTATTCTGTGTTAGAATGACTTATATATTTAAGAGGAAATGTTTTTCAGCACATTATCTATATACTTAACCACTAATTGCATTATACATGCATATAACACACAGCTCATAAATACATAGCAAAGCTTTCATATAGCCTTCCCTCTAAGATGTACTATAACTCTCAATGCATTTGGCAAGACTATGACAGTATTTTAGATAATTAAATTATAAGTGTCTTAAGATCAGTTTTCTTTTTTTAAAAAAAAATACCTTTCAGCTATAATTACATCATTCACTAGCTTTTATGTTTTGTCTGTGTTACAGTAAGGTACAATAAGTGCTTTGGCACAAACAGTGAAATAAAAGGTCACTTCTATTTTCCATATTAGGAATTTCATTTTCACTGTCCCACTAAATAGCTGCACAAATATTAAAATTCAATTGTCATATATGGAATAATGATGACCCTTTTGAAAATATGTTGTATGACATTTGGCTTGTCTTCACATTTGAACTATTGGGTAATAAAGGAAATGTTCTTAGAGAACTTATATGTAATGATGGAGTGAATGGGAAAAAATGAGTTTGCATGAGGAAACATGCCATTTGTTGCTTAATTTCTTATTGTAGTAAAGTCAAATTTTAATAAGTAGTCCTGTCAAGTTCAGTCTTAAATTAACAGTGTATGCCATTTGTTAGCTTAATACCAATATGACAAATCACAATTAATTTGTATTTAAGTCAGTTTAATAATCATGGACTATGAATCATGTAACTATCTAACAAACCCATATGATTCATCATGATATGCCAGTCCCAAGCACAGATAAATGGGGAGGGTTAAGAAAAGCAATAGTTAGGGTTTGACTTCTGGTTTGACATCGTAGCGATATGGACGCAGGAAGGCAGAGCTCTGCTTTCCGTACCCGATTTCGCCCTGCTGGGGGTAAAGTCACCCCAAAGAGGTGATGAAGTAGGAGTGGTGCCTCACTGATTATGCAGAGATGGTGGTCTTTCCATTTGATTTGAGGAAAGCCCTTCAAACCAGCAGGGGAAAGATTGGCTGCATCCCTGTGGCCAGCCTCCAGCTACTGACAACCAAAGAAACAAAGCACAAACTAGCCGATTGTAAACAGTGTGTTTGGAACTGGGTGAGAATATTGATCCTTTCTTTACTACTTTACAACTGAATTTCCTGGAAAAGGCTCCCAAGAAGCTAAAAATCTCCGAATGTGAGAAGGAAGGGGACTGTACTCTTCTAGAGAAATGGAAGCAGCATTTTAATTTTCTTATGGGGGATAGAAATACATAATACTGAAGTGGAAACAATTTAAAGCTACAGTTTTGATAAATTTGAGAACTGAGATAACTGTTAAGATTTTCTCTTTGAAAAAATATTGGGGTGAAATATAAGAAATCAACCTTCTGTTTTGAGAGTGGAAAATGGATATAGAATTACATCTAGTGGTGGATTAGAGAATAGCACTACAACTGTAAGGACTAATGCTGACCTGGCAAGAAGCTTAGAAACAGATAACAACCTAGCTTCTTGGCTGCTTGGTGACTCCTAACTTAACAGAGAACAGCTGGCAACAGAGCAAAATATTTTGGCATACTTATCACCCTGACCTTCATGGACTATAAATACTCACTGAGCTCTGAATTTTAATCTTGAGAACTATTTGGAGAGAAAGAAAAATCTGACTTTTGGCTATGTTAGGCTGGGAAACAGCTTTGGGTTGTTTTTTAGGGTGATTGAATATCTTGAACACTTTGAACATTGTGGATTACAACTTGGCCTGACTGACAATTTTTGGACACCGGAGCAGAAGGACTATTACAAAACATTGCTTTTAGTGCTGGACTCATATCTTGGAAACTATTGGATTATAAAGGCTATGCATAAAGACCAGAAAAACTAGATGAAACTTTGTTCTAGTGCCATCAAGATTGGTGATATTAGATAAGACTTGTATTTGAAGATCACAAAGTTCTGACAAAATTTCTGGATGGGGAGAAACAAAATGGGGGCCTCATGCCCAGCCAAAAGTGGTAGGAAAACATACCCAACACCTCCATTTGAAGCCCCCAGCCAGGTTTATCAAGGATCTGCAGGATGAGGCCTCAAGAAAAAACAAACACTTTTCAGAAGGAGATATATTCTATGCTACAGTTGATTCACCAGACAATTCTTTCACACAAAGAAGACCAAAAAAACCCCAACTATGATGAGATTAAAAACAATTTAGTTAACATAAATGAGCAAATCTCTAATTTAAATGTACAACTAGAAAGTTCCTAGACAATGACTACAAAGTATGAGCAAATAACCCAGAAAACAGAAGATGAATCAGAGGAAATTGATCCAGAGATGCAAAATATAAAAGAAGGGAAATATAAACTGCCACAGACAAATAAAACCTTGCAATATCGAGCTATAATAATGAATATGGAAAAGGCACGTTACCCCCTAGGTTTGCAAAATACACTTGAGGACAAGAAAGAAGATTTTTAAAAATGGAGCTGTTAGGGGAAATACCAGAAATTGGGAGACAAAAAAATGAAAAGAGAAGCTGAGGGAGAAGGAAAGTGGGAGTTGCTTAAGGAATATAAATGGACGGAATCCCCCCTCAAAAATATCTTACATAAATTGTCTTCCTCATTCCAAGCAACTTTCATAAAAATAGAGGGAAAATTCTTTGGTGATTTAATTGCCTTCGCCTGGAAAGCTATTTAGCAAAGGAAGAAAGCTAGAGTTAGACTTAAAAAACAGAAGATTGGACTTACCAGAGGGGACATTATATGATTAAATATTTGTTTGAATATGATTAAAAGAATGGATAACCCTTAGATATAATTAGACTTTTATAATAAGAAAGATGTTATTTATAATTAGAATAGCACTTTTTTGATATGGGAAATATGAAAATATGAGGATGGCTTGTATAAATGAGACTCTTAGCTATATAAATGTCACTAAACTTGAGAAAACCATAACTGACAAAGATATTCCGAATATTGATGAGAAATTAAACTTAAATACGAACATGAAAAACAGGATATTGATTTAATAAGGAGATTTCAATTGCAAATACATTTGAAATATAAATTGGTTAGAAAAGAGGCTATAAACTGATATTATTGTTATTTGTATAACACTAGAAAATATGATGAGGATGTTTATATTCAATTTGGTATGTATTAATAGTAACAAGAATTGTATTTGTGTACTATTGGGAAACTGAAAATAATTTGGGAAGAAAGGAGGATCAGGGAAAAAACCCTGGATTGTGCAGTATTGAATAGATTTATATTGAAGAAGTTAATGTTAAATATGTGAGCCCAGACAACACGTTGTTTACTAAGCACTAAAGATTGTAATTGTTAAAAATCAATAAAATGTTTTTTTAAAAAGGAAAGGAAAACAATGATGAACTACCCTGTAAAAGATATCCCCAGAACACTTTTTGGCAATCACTCATGACTCGGATATGGATAGCAACCACAGACTCTCCAGTCTGGATGGTAGCCTGCAAGCTACTGGAGAAGAGCAAGGGATAACTTTCAGTAGTCAGAGTTTTTATGATATTGTGGGAGAAAAACCTTTGGGAAGCCCAACAATTGACAGTGCCCACCCTGTACAAAGTTATATCAAATTGAAATATGGAATTCTAGAGGCATGTCCCTTGGGAAACTTGAAATTGTAAAAAGAGAAATGACTAGAGCTAAGATAGACATCCTTGGCATCAGTGAGTTACACTGGACAGGAAGTGGTCAATTCAAGTCAGACAATTTTATGGGTTTATTCTTCTGGAAACAATATCCATCAGTTGTATTCTGCATCAGCAAACAAGTGGCTAAATGTGTTGAGAATCACAGAGCATACAACGGTCACATAACATCTATCCAAATTCAAGGCAAGCCACTCAACATCATCATACTACAAATCTACGCCCCAACTGTAGACTCAAATGATGATGAATTTGAACTTTTTTACAATGAGCTTCATTGTGCTCTCAAACTACATCTGAAATGGAGGAAGCACAAGAGATATCACATCAAAGAGACAGGATGTTTTCCTTGTCACTAAAAGATATGGATTAATTTAAAAACTAGGTCAACAAAAATTCAACATCAACTGGATGATAACATGCATATTACAAATATCCCTCTACAATTTAATTTTCTTACATTAAACAAAAGTTATTTTTATAATTAATTAATTTTAACTTTTGACAATTTATGATGGATTAGGAAAATGCACATATATTACAATACTACAGATTTGTTAATTTTAACATTTTGATAACTATATTTGTGCATAATTGCAAACTTCAGATCTCCTGCATATATAGACCTGGATGTGTTTATAATGTTTTGATGTTTGAACAGAGCTGCAAAGAGTAACAACAACAAAAGCAAAAAGCCTTGGTAATCTTGGGTATCCTTTATACTGATTTGGAAGGATCAATAGATGAAACGAGTAGTTCTCTGGAAAACCACAATATTCCTAGTGGATGTTGTTTCTTTACATTTGATTAAAGACAATTTATAAAGATGATGACTGTGAGCAGAAATTGAGGCTGAATAAGTTTCAATAGTGTTCCCTTTATTTTTTAATAAGAGAGAATGTGAAGTAAGGAAACAAAAAGTATGAAAGAAATAGATAAAGCACCACTCAGAGAATAATAAATAATGACTCCTTGAGCCAAGTTCAGCTATTGGTCATTGCATCCAATAGAGAATGGGCTTGTCATCTTTCTTTCTCTTTCTCTCTTTCTCTCTCTCTTTAGTACTGGTGGTCCTTATTCCAGCCCCAGATCCAGCCTCATGTAACTCTTGAGGTCAGAGTATGTCAGCTAGATTAGGGTCCCCAACCCCCGGTCCATGAACAGGCACCAGGCTGTGGCATACCAGAAACTGGTTTGCACAAACAAGCAAAGCACCATCCATGGAATGCAAGCAACACACGAAACTATGCCCCCTCCAGTCCATGGAAAAACCTCTCTCCACAGAACTGGTCCCTGGTGCCCAAAAGGTTGGGGGCCACTGAGACAGATGCTTCCACCGGCTGAAGTAGAAACAGAAAATGTCAGATGTTTTGCTATGGCCACATTGCTTAAATCTTCAGCTCAACAAAGAAAGAGACTTAGCAGAATAGAAATAAAAAAGTAATAGTATATAGTATTAAATTGTGTAGAGTGAATAAAACTCAAACTGACAGATTTTTTTAAAAAAGCATTAAAGCATGAAACTATTAAAAACATTCTCTACTTCAAGTTGCTTCCTTTACAAGAAACTTTAAAAATCAAACATTCTAATTATAGGCATACTAATCTACAATACTAATTATAGGCATGTATAGTTTTTATACTTGCATCAACAGCCAATGACATCAAAATAACAACACATATACACATACCACAATCAAGCAAATTCTGTCATTATTTACAATTACAGACAAATTCTGCCAGTATTTGCATCCTAGGACCTAATATAAATATGTCAGTCAGGACATTTGTGTGCTGACTTCAATATGCACATATCTTTATTTGCTCCCCTTTGTTACCCATATTCACAGACACACATTGAATGCCTGTGTACACACCTATGCCGCCCAAATACTATAAAGTCTAGATGCTATCTCAAGCTTCTTAAGTTTTGTCAGTGCTGTCCGTAACATCTTGCTATTTTTTATTAAACCAATATAAACCTGAAACCTTGATTTGACTATGGAATTTCTAATATAACTGACTTTAATATAAATGTTCAATAAATGATAAGTGTCCAGAACACAGAGATTGCATTCTTCCCTCTATATCTTTGTGGGTAAATAAGAATGTATAATTTAATTATTAAGCCAGTTTGGCCTTAAAATGTGTTTGATCCTGCAGCTTTTTTTTTAAGTCGCATGTTTCATTGGTTGGTATATTTGTACCTATAACAGAATAGAATCAATTACTTTAAAAGGATCAATGTTTCACAGAGGGTTCATTTTTTCTTGTCTCCTTCTTTTCTTCATCTTTTTTCCTCCTCTCATTTCCATTCTCCTCTTCCTCTTCCACTCCCTTCCACAAACAAACACATCTTCCTGAGGCGAAAAATGATTCGTCCATCATCCTTGGCAGCTGTTTGCTGACAGAACAAGAAAATCTTGCTGGAACTGGCAACTATAGGTTTGTATCTTTAAGGTGGGAGCCAATTCATATGGTGAACAATAGTGCAATGTCACAGCAGAATGTATGGATGGCACCGCACAGAAGCACAGCAGTTGCCCTCTTTGGCAGTGAACTTTCAGCTTTTGGAAAAGGGAAACCTTTGTTTTCGGGCTCCCTTTCCAAATGTCGTCAGAATAGAAGGAGCTTTCTTTCTGAAGTAGCTGAATGCTTGGAAAAAAAGAAGTCCCTAAAAAAACAAACCAAAAGGGAAGTTCTAGACAAACATGGTTGAAGATAAATAGCAAAAAGGGTAAATATAACAAGAAATCCCTGAAAAATTACTACTACTATTGTACATCACCAAATTAATCACTGGAATCCAACTTTATTGAGAAATTGAATGAAGAAAAATTCAGCTAAAATCTCTTTCTCAATCTAAGGCTTGTTGTAACTATAGTAACTCTCAATTTAACATACCTCAGTTAGTGGACTTTGGATTCAAAAGATAAAATGTGCTAGGTGAGAAAGTGCCATCTAGTGCATAATACAGTAGTTAATAATATATTACTATAATGCACTACTACTCTTTTCAGTACTTTTGGTTCCTGGATCAGCCCAGCCAGTAACACACCTTTGAGACACCCAATCCACCACACTTGTGGTTCCCACTGTTGCTTTTAATTGCAGGATTAGTGTTGGAATGCCCAGAGTTCACACTGCCGTTACCCTTTAGTTATGGCTTAATCTGCTTCTATCTTCTTTCTCTTTTGTTTCTAGATATTAAACCCATATCCTATTTACAGACCTTAAGCTTTAACAGACATGAGTATAATCAGAATCATACTCAAGAAATTACAATAATTCTTCTCTCTAGACCACAGGTGTCAAACTCACCACATCACATGTCGCGATGTATCACGACTTTTTTTGCACTGCCGGAGTTGGGGTGGGCGCGGCCTCTGTATGATGCAACTGGTCCGCAGGCTGGCAGTTTGATACCCCTGCTCTAGACCTACTACTAATTCCAATCTCAAACTGGCTGGGGAATTCTGGGAGTTGAAGTCCACAAGTCTTAAAGTTGCCAAGGTTGGACACAGCTGTTCTAGAGGCTCCATCACACTCTGAAGAATTTTCATGGAAAAGTGAAAGCCAAGGCTTAAATAGATGAAGTCTACTGCAGATAGGATAGAGAAAGATTGAGCAGACATGCAAAGGAAAGTAAAAATGAACATTTGAAATTGTCTTCTCACTCTTTGCATCCAGATTGTGAGTTAATGCACAATGTAAACTTCTTTACCTGCAATTGGATAAGACTGCACACAGAGAAATGAAAAACTAATTACTTTCTTGTTCTTTGAACAGCTGGCAAAATAGATTTGCTGAATCTGCTCAGCATAGCACACAAACAGGCAGATCAAGGCATTATGTCCAATCAGGTCAAAAGCTTATCATAGCATCACAGGAAAAATAAGTTGGTGTCAAAATATAACTGTGGAAAACTAGTTATTTAGAAGTGCTTCTTTAGAAAAAGCAAAGCAGCAACTCTTTTATGTTTCTTTTAAAGAAAGATTGTTGCTTTAAATGTGAGGTCTCTCATAAATCAAGCTCAGTCCTTAACTTCATCAGTGTAGTTATTCTGCATTCATAATAAAGGCTTAGAACAATAGCTTTAGACATTTAACAAAAAAGTTACAATTATCAATCTCTATAAATATTTAAAACCCATTGTAAAAATTAAGGGCTGATCACCCTACCTTTAGTAAGTCACTGGATTGCTATGTGGAGTTAAAAATGAAGATATTCTATTAGCACTGTGTCCTGCAACATATTGTACTCTCGATAAGGATTCAAGTATTTGCCTTATAACCCCTTGCCTAGTAAAACACCAGGGAAATTCTGATCTTTTTTTGTGTACAGCTGTTATCAGATCGTTATGATTCAGTTTCTTCAAACATAGTTAAATTTTATATAAATCATAACAGTCTTATATTATTTTTTGATCAGTGACCAATGATACCAATCAGAGAATGACAAAGCTGGAACACATGTTTTAGAATTATACTTACAGAAGAAACATCTTGCAACTTTCATTTATTTTATTTTAGTAGAAATAAAATATGCCCTAAATTGTAGTCTGAAAATATCATTTATTTATTTACTGTCAAGTCCATTTAACCTCATAGTAGCTCACAACAAAAGTAAAAATTAAAACATTCATTTTATTATAACATAATGTCCAAAATAAAGAATCTGAAAAAATAAAGCATAGTGGTAACACTATAACATAATGATCAGCAGTCATTAATCCAGGTTTGATTAATTTTTGATTAATTTAGACCACCAAGATCCAATTTCCTATCTAACCACTTTTATATATTTTGAAATTTTAAAGTTCTCTTTGAATTCCACATTCCTTGATCTTTTACTCTTGTGATTAGTTGCAGTTCTGAATAAGCCAAGAAGATTAATTTTGTTTTACACACAGTATGATAGAGAAATTCAAATGTCAATTGTGAGTTGACAACTCCTTCCAAACCATTAATTTGTATCCAGGCCTTTGATCGAATTGTAATGCCTAAGAATTCATTATATGGTATTTTATTCACTCTGACTGACAGCCATGACTTTTGCACATGAATGGTGCTTGGTGGCTTAGAGATAAGAGAACAATTACTTTGACATTCTCATTAATTTGTCTGATTCTAAAATGTTGCTTTGTTTAAAGAAAGTCTTGTGTACACAGTAATTTCTATGTCACACAGCATATTGAATGTAAGCACCTTATGAAATGCATGTTTGCAAAAACATTTTTCAGAAAATTTTAATACTTTATTTGATACCTATTGCTTATGTGCAAGGGTGCTAATTTCAGTAATTCTGTTTCCAAGGATTTTAGATAAGTAACCTTACCATTGTTTTCAAGGCAGTCAGTTGATCACTTTTAACTTTGAAAGATTGATGTTTTACAGGTATTCTTTGGTTTTGTATAATAAGACTTCAATCCACAAGATAATAATGTGCTGGTAAGTTTTTGCTTAGCCAATTCTGTAATCTGAGCCACTGAAGTCTGTAAGCCGTATTTTACAGTTTAGTGTATTATGCAAAGATAGCCAATAATGATTTATACAATAAGTCATGGTACCATACTTACCTATCAGTCTAGAAGAAAAGTGATTGACAAAAAGCCTCCGCAAGGATAGTTTCAATACACTGCAACCAATCTTTTTCTTTTATTTTTTTGCCAGCAATTTATTCTTGCTGGATAAACTCCATTAACCTCTCCATCTTGAATTTAACAGAATCCTTCTTCAAGTTGTCGTATTATCATCTTCATTTTCTCTTCACTGCTTATCTAAAAATGTCAAGTATTACTAATGATAGTAAACCTAGCGTTCCAACTTATTAATTCAGTAGCACTGTTATAACAATTCTTAAGTCAGTTGGAAACTAAAGAAACAGAATTGGTGTAATACTTTTCAAGCAATTACCAAAGAATTCTAGCTTGTGTTGAAGGAAAAGTCTTCATCATAGTTCAGTCCAAGCCGGGAATAAACAACATGGCGACTACTTTAGAAAAAAGGTTGCAGTTTATTGAAGAGGAGAGCCAGACAGAAAAATGGCTCTGGAAGAAAAGAGAGAAGGCATATGTAAGGAGTGGGGTTTTATACCCTCTGGAGCCTTTTGTTTGGAGTTGTTCCTGTGGCATGAACTTTGACCTGAGTCTGAATGTGCCTTTCTGGTATTCTGATGGTGGTGGGTTAATCCTACTATGTCCCAAAGGTCATATCCTGCTTCCCTGGGGTTGTGGCTGATGACTCTTAGATTTTTGGTGTGAGGGGTTGTTGATTTTAGGGATCTTTCTTCCTAATCCCAGTTTCCTGACTCCAGTCTTTCTGACAAGATTATCACATCTGCATTTCTGCAGACTTGGTTTCTGTTTGGGACAGAGAGACTTAGGGGGGAGGGTTTCTGCCTTTAAATCCTTTAGGGAAATATATTCTGTCTTTTAAATATTTCCAAAAATATTTCTTTCTCTGGGGGGGTGTGTGTGACTTCCCACACTTGCTATAATGTAATGTAATACACATGGTGAAATAATACTGCTTCAGAATGATCAGTGAAGTAATGTGAAGTATTTGCAATCCATGTTAACTGTACTATGTATTTAGAAACATTTTGTTTTTATTTCAGTAGTGTAGAGTCTGCTGGTTCTGCCATTGTTTTCTGTGTATGGAACACAGAGCCTGCAGAAGATAACTTCTAAATTCAACAGAGTGCATAAGGGAACTCTGAAGATTTACAGGCCCTGAAAGAAACTCAGTTGTGTGGAGCTGGCAGAACAAACAATTTACATTATATCTATACTTTTTGTCCTGAACAGCTTTAATAATGCAGTGGCAGACGATGTTACTTTTATGATAGTTACTGTGCTTTGCTCTTCTATGTTCTGCTTATCTATTGTTAAACAGATTTCAGGTATGTGACATGAAAGGTGAAAGATAACGGGGGCACATGAGAGAGGTGAACAATAGAACTTAAAAATATGGGATGTGACCAACCCTGGCTATATACTTTGCATATCCTTCTTTACAAAGAACAATCTTCACAAAGGATAATTTTCATTAGAAGATTGATCAGCTATTCAGTCAAAGCCTGGAACAAAGATTTTAAAATAAATAGAAGGAAGAGCACAGATCATGAAGTTACCTACTAGCAGCCAAACAAGAAACTGAACTGGCATAGTCTTCTATACTAATACATTCTACTCTAGTATCTGAACCATACATAAAAATGAATATATGGACATTTTATCCAAAATTACATGTGCTCTTCTTCTCCTTTTTGATAATCTGTTTTTTTTAAATGATTATATGTAATTATCCATCTGTTTTTATACTGAGATATACAGTGATGTGAGAACAATGTCCATGTTAAAGGTAGATATTGATAACTAAAGATTCTTCATAATGTTGCTTTGAAAAACATATTTTGGCCTAGTACAGAGGTAGGCAACCTTGGCTCTTTTATGACTCGTGGACTTCAACTCCCAGAATTCCTGAGCCAGCATGGCTGGCTCAGGAATTCTGGGAGTTGAAGTCCACGAGTCATAAAAGAGCCAAGGTTGCCTACCCTTGGAGTAGAATCTCTTCTGCCTGATTACAGAGGGTCATCTTAATTTATCTAATTAGCCAACTATTTTCTACTAGGATTATTGACAGCTTGCTAGTGTCTTCAGCAGAAGCTTTTCCCCATTACCAGAATATGATCCATTCAACTACAGAGCCAACATGTCCTGCAGGCAAAACATGTGATGTATCACTGAACTATAATCCCTCTCTTTTCGTATTATGCTTCCCAATAAAAGGCTTTTCAAGCTCAGTGAATTGCAAACAATGCTGAGCACTATAAAAGTATGAGTTGCATTACTGCAAATTTTACAATGCCCCAATTAGTTTAATTGCTAGCAGGGCTCAATGGGTGAAGTTTTCAGTCAAGGTTTGGTGAATATGCCACAGGCAGTAGGTTCAGAATCAGAAGAAGCTAGACATGGCTAACATCGACAATTCTGAGAATCAGCTCTTTGGAAGCAAAATTAATTTGTTTCTTCCATATAAACAACAGTACTTCATATAGTAGTTACTCCTTCTCCATCCCTTCAAGCTGATATGAAGTTAAGCGGCAAATGTTATCTGAACACTAAATGATGCTGCATTTAATTAAAATGCCCTTAATTTGCTTGGTTTGAAATTGTATCCCTTGCTTTAATTAACTATAATCTGATGGAAGCCTAGCTTGGAAGTATTCATTGTTTGTATTGTTTTGCTGATTTCTGCAGTATCCACTTAGAACCATCACATTGTTTTTTCTGGCAACATGAATTATCTATCAGAGAGATAGGAAAATAAATACAGTAAGCTATCCAGTTTACTTACACATGAACCACACTATAGTGTATGGAAACTGGTGTTTTATTAGTTTGAATAAATGCAAGTTCTTTGGCAGTGCTAACTTTAGCGTGCAGATCATATTCAGTATTTTGTCTCATGGCAGTGTGCCACTGTGACATAATACAGCAAAACACCTTACAAAGACACATCATTCTACTCAACTGTGTTTCCTGAGATGGAATGAATTGCCTCATTTTACGGTAACTTCTCCTGATGTATTTTGTGTTTGGGAAGATTGGGGTCTTTTGGATGCAGGACTCTGAACTTTTTCCTGACAGATCAGTCCTAAGTTAGTTATTGAAGATCTTCAGATTTTCAAACTTGCTAAATTAGTGTTTGCAACTGCTTTAGTACAAATTTAGTTCTAATATATTATGAAGGAAGCTTCTTTGTCAAGGAAAATGTACAGCACTTTTCTTTCAAAAAAAGCTTTTTCTTGAAATATTTTGTGACCTAAGTTGTAAAAAAAACATACATACATCATTTTTTCTTCTTCTCCATCTGCTTAGTTTGATCTATTTCTTTCTATTTGCCTTACATTATAGTTCAGCTTTCATTGTGACTCACTATAAAATGCCCTAAGAGGTATAAAGAAAATAAGAGTTCTGATAGAATAAGAATGAAGTTGAGTATAGCTTCAGAACTTTTTTCATAGTAGCAGCAATGACATTATTGTTAGAATGAGATTTGCCAACACTGCATATTTGGAGGACTGGACAATAAATATGTTCTGACACCTGATCCTCTATTAAGTAACCGAGGCTCAGACAGTCATAAGTCCAAGGTAATCTAATGAACTTTATGACTGTTAATCCTGGCCATAGCAAAATCCTGGTCTGCTGTGTTTGGCATGTGATTGTTAGAATATTATTATGATATACACTAGTCTGTGTCTCTCTTTGTGTATTTATACATGTTGTTATATATGAAATGGGTCAACCCACTTGCTAACTCTTAAAAACTCTATTTTTTAAAATACTTTTTATAATTTTTAAATTATTATTATAAAATAAATAATTATTTTATTAAAGTTTTACAAAACATATAAAAGCTAACACAAGTTAATAAAGTGAAGAAGGAAGGAAGGATGGAAGGAAGGAAGGAAGGAAGGGAGGGAGGGAGGGAGGGAGGGAGGGAAAATAGAAAATGAAATTGATTAAATTGATAGAATAAATTCTAGATTTTTTAGATTGAGAATGTTCCTAGGCATGTCTTAGTGATTTGGTGAGAAAGAAGAAATTTTTCAGAGCATTTTAATGCAAGATTAGCATTTATTTATTTTTGGATGTAGCAGGTCTTGAGGGATTTCTGGAAAACAAGTAGAGATGGTGCTAACCTCACTTTGTGTGTGTGTGTGTGTGTGTGTGGTGGATCTGAATTAAATATTTGTAGACAAATAAGACATGTGACAAATTTTCAGGAAGTGGAAAAATTCTGGCTGTGACTACTGATTAAAACTGACTTGAGATATTAGTGCACCATAGAGTCAGGGTCCAAATTCTGTGCATGCCATATTTGTTGCCAGTTTATTAATATTTTCCTAATATATAGGCATGGAAAATTCTGGGGATGGCGAAATGTGCACCATTACCTATCATAGCTGGTGGAGGTCCCTGGGTTCTCCTTGCCTTTGGTCTCTTTCCCAGCACCTTTTCCAGCACCTAGAAGAGCCGTGGTGGTGCAGTGGTTAGAATGCAGTATTGCAGGTGAATTCTGCCGACTGCCATCAGTTTAATTTTGACCGGCTCAAGACTTCCATCTTTTCGAAGTTGGTAAAAGGAGGACCCAGATTGTTGGGGGCTATATACTGACTTTGTAAACCACTTAGAGAGGGCTGTAAAGCACTATGAAACAGTTTATAAGTCTAAGTGCTATTGCTGTGCTATGGCTATTCCAGGACCATAGATAATTATCAACCTTCCTCCACCACTAGGGATGTCTAGTCTGATATATTACAGGAGGTAGGTAGGCTACATGAGTGGCTCAGCTCATTGCTAAACTTACTATTGCTGCAATGGATCTATTAAGATTTCTTGAACATCTACATTAATAAATCATAAATCACATCCAATAAGCATACAGCTGATTTTTATTTGCTTCTTGAATTGTTGTTGCCTTTATTTTACTTTATCCTGACTTCTCCATGTCTATTCTTGTCCCACTTCTTTGTAAATGACTTGATCTCATGTCATAATCAATCCAATGGTCAGGTATAGCAAGCTAGTGTGGCAACTATGAAGATGTAATATGTGCGGTAATTTTAGCTGCAGAATGGTAAATATTCCAGTAGTGAAAGCCTTAGTGGCAGCTTTCTTGTCTTGCTGCTTCCAAGCTTCCACACCTGACTGAAAAGGGGATAAGACCATGTAATGGCCCTGTTTCCCTGCAGAAAATTACTTGGCTCTTTGGATGTTTCCTTCCAGTCACATATCAGGAATCTCACCTCCTGTTTGTCCCTATCTCTATCATAAAAAAAAAAGGATCCAGGACAAAGGAGGCTTCCTGTTTGGGCATGGGATCATAGTTGTCATGGCACCACTTCCTTCTTCCTTGGGTTCATATTTCACTTTGAACATCCATACAGCATTATTACTTATCATCCCACATCTTAATCATTGCAGAATAGTTAAATCCTACTGTCAGGATAGTGTAGAGAACTGGAGTTTGTGACATTCACTTTGGACTACAATTTTAGTTCATCTGAATGTCATTTAGGGCCTGATAGAGAGCAGAATAGATTGATAAGGACAGACTGGAACTCAGCATTTGCAAACCAATCCTCAGAGCGGTCCAAAGAAATAAAAAAGCCCAACTGAAGTAAAGCCAACTGTAAGATGCATCTGGGAAGCAGTAGCTGAGGTAGAATATGGATCAGTGCTTATTTTATGGGCCAAAGCCAGAGCACCCATCTGTCTGAGGCCTGGTACAGGGCACTGCAAAGTTAGCCAGGGCAGAAAGAAGTTAAATGTAGCATAGAAACTAGCAAAATAAAATAGTGAGTTCTTCTAGTGCACCAGCATCTCTGATTCCTATCTGAGTAGTCTAAAATGGGGAGGCCAAAAAGCCACTGATAAATCAGAATGTGGCTCAGAGACTGTATCATTCTTCAGAGCTATAACTTCACTGTTTCAAATAAAGCTGACAGACCAACAGTCAGGAACCCCAAAAGCAAACTACTGGATACCAAAAACATTTCCTCCTTTCTTTCTCTCAAATGAATGGGCTTGCTTTATCAGATTGTTGTAGATGTGAAACCTGAAAGAAATGTTACAGTCTGAAGTACTCTTATTCAGTATTCCAACTATCCAGCCGTATCTATTTTTAGGGTTCATCATTTCATCTGCTTCTGTGGCCATAGAACATATTCATTCTTCATTGGACTGTGGTGTTACACTCACAGTCAGGGAATCTGTTTCCTTCTCTCTCAGGAGATTTTTTTTTTTCTCCAATGGGCACAATCATCACCACTTACTATATGCATAGGTTTATTGACTGAAAGCTTGAATCCAATTGCCTTTTAATACATTTCTCAGTTTCAGCACAACCAATTAGAGGTACATGTCACTAATCAGCATGATTTTGCCCAGTAATATAAGCACAAAGATTATTTTAATCAAAAATCTAGTAGCTACCAACCCTTGTCTCATAAGTCTTTAATTCCGGAAAGATTTCCCAGCGTGAAAAAACTAGCAAGAGAAGTAGCAGACAAAAAGCAGCAAACAAATAACAAGCTAAAGAACCGAGAAGTTCTTGCAAAGCGTGTTCACACACTCACTCATATTTCTTACATCCTCGCACAGAGCTCTTTATCTCCTGTCTTATAACCTAATAATATTGGACTCTGACTAGCTAATTTTGTTCAATCTTGCCATGTGATAGTGTTACAATTTAAAAGACAATTGGGAGGAAGAGTTTTCTAGGTGTTTTTGAGGAGTTATTGACTATGGCAGTTCTTTTTACCTTTATGCATCAATCACACTTTGATATTTTTCTCGTCTCTGGCATATCATTGTTTTACTCCATCCTAACATGCCATTGTATTACTCTCTATTTAGCCACACATCTATGTATTTGGATATATATATAATTCATTATCCAACAAAATCTCCAGAAGAAGCTATTTGGTGGGCAAGCCTGCAATGAGATTTGATTCCTTTCAAATATGGATTCTCTCTGGTTCAGTTCACCCTTGGTGTCTATATGGCCAAAGTCGCTTTCTAAAACCACCTTTTTTATTATATTTGCAAATCTTGTGTTTTTACCAAACATGTCCCTAATATTCTTTTCTGTTCATATCATCATTATAACTCAGTTGCTATAATATTAAACTTAGCTCAGTTTGTTATTTGCATGTTCACTCTTGACTTTTCCCATTTTAAAAGAAAAAATATATCTTCAAGTGGGCATCGCACAGCGCCCAGAGGCTACCATATGAGGACAAATTATGCACTGTAAAGATCGCTTGGAGGTGGGAGATACTTCCAATGTAATCTACCAGATCCCCTGCATGGATTGCCCCTGTGACTATGTAGGACAAATGGGGAGGAAGCTAAACACCAGATTGCAAGAACACAAGCAAGTGGTCAGACGAGGAAATCCGAACTCATTGGTAGCCTCCCATTGTAATGAACAAGGACACATATTTAATTTCACAGCAACTAAAATCATTGGCCATGCAGGTGCAAAGATAGCCAGGGGAATGATTGAAGCCTGGGGAACAGGCCCCTGGTCACTTAACAGGAGTGCTGACTTACCACCAGCCTATCAAATACTTAGGAGCAGCCCAAGGAAATGACAGCCAATCGCCAGTCATCAACACACCAATCAGCCAATAGGAAGGCACCACATAAACATGACTCACAGAACAGCTGAAAGCACATATTTCAGTAGAGAGAAATTCCCTGAAGATGGGCTCCAGCATGAATCTGAAAGCTCGGAAGAGTAAATGTCTGGTCCTGGTGACCGACCCAAATTTGATTTCCAAAAAAAATATCCCCAACATTTTGAGGGCATGTCACAGGCACCCTCTGTGATGGTTAATTATTTACAAAATGCATATTTACCTGAAGGCAAATTGCTCTAACTCTCAGATTGTTCCTTTCTTCCCAACTGACCTTGGTTATTGTTTTTTCCTAGGCAAGCAAGCAAATTTTCAAGCAAAGCATCATACTGCTTCTACTTTATAAGGATGGCTATTTTACTAGTGTGTAACTAAAATAATACTAGAGGTGGGTGCTTTGTGCTATAATTTACTGACATCTCAATCATTTATGCATATTACAGATGAAAATAAACTTATCTCAAACAAAATCATGTGAGACAGGTGAGTTCAAAGAGAAGGTCCAGAAAGCCCATTGATACCCACAGGTTATACTGTGTGGAAAAAGTGCCAAATTCCCCAGACTTGGCCAAGGAAATTTTGTCAGCTGCTTGCAGAAAATAGGTAGCCCTCAGATAAGCATATTTGTTTCCTTGAGCTGAAATGCCAGAGACACGGGGCAAGCATGGTATTTGTTGATTTTAGTCTTGAGTGTTTCTGCTTAAGAAAATCTATCTCCCTGCTAGGCGTCTGTCTTGGAATGGCAAATAAAGCAGGGTCATTTTCTTATCCTGGTTACACATCTCTGATACAAGATTACATGTCTTTAGCAGCATGTACAATATATTATCGATTTGCCCAGAAATATGTCCCTTTCTTTTCAAGGAGGCAAGATAATTTCTTTCAGAGTTTAACGCTTTAAATAGATTTATTGGTTTTCTTCTTGAAGAAATTTGAGCTTCTTAGCAGATAAGTTGTTGATATTTTTGAAAAGGTCTGAAACTATTGTCTCTTTTTCCATTTATCCAACTCAATTATATTGTCAGCCTGCTGGGAAGAAAAAGGACCATTTTCTATGTTCTGTCTAGCAGTTATCAAATGGCTAGTGCTACATACGTAAGTGTTAAAACATTTATGACATTACAAAAGAAATTCTGCATCTTTCTAATCGACTTGACAGCAAGTGTTGAGAATTCCTGTTTTAGTACTCCAAGTACTCCTTGCCAGCCAGCACATTTAAACCTATAGATACAAATACATTTTGGACAGTAATTTTCCAGTTCTCAAAAAGAAACTGGAAGGGGAGAATTTTTGCATTTAAAAAAAACACCAGCATTGAGACTTGATGGGTGTTAGTTGGTGCTAACATATTGATAGTTGTCTGCAAAAGTGTTGATGGCTGGAAGCAGGACAGGAGAATTTTAGGAGTTGTTCTGAGCTGTAGTGTAGTGTAGTGCAAGGAATAGTGGTGGTTCTGGAGAAAGGTAAGAAAGGGAATTTCAGGATTTATTTGCTGGGTGGCTGAAGAGAGGTTTGGCAGCCAGCGGAAGAATTTCAGCAGATCAGTTTCAGATCCAGGACATGTGAACATGGAGATTCTCTGCCGAGATGATAGTAGTATGGTGGCTCTAACGGTGTTGCTGATTAGCTGGTTGGTGCCAAGTAATTCCAAGTGGAAGATGCTGCAGCATCAGTCTGAGGCTGGTGGTGGCTACATGTCTGCAGAACTAACCTGGCCCTACATCTCAATGAAGACAACAATGGCGTGGCAGCTGTTCTAGCCATCAAGGTTAAGCAAAAATGGTGACAATGACTGAGGGAAGGCCACCCTTGCTATACCAGAGCATTCATTCACCCACATATTGAGTAGAAGTAGGACTAAGAGTAGGTCAGTAGTCCTGCCATAGAACTAACCTAATGATTTCTGCCCATCTCACCAACTCTGACAGGTTGGACATACTGTACTGCAGATACCTTTTATGAAGAGCAATGTCATCTAGAGGAGTGTCTTCTCTGTCCCATTGGAAATCTTTTCCCCGGAAAGCCAGATGATTCAGTTGGCCTTCTATGACTTGGGGCAAGATATTAGTGGAGCCCAATATCTGTGTTTTGTTCTGTGCTATGAGGCAGTTTCACGAAGAACCTCATTAATTTTTAATTGTATGTTGTCTTATGACTTTCATACTGTACTTTGTTATTTTATGCATGCTTTTTGTTAGCCTCCCACAGGGTGTTTAAGATGCACAGCCATATGAATTCAACAAATAAGTATGAAAAGAAGAAGAACACCTCAGGATATGGTATATCTGACTAGCAGAAATTGGATCTGGTTTACTGTCTATGACAGTAGAATAATATTCCAATCTGTCTGGATATATTTGTAATGCTTTTCAAATCTTTTAAAAAATATTATTGTTTCCTTATATATGAACTGAACTTCTAGATAGAATTTCCCTTAATGTATACAGCAGTTGACATTAACAGTGTGTGAAATGTTTTCAAAATAAAATTAATGATGCCAGACAGACTTTCAATATAAGTATTCACTGATGTAAGCCTTGGCTTTTTAAAACACAGCTATACCTTCTTGGATATATTTTATTGCATTTCTCATAAACAAACAGGATTTTTTTTAATGTCTTGACCATAAAAATATATACCAGCCCAAATGTTTTCAAACTTGTTTAGGCAATTGAATCCCAAATTCTCTAGTCAGTGCAATGACACAAAACCCATTTAGATGACTCTTGCATATAGAAGACCCACTATGGTTAATAGAATAACAGAGTTGGAATGGACCTTGGAGGTCTTCTAGTCCAACCCCCTGCTCAAGCAGGAGACTCTATACCATTTCAGACAAGTGGCTGTCCAGTCTCTTCTTAAAAGCCTCCAATGATGAAGCACCCACAACTTCTGAAGGCAAGCTATTTCACTGGTTAATTGTTTTCACTGTTAGGAATTTTCTCCTTAGTTCTAGGTTGTTTCTCTCTTAATTAGTTTCCATGCATTGTTTCTTGTCTCGTCTTCTGGTGCTTTAGAAAATAAGTTAGCCCCTCTAATTTGTGGCAGCCCCTCAAATATTGGAACACTGCTATCATGTCTCCTTAGTCCTTTTTTTCACTAGGTTAGACATACCCAATTTCTGCAGCCGTTTTTCATATATATTAGCCTCCAAGCCCTTAATCATCTTTGTTGCTCTTTTCTGCACTCTTTCCAGAGACTCAACATCTTTTTTATAATACGGTGACCAAAACTGGATGCTGTATTCCAAGTGAGATCTTACTAAAGCTTTATAAAGCATTACTAAGATTTCACGCGATCTTGATTCTATCCTTCTGTTAATGTGGCCTAGGATTGCTTTGGCTTTTTGGCTGCTGCAGCACACTGCTGGCTCATATTTGTCCACTAGTACTCCAAGATCCCTCTCAGAGTTACTGCCGTTGAGCCAAGTTTTACCTATTTTGTACCTATACATTTGATTTTTCTTGCCTAACTGTAAAACCTTACTTTTTTCTTAATTGACTTCCATTTTATTAGATAGGGCCCAATGTTCAAGTCTGTTGAGATCCTTCTGGATTTTGAGCTTATCTGGGATGTTGGCTATTCCTGCCAGTTTAGTGTCATCTGCAGATTTGATGAGTTCCCCTTCTATTCCCTCATCTAAGTCATTTATGAAGATGTTGAAGAGTACTGGGCCTAAAACGGAACCTTGGGGAAGGCCACTGCTTCCTTCCTTCCATGTAGATGTAGTTCCATTAAGGACTACACGTTGAGTGTGATTCTTTCATAGAAATCAATGGAGGATTTAAGCCCTGGCTCATCATACTTAAATGAGCTGAACTGAACTTGGTGTTCATTATGTCATTCTAGAATATTGAGAAGAGAAAGAGTTCTCCAAACTAAACCCCAATTTGTTCTGAGGTCAAATCTCTTTGAGAGGAGAGTGTAAGGGACCTATACGATTACCTATGCCCACTACACAACTTTTGTCTTCTATTTGTTAATTTATTTCTCTGGCAAAATGTTATTAAAGACCCATGGCAAATAATTGTATCTGTTATAATAACTTTAGAGTAGCTTTGTTTCAGTTTCACCAAAATAAAATAACATACTACAGGATGTGTTTTTCTTTTCTTTTTTTCCCTTTTGAAAATGTATGTTATAAGTTGATCCAAGCATTAATTTCAATTCCACCTTTCAAATTCTGCAGGCACAAATATTTCTGCAATCTGTAACTATTAGGTACCAGATACAGGTATGCTTCCCAGGATTTAGTATAAAGTCTCAAATGACTTATAAGCAGAGTGCCTGTCTGAAGAGATATTTTGGTGCTGTTTAACTGTGATAACAATTCTTTTCTTCACAGTCCTTACTTGAAAAAAAGGTACACATTGTTTACTGTAATTGGTTATTATTCAGGATAATTCCACCAAAAAAAAGCAGCACTACCTTGGGAATTGTTGCATCCGGGAGCTCACCAGATTTCTTCCTTCTATATTTTAAAATGGAAAAAACAGTATACATATCAAAGATGTAAGTCCTCAAATGATATGTATCTTTACAACAAGAATGAATGTTTGGTTTTTGTCAACTATCCTTATTTGGAAGAAAGTTCCACTAACATTCATAAGTTTGCTTACAAGGATATCACATGCAACCTGTTTAAAAAAACACTCCCTTTTTACAACCCAGTAGTCCCTATTCGTGGTAGAATTGGGGAGACTGGATACAACTGAGCTGGATGCCTTTCCTGATGCTTACATGGAGTTCGCAGCAGATATTTTCTCTTTGCATCCTAAGACAGAAAGATCTGCCAGTGCTTAGGATCGAACTCTCAATCTTCCAAGTGGGAGGCAAGTGTCTTCACCACTGGGCCACCACACCACTCATGCTACCTATGAAACATGTTATATAATTTTGACTAGTTTGGTCTGTTGCAAAATAAATAGTATTTGAGTTCTTCCTCCTTTCCCCTGACTCATTCACCACCCTCAGGCTAAATGGCTAACCATCCCCCCTACTCACTCCTTCCTCAGTGCCAAAACTTCTATTAGATGTTGCATAGAGATACTGTAAGAGTCAAAAGCTGCAGTTAGCTCCATAATATCTATTGCCCTTTCCAGTGAGGCATTGTTTGGAGTAACAGTATGTAACAGTTTTGCAACCGTTGGGGGGGGGGGCTGCATTTGATAGTTTTCTAAGAGATAGAAAAAAGCCAGAAGCGGTTTCCAAGTAGAAACAAGTAGAACAGTCAATTTACCCATCTCTGCTAACTCCATCAATTTTTGCAGCCATTCATCCATGGTGGGAATCGAAACATCCTTCCATTTTTGTACATAAGTAGTCTTGCTGCCATAAACATATATAAAATCAAAATCTTTTTCCATTAGGTCCAGGAGAAAAGTTTCTGGTTTTATCTTTATATTCACTTCAATAATTTTTGTATTAAAATATGAATCCTACTCCAATATTTCTTTGCTTTATCACACGTCCACCATAAATGATAAAAAGTTCCTTCTTTACATTTACATATCCAGCATTCATTTGAGATACCTTTATACATTCTAGATAATTTATCTGGTGTTAAATACCAATGATACATCATCTTGTAAAAGTTTTCTTTTAAATTATAATTTAGTGTGAATTTTAAGCCTTTCATCCACATATTCTCCCACTATTCAAGCATCGCATTATACCCAATGTTTCTTGCCCACTGAATCATACAATGTTTTACATGATAACTTTCCAAATTTAATTTCAATAACATTTTGTAAACCTTAGCAATAATATGTTCATCACTACCACATAGTAAATTTTCCAGTTCATTTTTAACAAAATCAAACCCATAATTTCTGTAATTAAGATGACTGCTTTACCAAAGGTGATCTTTTTGTTTCAAACATTACCAGTACTTGCAACTGATATTTCATTTAAACAATGACAGAGGGATATTTCCAAGTTTATATGGCAAGGGAAGAAACCAAGAATTAGATATAAGTTACTGCAAGATGCTAAGGGAAAAAAAAGGGGGGGGGGGTTTGCAGTAGTGGGATTCAAATATGTGAACAACCGGTTCTCTGTGTGGATGCCGCTTCCGGAAGTCCATTCTGGGCCTGGGCAACAAAAAATTAGCTACCGGTTTTGCCAAAGTGATGCGTACCGGCTGAATCCCACCACTGGGGGGTTGAGTTTACCAGATTTGAAATTGTATTTTGATGCCTGTTGTTTAGTCTGGCTAAAAGAATGGGTGAACCTCCAGAATAAGAGGCTACTTGATTTAGAAGATCATGAATTAAGGTTTGGAATGCACGGATATTTATGGTATGATAATGTTAAAGTAAATGTTGATTTCAACAATCATTTAATTTATAAGAGTTTGGAACAAATACAAAACAAGGTTTTTTATGAAGTTGCCTCAGTGGGTGTCTCCCCAAGAAGCCTTTTTCAGAAAAGAATGGTGGTGAAGCTGGACTGGTGGTAAAATAATATCTTTTAATTTTGGTGACCCTACTCTCAAGTCTAAGGAAGAATTAGAATCAGAAGGTCATGTCTTAGAAATGAAAGAAAGATTTAAACTAGATAAAAAGAGCACTTACCTTAGTTTTGATAACAGCACCATTAACTTATTTTAGCTCTTTATACAGTTTGTCCCAGGATCCACCGTCTCTCAATAATAGGTCTGTTCGCTCTACGAACATTTTCAATTTGCAACTCTGTTCCATATTCCGTTTCCTGCTCTATCAAACAAAAGCTGGGAAAGAGACTACTGAAGGATGTGTCTAGTACAAAGCTTTTGTTTTTCATTGAAGAGGAATAAAACATTTAAAGAAAGAAAAATCATTACACAGAACACTTTCCAAAGGGTCTTCATGTAAAGTGATTGTTCAGTATGTATATGAAGCTGCCTTTATTCAAGGTCTGAAATGACTTTTTCCCTAAAAGACAAGACTGACATCTAGTGTAGATGAGGGGATTAGCAATGGTTAATAACTTTTTTATGAAGTCGTTTTATATTCTTTATCTGGGTTGCTGCAAGCAAACTTAGCAGAGAAAACTTATCATTGGAGTAAATATAAGAATAAGTACCATCATTTAAGGAATTATGATTGCATGTAGGCACATAATTATAGGCAGTATTAATTAATTTAGAGAACAGAACTTGGTTACAAGAGGGCACAATCAGAGAGGGAAAGTAGAGCTATCTCACCCTTAAAACCAAGTGATATGATCAATTATTAATTGCTTATTGCTCTTTCTCTCTTTGCAATGTTCCCCCCAAAAAAAACATTCCAGAAAGAATATTGTGTTTGAGGTGAACAACTTAGTTATGTGTGTTGCCTGCTGATTTTTAAAAGATTCTCCAAAAATATAGATTCATGGTTTTCACACAATACTTGATGCTTCATACTGCCTGAGGCCTTTTTCTGGTTTGCTGAACTACAGAAGTGGGACGAAAAGGGCAGAATGCTTCTAACAGTATAAATAATTCAGCCCTGCCAAAATTTCAAAATTGCTGTGAAAATGCAAGTAGCTTCTACAGATACTTGTAGGAATGCAGGTGACCCTATATCATTTCAGACAAGTGACTATCCATTCTTTTATTAAAGGCCTCCAGTGATGGAGCTCCCATAACTTCTGAAGGCAGGCTGTTCTACTAATTAATTGTTATCACTGTTATGAACCTTAGTTCTAGGTTTCTTCTCTCCTTGATTAGTTGTTTCTTGTCTTGCCTTCATATTAATAGACTAAAGTAAAACTAAATTATTAACATCAAATTACAAAGTTAAAATCCAGGAAAGATGCATAAAATTACAATCAATAGTCTGAATGCTATAGATACTAAAGTAGATAACTATAGATAAAAATAAGGATGGATATAACTTATTCTACATGAAACAACTGGGTGAGGCCATGTGTCATCTTGGGGTGAAGCATCCTCTGAGAAGAGATGGAATAGAATGGCACCTGGACATTGTAAACAAGTGGGACAGGCTTAGATTCAAGAAAATAAGATAGTTATTTGTTCAGAAGCTCTTTGGTTCCAGGAAAGTTCTATCTTTACTCTTGTGGTGGGATAGACTGATGATACCCAACTGTCATCTTGACTGCTTGACAATTAGATAATGCTGTCTAGGTCTTGGACTGATATCTAGAGGATGGGAGGGGGGATTCTTAAGCTAAGTTTTAGCAAGACCATGTCGCTGTGAGTATATGGACTAACTGGATCTGTGAACCTTTTCATTATTAGTTCTGAATGGGTTTGCACTGCCCCAGATGTGCATAGTTGGGTATGTAATTAACTAGTGCACAATTTGGGGGGGATGTCTTCCTGGACTTTCTGTTCTTGCTTGAAGAGCAAGCTGTGGCCAAGATTCATCTTAGGTGACAATTGCATCCATTCCTAGGTGGAAAGACCCTTCCTACACTCATCTAAGCCTCAGTCACCTTGTGTGTAAACTACTAAAACGTGCTCTACATGGGTCTATCCTTTAAGTCAACTCAGAAACCTCAGCTGGAAAAGGGATGAATGTCAAAGTGCCCTTCTGCAACTAAAGAAAGGAGATGCACCTGACATCTTTAACATAAAAAGGTGATGGGAAGGACAAAATATGCAGGGAGGAGGTGTAAGGCCTAAGGAAGCTCACAATCACAGCACAGAGTGACAATTAAGCAATATTACAATTTAAGGATTATGTGAAATAATTTTCCCAACAAACTCAGCAATTTCCCTACGGATATTGGTTATATCCTACATAATACTAAAATTGGCATAGGCACTGGGCATACTGTATCTTCTGCTCTCTTTTAGTCTGATTATGTGCTTTGTTGTATGTAATTCTACAGGACAAGTTCTTCAAGGAAATAAGTTGACTAAAACTACCTCAATAGAAGTCAAGATAATCCAGCTATCTTCTAATACACTCTTGATAGCTATATGGCTTATGAGTTGATATATTTTGGAATTTCACAAGTTCTCTCAACTGAAGTTCCAATCCCAAATGTCATGGTTCCAATAGATGAAACCATTTAAAAGAACTTCAAGGCAAAGATTTATTCCTCAAAGAACATTTTATTCAGGAAACAAAGTATCAGCACTTACATAGTTGAACCCAAGACTAAAGTTCCCTCCCCCCTGCTACAAAGTAACAAGTTGCAATTCTCACCCCAGAAAGGCTGTCCTAAATCACATTCACCAATTATTTCAAAACGGGGGCTCTCCTCCCAACTTTTCAACCCGCCAAAACTTTTATCTAACATTGACCTTGATTCTTTCACCGTTGCAATTGTTATGGCTAACTGAAATAGCACAAGCATTCCCCCTTCCCCCCTTCTCCATCTGTGAATACCAAACAACAGAAAAAAGCAGAATGAAAGCAAAAGGTAAAATGGCTACAGTTTCTCAGTTGTCACAGCATCTGGCCCCCCTTAAAAGAAAGGAGAAATCCTGCAAAGCAAACAAAAGCATAAGTTAAGAAGTTCCCCTTGGTTTGTTCAGATGTTTATAATAGAATTTACAAATAAGTCTATCAGCTTTTACATCAGTATACTTCACCCAAGTAGCCTCTGATAATGGGTAGCCCTTCCACTGCACCAAGTATTGCAATTTCCCTTTGTACAATCTAGCATCGAGAATACGTTTCACTTCGTAATGAGTCTCTCCAGACACCACAAGGGGACCAGGGGCTTTCTTGGGAGGGGGCCTCAGAGTCTATTCTCTGAAAGGTTTCAACAAGCTGCAGTGAAATACTGGGTGAATCTTCCCTAAGAGTCGAGGGAGCTTTAATTCTACAGTAACTGGGTTTAAAATTCGCACTATGGGGAAAGGTCCCAGGTATTTTGGTCCCAATTTTTGCTAGGCAATTTGAGTCTCATATACTTTGTGGACAGATAAACCTTTTCCCCCACACAAAAGGACCTTTGGGGTGCCCTTTTCTTATCTGCTTGTTTTTTATACATCTCTGAGGCCTTTTTCAAAGCTTTCTTTGCATTGTCCCACACTTCCTTCCAAGCTGACACCCATTGATCTAAAGTCTGAGAGGAAGATGGTTTCTTGGGGTATTCAGGCATTGGGATGAAATCCCTTCCATTGGCGATTTTAAAAGGCGTAAATCTGGTGCTACTGTGGACAGTATTGTTGTAAGCCACTCAGCGAAAGGGAGGAGGTCCGTCCAGTTCGTTTGCTGGTAATCCACATAGCATCTAAAATGTTGCTCCACCATTGCGTTCACTTTTTCAGCCGCCCCATTCGTAGACGGATGAAAAGCCAATGACAGTCCTTGCGTAGAGCCAATTATTTTTAGAAAGTTTCTCCAGAATTTAGCTGTGAATTGTCAGAGATCACACGCTTTGTGCACTGTGTAGTCTGTAAATGTGTTTAAGGAACATCTTAGCCATTTTCTGGGCAGATGGGAGGCCAGAGCAGGCAATGAAATGAACCTGCTTTGAAAAAAGATCAATCACAGTCCATATTACCGTATTTCTCCTGCTTTCAGGTAACTCGACAATAAAGTCCATAGCGATCTCTTCCCAGGGTGGGGAAGGATCTGCAACAGGCTGCAATAGTCCATGGGTTTTCCCTGGAATTCTTTTCATGGTAGCACAGACTGTGCAGCTTTTTACATAGTTGTCCACATCTTTCTTTAAGCCAAAACTGCCTCCAAATTAAATGCAGTGTTTTCAAGTAACCAAAGTGGCCAGCCTGTTTTGCGTCATGGCTGTGTTGGAGCGCTTGGAGTCTGAGCGATTTAGGCAAATATAATTTCCCCCCCTTCCAAGCCAACCCATCCCTATGGGTTAGGATGGTTTGATTGTACTTAAACCATTGATCGTTAATCAGTTCCTGTTTTAACTTCTTTGTCAAACGATCATCAGGGTCAGGAATTTTTGCAGATTGAGGTCTCTGTGGGGTTATCTGAGAGACAACCTGTGGTGCGGACATATTGGAATCAATGACCTGCTCACGTTGGCTTTTATACTGAGGTAACCTGGATAGGGCATCAGACAAGAAATTCTTCCCACCCCGTATATACTTAAGGGCAAAATTAAAATGATTAAAATATTGCGCCCAGCGTACTTGTTTGGGAGATAGTTTACGGGGAGTTTTCAATGCCTCTACGTTTTTGTGATCAGTTCCCTCCCCCCTGCTACAAAGTAACAAGTTGCAATTCCCACCCCAGAAAGGCTGTCATAAATCACATTCACCAATTATTTCAAAACGGGGGCTCTCCTCCCAACTTTTCAACCCGCCAAAACTTTTATCTAACATTGACCTTTGATTCTTTCACCGTTGCAATTGTTACGGCTAACTGAAATAGCACAAGCATTCCCCCTTCCCCCCTTCTCCATCTGTGAATACCAAACAACAGAAAAATGCAGAATGAAAGCAAAAGGTAAAATGGCTACAGTTTCTCAGTTGTCACAGCGCTGACACCAAAAACACCAGACCTAAATTCTTCTTCCTGAAGATAAACTAAAGAAAGGAACATGTATTCAAGACAAATCTGCAATTTTTGTTATGAAACATAGAAATGTATTTCTGCTGATTTGGAGAAATTACATGTATCTTATTAAGACAAAAAGAAAACCTGTGCAGACACATCCTTGCATAAGGTATTGCAGTTTGCATTGGATTTCCAGGATTGTATCCAGTGCTTTCCATTTGCCAACAAAGTGAAAACTACAGCAAGTCTTTGCTCCAGGACCTTGGGAATGTTCCTGAATACATTTATGCTGTGTCTAAGAATGTATTTTATGTAGAAACAGTGAACTGATGAAATGAATGCTGATAGCAGCAATAAATGGAGTCTGCTGCCATCCATTGTTCATAGCTAAAAAGTTCATAAAGATTAGCATCCATTCAAAGAGTCTCATAAAATTGAGATGTTATTAAATTGTTACATTATTTGACTGGTCTACAAGCATAATTTCTAATCAAATAAACCCCAAAACAGAAACAAATTTTGTAATGTAATTAAATAAACCACATACTGTAATTGAAATAAATTTTATAATAACATTTCTCTAGATTCTTATTTTATTTTGGGGGTTCATAAAACCCTTTGCAATTAGTTAGTAAGTTTGCAAATGTCTTTGTGATAAGTTAATTAATAACTTGCATCTCCATAGATGATATGAGTGGTACTTCCTGAAATCTGGTAATGTGGGTGTTATAGAAATATTATCAATAAACAAATACATTCTTAACAATTCTCAGAACTTTAATTCATAACTCATTGGAAACTGTTTGAAAGCATGTGTAAATTATTATCTACTTCAAGTAACTGTGGGGGAAAAACAGTGGTTTACCATATTGTCTGAAGACCTTTTGTGGCATAATGAAGCATTCCTACCTATTTTAAATTCATAAGTGTTATGAAGCCTAAGAACCCTTGGAACTTTTATAAAAACAAAATTTCAAAGCTTCATATTTAAGAATATGCCTAGTCTGATTATTTGCTTTACACCATTTATTTTTGTATTCTATAGGAAGGTCAGTGAGGAGATGAAAAATGAAAGCATTATGCTTTAAGTTTATTTTCCCATTGGCACCACTGCCCAATTTAAATGTGCCCAGCACAACAGGTCTGTGACAACCACTTTTCTCTTAAAAATAAGTAAATCAAGAGACGTGATTCTTTAATTGGATGGACAATGCCTTGACTTTTGAAATATCAGTACAACCCATCTATTTTTCTTCTTAAAGAAACAGAGAAACTATACTTAGAGGCATCTACAGAGCATGAAGAGGGGGAAAATGAGTGCACATGTATTGGGATGCAAACTCCAGTCTTACATGCTTTAAAATAGCAGGATGAAAAGATGAAGTTTGTATTGTGATGTCAGGACTCCTACTTCATCATGGTGGTTAGGTAAGGATGTCTATGGCTCTAAGTAGAATTTATCTTTATCCATGCCATTTCAAAGATGTAGAAGGTCAAAGCCACTTTGGAAGTTTCTCAGAATATATCTTCATATTATCAGCTGACATTAGTAATGTATAAGAAATGGGCAGGGGGAGATATAATTTATTTACACATTTCAGATGATAAAGTGAAGTTAGTTTTCTGTAATCCATTTAAAACCTTCAATAGGTTTGTAAGCTATATATTCTGCTTCTTCCATGTTTCTCCTAGTCTTCAACATCAGCGTACTATCCCAGCATCTATGAAGAACCAACACAAATATAATCTTCAGGCAGTAGCCACTTCCCAACTTTGGGACTCCATAAATTGTTAGTTTACAGCTGTCCGATTTTTCAGCCAGCAGTGCAAATACTCATTTATAATGGATCTGATGTTATCCATCAACAAAGGGGAATACAAGACATGAAAAGAACTGACTAATATCATTTTAACACCGATTACCACCACCACCATCCCCTTCCATAACAACCAGCATTGCTGATGCCACAGAAATTTGGTCTTACAAGCCCTATTTTTAATATAATTGTTAATTAACAGAGGTAAAAATTGGCCTCTGACTGTCTGGTCTTGAAAGAAAAACAACCAATAAGGAAGCAGCTTATATGCAACGAACTAGTTGGGGCAACCTGATATACAATATTGAATAACATATATAGCTTCTTTACTTGACCAGCAACACTGTTAAATATTCAGATTGTTTTATTGAATCAGCCATGCAATCATGTAATTAGGAACTTGGAAGAAGCAAAGGAGTTCTGAAAATAATTTGTTCCCATTCGCTATTTCACCTTTCCTTCCCAAATAGCAATCTAGCTTATTTTGAGAAAAAGTTGTCTTAGCTCTTCCATGAAGTGTTATACCTGAGAGTGAGATACTATATTGTTTTTTGGGGAAAATCAGAAACAAATGTGAATAGGTTTGCATAATTATTAAAATAGTTCTTGGCTACCTGTATTCTGCTTTAGGGACTGTTTTTAGTTATGAAAAATGGAATATTAAATTTAAAAGCAAAAAATAAGATGCAATATTGTAAGCTACTCTTCCCCCAACTGCGTGCTTTTTGGAAATGGTAGACTACAGTTCCCATAATAGTTGACTGGGAATAATGGGAATCATAGTCTAACATAGCTGAAAAGCATAAGTTTGGGAAAAACTAATATCATTAAACAAATATGAAGCTTGCTGGAATGATTCCAATGCACTCCCACTCCTCTCCATTTTTGTTTTCATTCAATATTTTCAGTATTGCTTACTTCCATACAGATGCACATAGCCTTTGAATTTGAATAACATGAAGTTTTGTAATCAATATTTGATCCTTGAGGTCTATAGAAAATTATTGTATGTGTGCTCTGAGATCAATAATACGTTCACAAACAACTTCAACTTGATCTGGTACATTAACCTGTGTGCCTTGCAAACAAATTAGTTTGAATTTCCTGTGACATTTCCTTATCATTTGGTTGACAGAATAGCAAGAAGAGAAATAAAGTAAAATGAGTAAATTCAGAAAGATATATGGTAATAAATTCAGAAGTGTCCCTGTAACCTTTCTCATTGTCTGGTAAGAGTACAATTTTCAGATGTTTTTCATTTACTTTGATGCTTCCTTTATGCATTAAAAAAGTAGAAAACTTTTTCTTTTCTCGTCATTTTATTGCTCCAAACACTCATGAAAAATTTGAAATATGTATTTTGGAAAACAAATGCAGAAGGAACAATTTGACATGGTCTATTGTAACCCATATCATTGGATATCTTTATGAAAGGGAAGATACAAGCAGAAAGACTAATAAAATAAACTATAAAGGAAGAGTTAGACTGCATGTCACTTGTAACATTACAGTGGGACTCTTGTCCCACCTCCACCGTTATGAATTTAAAATGTTTGAGTTTCAGTTACATGAATTTAAAAACTGTATAAACTGCCTAAGAAAATTGATTTCTTCATTGATTATAGCAAAATCAAAAACAGCAGTCACAAAACAGGAAAGTAGCAATTTGAGAAAAAAATTATTGAGCTTTTTGGACATATCAGAATTAATGAGAGTTTAAGTAAAAAAGAAATATTAAATCAACATCTTCACAAAGAAGAATTGATATTATGGTCAGATGACATGATATACTTTTTTATTTGTTAAAAATACTAAAGATTCATTTCACCTATAGGAAGTGTAATCTTTAATATATTTTTAGTTAAAAGCTCAACATAAGTGTCCTGAAATAGATGCCAAAGTGCTGGGCCACAATTCACTATAGACATATCCAAAGGTTGATGAAATGCACTGGAAATAATTAAACTAAAATGATAATTCTCTGTCTGAATTGCAATATAGAAAATCAGTTTTGATACTGTGGCACAGACCTGCACAAAATATACCCAATAATCCTACACTTTGTTGAATTCCCTAGTTCTAAGATTGTAGTAGAGGATTGCATTAGGAAACTATTCAGAATAATAGTATTTGTTTTGTTCTAATATTAAATAATAAATGCTAAAGAGCAGCAAAAACTAGTTTTCTACACATTGCTTTTATTTTTGAAGCCCTGTTCATTTCTCTACACAACACGGTGTTGATGGAGCTAATTGATTGTTGTCTGACTCAGCACAATATCTGTTGTTTAACAATGGTCTTTTTAGAGATGTATATAATTGATTAAAGCTGTTTTGATAATAGTGATAACTTCCTGTCAAATTGTATGGAGGAGAAAATGAATTTGAATTCAGAATAGAGCTGGAAGGGACCTTGGAGGTCTTCTAGTCCAACCCCCTGTTCAAGCAGGAGACCCTATACCATTTCAGACAAGTGTCTGTCCAGTCTCTTCTTAAAAGCCTCCAATGATACTGTTTTTGAGTCAGGTTTCATCTAATCTGTACTTGTACCTTTGTTTTTTTTTTCCTGCCTAATTGTAAAACCTTGCTTTTCTCTACATTAAATTCCATTTTGTTGGATAGAGTCCATTGTTCAAATCTGTCAAGATCCTTTTGGATTTTAAATAAATACAGTATATTTATTATACTGTAGAAAATAATACAGAGGTTAAAAAGTGCCACAGAAATGAATTGTGACAGATGCTGACAATTCAGTCAACTTTATTTATAAAAAAATGAATCTGCGTATTTGGAACACAAATACCGAAAGCATGTGTTTCTGATATTTTTATGAAAAACACATAATATTGTTGATAAATCCAATAGCTATTCAGGAAATTTATATTAAAACGACTAGCACACAATGGGAAATGTTTCATTTAAAAAGAACATTGAGAAAATGTATGTGAAAATGTTGCACTGATGACTATATATTGAAAACTGTACTTATTAATAATTAAGTACAAAAGATCATTATGTCTGAGAATGCTACAACAAATGAAACGATGTTTTTGTTATATTAATGCCTAGGTAATGTTAGATAGTATCTATGTTAGAATGCTAACATATTTAAGTACAAGGGAACAGTTAGTTACTTGCTAGTCTTCAGTCAGCCATTTAATTTTTTATTTTTAGTTTACAAAACATTGTTTATTAAACCATTACCTACAGGGTCTAATGATAGAGTAATTTTTTTTTAATTAAACAAAAGACATTATCCATGTTTATTGCTGACTGGAAGACCCTTAAGGGTTTTTTTGCATAAAAATGAAAAAAAAAAGAGTTATGGTTCTGTTGATTAAACAGGACAAATAATAAAAGGAGATTATGATGTAATTTTAAACATGTGATATATATTTGTACAGATAACTGCAGTGAAGAATATTGGAAGCTACTTCTTTATACTTTCTTTTTTTTTCTTAATTTCTTTTCTTTTCTTGCAATTCTTTTTCCTTTTGGTTATTTATTTGAATTCTTTCTTTTTTTCTTTCTTACTTGTTACTAATTTATGCTGGCCTTTATTTTGTTTAAAGTTTTAATAAAAAAAATTATATATATATTCGTATTTTTATAGTTATTAGGGATATATATATATATATATATATATCTTTGATAACTACAAAAATACGAATCCCGGGCATATCTGTTCAATAACACAGTCCTCGATCTCCGGGAGAAATATAAACCAGCTGTTTATTGTTAAAAAGTTTAAAACAATAAAAACAACTATTTACAATATTAAAACAACTTAGCTTTCGCTGGTCCCCTGCCTCAGAGTAAAGTTTTGGGGTGGAAATTACTTTTATAAACCTTGCTAGCCTAACTGCTTACTCATTGACCGTGTGATAGGGCCATCCGTCCTGGCTGACCGTAATTGCCTTAATTGTCCCGCCTCCTCTTTTTTGCACTCCAGTTCTCCAACCTTCCTCCCTCCCATCCTTGTCAATCCCCTCCTTCCTGGTGCTGCCGTTAGCCTGCCCTCCAGCTGCTCCCCCGCACTCGCCCTGGGCCCCACACCCAGATCCGGCGCCTCAGATGCCTTCCCATCGCTGCTCCCCTCCTTTCCATCCCGTTTGTCTGCCCGTTGTTCCTGTCTTCCACTATCTATCCCTATTAGTGCTATTTCGTCCGATTTCCTTCCGCGCTTGGATGTGCGTGCGCACAGCCGCATCCCGTCCCTCTGCCTCGTCTGCCCACGACCAGCTGGGCTATCTGCCGGCTTGCTCCTGAACTCACCCCCTCTCATCCTTGCAGATCCTATAT
The DNA here is from genome assembly GCA_023970755.1 of Azemiops feae. Taxonomy (NCBI): domain Eukaryota; kingdom Metazoa; phylum Chordata; class Lepidosauria; order Squamata; family Viperidae; genus Azemiops; species Azemiops feae. The sequence continues at coordinate 6,476,225 of JALGBA010000005.1, read as the reverse complement.
ATATATTCTGTATTCTGTATATATATACTGTATATATTCTGTATATATATATATATACAAGTACAGAGAGAGAGAGAGAGAGAGAGAGAGAGAGAGAGAGAGAGAGAGAGAGAGAGAGAGAGAGAAATAATTGAACACTGGGATAAATATAAAAACAACTGTTTAATAAACTAACGTTTGATAAACTTAGCCTTCGTCGGCTAACTGCCGACGTCATCAGAGTGGAATGCCAGAGGTTCGAAAGCCTGTTTATAAGACTGGCAGTTTTTGCGTTTTTGCGCTCTGCTCATAGAACGCGTTACCGGTCTACCCGCCCCAGTTGACCGTATTGCTTCTAATAGTCTCGCATCCATCTGTATACTCGTAAGCTCGGGGATCGTCTCTCTTGTTGTCGCTCTCTTTGCCTGCTTTGGACGTATCTGGGTACACATTGCTATAGGATGGTCCCCCAGTGCCTCCTGTCCTGTGGCCAACCCCCCCTGTTGTGAGTGTGGCACCCCGCCTCCCATCATTGGCTCCTGTACGAATCATTCTGGGGATTTCTCCCCTTTGCCGGTCGTGGTTCTTTGCTGTTGCATGACACAGCGGTTCTGGTCTTGCGTAGGCTGCTCCCGTTGCACTCGTTGTGAGTTGTTACGCTGTTGTTCCCACTTCCTTTGTGCCTGATAAGCAGGCAGTAACTCTATGTGGGGATTGAGTGCTCATCCGACAGCCAAGCCTCCTTCAGTAACCAGCCGCCCTTGATGACATCCTGGGCGATGGCCTCCACCCTAGCAAGGTCAAACGCGTGACTTATAAGCAGGCTTTCGAACCTCCGACATTCCACTGACGACGTCGGCAGTTAGCCGACGAAAACTAAGTTTATCAAACAGTTGTTAGTTTATTAAACAGTTGTTTTTATATTTATCCCGGTGTTCGACTATTTTTCTCAACATGAAGGTACCCGGGATTCGCATTTTTAGTATAATTAGAGACATATATACACATATATACAAAAAACCTGTAGCTGTGTATCTCCATGGAAGTCACAAGGAGAAAGTCAAAATTAGTAGGTGTTGCATCATGATTAAAACTGGGGTCTGTTTGTAGATATATATTGTCATCATACAGGTAGTCCTCGAATTACAATCATTACTTTAACAGTACAGGTAGTCCTTGACTTACGACCACAATTGAGCCCAAAATTTATATTGCTAAGTAAGACATTTGTTAAGTGAGTTTTGCTCCATTTTATGACTTTAGTTGCCACAGTTGTTAAGTGAATCATTGCAGTTATTAAGTTAGTAGCCCAGTTGCTGAGTGAATCTGGCTTCCCCATTGAGTTTGCCTGTTAGAAGGTCACAAAAGGGGATCATATAACCCTGGGACACTGCAATTGTCATAAATATGAACCAGTTGCCCAGCATCTAAATTTTGATCATGTGACCATGGGGATGCTGCAATGGTCGTAAGTATGAAAATGGTCATAAATCACTTTTTTCAGTGCTGTTGTAACTTTGAACGGTCACTAAATGAACTGTTGTAAGTTGAGTACCACCTGTACCACCCCCGTGTCATGTGACACAATTTGGGTACCTGGCAACCGGCTTGACAACAGCTGCAGTGTTCTGCAGTCACGTGATTTGCAACCTTCCCTGCCAGCTTCCAATGGTGAATTTGGGAAGCCGGCTGCTTATTGACGGTGGGATTCACTTAACCATGTGATTAACTTAATGACCATGGTAAAAACAGTCATAACATCAGTTCTCTTCACAGGATGATTTGCTTAATTGCATTACTTAGCGACTGAAATTCTGGTTCTGGTCATAACTCAAGGACTACCTATATATACAAAAGGAAAAGGGCTTCCATTACTCCGTGTTTTTAATGAAGAAATAGTATGTTTAAAATACTGAACTTGTTCAATCCAAGAATTATGATATCTAAAACATGAAGGTGGATCTGTTTCACAGTCACTTTAGTAGTGTGACGGAGCTGAGATGGTGAAAGGCCTTTATGAATGCAGAACATTTGTGGTATAACAGATGGCATGGTTGTTAACGTTCCTAATAGGAGTATTTTTGTGGCTATCATTTAATATACAAGCGTCCCCCAGAATGAAAAGTTCCTTCTTCAGTTGAAAATTATAATTAAAAAAGGATCTTCCCTTTTCTTTCAAATTACTTCTGCATTCAGTTGTGAAACTTCCATTAGTTCCAGAATGTGCAGATAGGTTGCTACTGCCATTATGATAGGCTGGAATGCAATCTTCACATTTTAAAGACTCTAAATGTAACTGTCCTGTTGACTATGTATTTTAATTTAAACCAAGAAAGGCAGCATAAGTAAACAGAAAATAGTCAATACTCAGAAGAGTGATTCAGTTTTCCATAGAGTGAAGAGAATTAGATACCTTTTGATAATGCGTAGTTTAAAGGATTTTTATTCAATTTGGGTAATAATGCATTTTACATTTCTCAACAATTTTCAAGCCTTTCAGCAATCACACAAAAAGATCTCACAATACACAGTTCTTAGTAGAGGAAACACTCTCAAGAAAAGCACTGCCATGGCAACTCTAATGTAAACTTATTAAATAAACTGGCACAATTCATGATACAAATATCCTACATTCAAAACTACAAAATTATTGCTAAGATGTGTTTCGCTTTGGTAGACATCTACTTGAACAGGCAGACCGGATTTCTCAAATCATAATTGTATATCCAAATCAGCCAATATAATTCTGATCTCAGAACTCTCCCAAATGTTTAAGAAGTTTGTTGAAGCAAAAGTTATAAACAAAACTCTTATGTTGCCATGGTTTTTCTTGTGTATGCCCAGTTATTCTTTCTAAACGTGCTTCAGCTTCAGTGCTGTTTGTGTTTGTGTATAAATACTCACAAATGTGTGCTTCAAGAACAGCATGGGTTTGGCCATGTAGCAAAAACATACAGTGCTGTCTATAGCACAAATGAGCACTGAAATAACAAATTGCTCTTCTCCCAATATACAACCTCTGCTATTTTGTACTTATTATAATATGTAGTAAAGCTCAACTTGGCCTTCTTCAAGCTTCAATAGTCTGCTATTCCCAAGGAAAAACATTGGCTGTGTTTGCATAACATGCTTGTACATGGTTAACTTAAACATGGTTTACACCATTTTCTGAGCAATACAATGAATATAATGAATTTTAAGGGATACAGTCAATAATAAATTAACCATATAGCCTGGATGTGAACAATGCACTAAAGTAAAATATGCTTATCTAATTTTTGGTTATATGCATTATACAAATGCATCCATTTTTCACCAGTTTGTGATGATATTAACACTTGTCAGCCACCTCCTAATATATTCTAAAGACTGTGTTAAGGTTTTTTTTTGTCATTTGCTAATGAAACATCTGTTAAATAGAAGCAATGAGACCTACACATGCTTAGTTTTATTTTATTATTTTTTTTTAAAAAAAAATATTAATGCCAGTGTATTTATTCTGGTAAGGAAACGAAAACTAAAGGAAGTAGCAACCAACATTGAATGATATCAAAATAGTTCTTTTAATGGAACATAAACATTTCATAGCTCTTGATTCTTTATTACAGTCATGTTTATGGAAGTTTTAAAGAAGTTGCTACACTCAGTTGAGATTGTGGTATAAATTGGCACATGAAGTACAATTTACCTGTCCATACATACACAACACTCCTCACTCTTACTCATTCATACTAACTTACATGATGCATATACATTGTGACTAAATCCACATATGGCCTAAAGCACATACAACAAAATTTCTAAAAATAACATATTCTACATTGGTAACAAGTCTGCTGTGCTGTATTTACAACTAATGATCTGGTACTGTGGATGGCAATTTGCTTAAGGATTATTTTTGTGAACACACATTTAAAATGTTCAAGTTGTTATCAATTATCAAATCAGATATATATCTACAAGAAGATCTGTATGATCATGTACAAATATTCTAAGGCAATTGTAGTTTGTTCCACAGAGTTTGTGCTGCCATTGTTATAATTCTTTTTTCATGTCTAGAAAGCTGTTCCTTTTAATATGCAACAAGGCATAATGAGTCATTTCTGATTAGCAGGTTATTGGCTCAAAAATCTAGTATCTTGGGATATAGAGATTTCTTTTAAAGTTCATGGAATAGCACCATAGAAATAGTCTTTGCCACCACAAAAGGAAAAACAAATCTTCTTTTCAATTGCTTGGGAAACCTTTTTGTTTCCCCGAAACAACTCTTTCTTCATTTTTATTGGCTTAAAATAATAATAAAATAATTAGTTCATTCACAAACATTTCCAAGGAAATGTAGATTAACAGTTCATTTTTGCCACTGGAATGAAATTTATGATTGATGTTTGGGGTTATTCTGGTCCTGATTCCATCTGCTGATCACTAGGAAGAAGTCTGCCTTCGGCTGGCAGAAGACCAATTCTGATTTGGTTCTTAGTCTTAGGTGAGAGCTTAGCATACTACAGTACTTCAGCAGTAATACACTTCATACACTCAGTTACTGACAATATCCAAAGTCTGAATGCATTCATAGTGACCACGAATGTAAAACGATCAGTTCTACTTTGTTATTGTAACCAAAACTGCCCACAGATTTAATGATGATTTTGCAGATACAGGTTTCCAGATTTTATATGAATATGTGGAGAGATAGAAAAAAGAATCAGGTTTCCTCTTCTCCCGACTTTTCTCTGTACATTTTAAATCTTGGATATGCCACCAATGCAATTAGAATAGGAAAAATACAAAGACAACATTTCAAGTGCCTGACCTGGTAGCAGGTGAGTTTTTCTCCTCTCCTGGACTCAAGTCACTTGTCAAAAAGTTACAGTCAGCAGGATCTTTTCCTGTTGTTGAAGATGGAAACAACCCTGACATTTGTCAAGCTGTGAACAAAGCTCTTACAGTCTCCTTGGAAGCATGCAATATCTTTTCACCAGTTTGCAAAGACAACCATGAATGGAGACCATATGTCGTCGCCATAATGTCTGTTCCTCTACAGAGAGGAGTTTATCTAAGAATGAGATGTTTCAGTTTTTTCTTCTGTTTGAAATCATGGGATAAAAATCTTTGCTTTTTACTAACACTGTCAGTATTTCTTTAAAGAATCCCTCCACCCCTTCAAACAGTCATTCTCTGTTTAATTTTGTGACTTAAGGGGTGTCTTGTGTTATTTCTGAGTGTGAACGTTATCTTGATATTTTATACTTTTGTATCGTATATGAAAGCCTTTTTTGTTAATGGTGTCATCTGTATGAAAATGGAGTAAAACAGAATCACCTGCTGAATAAATTTCTTCAGGGGGCTGTAGGAGGAAGAAGAAAATAGAGAGGCTTACCAAGGCTATTCTAGAAACAACAATAAATCATTCACTCTGCAGCAATTACACTATCCTTTTATCTGAAATACCACGTATTCAGTCTTAATAAAATGCATTATAACGGTTTATGTTTCTTCTACTATGGCCAGTGAACAAAATAGTGCTGTTTTTTAAAAATTAAGTATTTTAAAATTGGGATGACAGATGCAGCCGTATGCTGTACCTTTTTTCTCCATTTTTATTTAAAGCCAAGGCAGCATGAAGGACTATGAAATAAAGCTGGTAAGAACTGACTTAAGCCATTTTTTTTGGTTATTTTTTTCCCACTCAAAACTACCCAGCCTAGACTCTGCATTTCTCCTGCTCTGTGAACAAAGAAAACTAAAAAAAGAACAAAAGACTCTTCCTCCACTTTTCCATCTTCAGCTTAAAGACAATTTGCCTAATTTTTCCTTGAACTAAAATCTGCCTTGAATTAGAAATAATGGTTGTGTTTGCTGTTGACAATGTTAGCTGCCACAATTGTTTTGTTTTCAGGCAGCACCTTTGAAATCATTTTAAACAATAATAGAAACCTAAAATCCTTATTCTTCTATACTACACCTTTATGTATTGTTTCTGTCTAACCGCTTCTCAGTAACAAAATCAGTCTTGTTAAAAACAAAAATTATCTGATTCTGTTAGCTTTAAGAAACAAATACTCTGACTGCAAAAAGCTAAACTACAGGTACAATCTAGTAAGCTATTTTAACACAATTTTTCTTAGCACAAGTTGCAGGAGTAAAATTTTTTTTTCCTAAGCAGTAATCCTTCCACCCTACTGAAGCTTTCTTTAAACTTAAGAGAGATTTTTGTTGTAATAAACTGTGTGGACATGAAGGTCTTCTACAGAAAAATGGAAAACAACAGAAAGATGCTGGTGCATAGGCATCTCTATTACACATTTACATAATACACATTCTGATATTTCATGGAGAAATTTGATAATTGCAAAACTTAAAAGTGACCTACCCCTGATCCACAAAACCGGCCAATCCTCAGAGCAGATGTATCATGGCCATCAAAGACTTCTAAATAGTCATACCCACAGTCCGCTTCTTCTTCCACCTCAAACGTCTGAAAAATTAACTCTATTCGATAGCCATGGTCTGACACCAGCAACCACTCGCAATCTGTTTGAACTGGGTAATTATTATCTCCAAACTGAGCATGAGAGTAAAGGTCTCTGATCTTGCTTTCAACTCTCAGGCGACCACCACACTCTGTGCAAGATGGGGGGGGGAGAAAAGATTTGTGCCTTAGTTCTAGTTTTGAAAGGATCAGATTAATTTTTCTACCATGATTGAGAAGCACCAAGAACAAAAGAAAAACCACTAGATGTCAGTATAAACAAAGAAATAGATATCACAAGACATTATTTGATTGCAGCAGGACAAAAACCTTAATAGCTGGCAGATACTTTTTTTATGAAAGAATTTTGATCACCAAGACCTATAGTTCAGCTTGATTTAAATTATATTCTGCAGCAAAACACTATGATTTGGTTTTCCAAGAAATAATAGAATAGATTATTAAAATGTATTCTATGCATTTAGTATATGTATTTAAAATATATTCTGTTTTCTAAACAAGGAACTTAATTAAACTTTCACCCACAATGTTGTTAAACATGTATCCACTGAAGTCAGTAAGAATTATTTTCACACCTGTTGAATGGGTTGCTTGGAAGCCTTTTCTTTGAACTGATGCATCAGAAACAAATCGAAGAAACATTTTATTTCCTGTGGCAATAAGAGGATCTGGTATCTTATTTCCACATAAACGCCCCAGAATTGGGGATTTTTCATTTTCTCCATCAAACACCTCCAGATGGTCATAAGCACATTCCTGATGTTGTTCAATTTCAAACTCAATAAATATCTGGAAAAAATAGCAAAATATTAATCCAGAATTTAAGTGTGTCCCAAGTACAGTTATACTATAGTCTTACTGATCAGAATCATTTTAAACATTAAAAGTGAAGGTGATATTGGAAGAAGCAAACGATGAAATAATGAAGATCTAATTTAGCACAAGTATTTATAAGAACTCTGGAGATTTATAATAATACTAATACTAATACTAATACTAATAATACTAATAATACTACTACTAATAATAATAATAATAAAGTTGGAAGGGACCTTGGAGGTCATCTAGTCCAACCCCCTGCTCAAGCAGGAACTCCTATACCATTTCAGACAAATGTCTGTCCAGTCTCTTCTTAAAAACTTCCAGTGTTAGAGCATTCACCACTTCTGGAGGCAGGTTGTTCCACTGGTTAATTGTTCTAACTGTCAGGAAGTTTCTCCTTAGTTCTAGGTTGCTTTTCTCCTTGAGTAGTTTTCATCCGTTGCTTCTTGTCCTGCCCTCAGGCGCTTTGGAAAATAGCTTGACTCCCTCTTTGTGGCAGCCCCTGAGATATTGGAACACTGCTATCATGTCCCCCGTCCTTTTCTTCATTAAACTAGACATACCCAATTCCAGCAACTGTTCCTTATATGTTTTAGTCTCCAGTCCCCTAATCATCTTTGTTGCTCTTCTCTGTACTCTTTCTAGAGTCTCAGCATCTTTTTTACATCGTGGTGACCAAAACTGGATGCATATTCCAAGTGTGACCTTACCAAGGCATTGTAAAGTGGTATTAATACTTCACGTGATCTTGATTCTATCCCTCTGTTAATGCAGCCTAGCACTGTGTTGGCTTTTTTGGCAGCTGCAGCACACTGCTGGCTCATATTTAAGTGATTGTCCACTAGGACTCCGAGATCCCTCTCACAGTTACTACTATTGAGCAAGGTACCATCTATACCATACCTGTACATTTGGTTTTTCTTGCCTAAATGTAGAACCTTATTTTTTTCACCACTGAATTTCATTTTGTTAGATAGCACCCAGTGTTCAAGTTTGTCCAGATCCTCCTGTATCTTAAGCCTGTCTTCTGGAGTGTTGGCTATTCCTGCCAGCTTGGTGTCATCTGCAAATTTGATGAATTCCCCATCTAACCCCTCATCCAAATCGTTGATGAAGATGTTGAAGAGCACTGGGCCTAGAACAGAGTCCTGGGGCACCCCACTACACATTTCCCTCCATCTAGATGCAGTTCCATTGAGGATCACACGCTGAGTACGGCCGGTCAGCCAGCTACGGATCCATCTGGTGGTGATGCTTTCTATCGCACATTTTTCTATCTTACGAAGTAGTCAGGTTGTGATCTACTTTATCAAATGCCTTACTGAAGTCCAAGTAAATTATATCCACAGCATTCCTCTGGTCCACTAATTTTGTCACTTGGTCAAAGAATGCAATAAGATTTGTCTGGCATGATCTGTTTTTGACAAACCCATGTTGGCTTTTAGTAATGACTTTGTTTGCCTCTAGGTGTTCGCTGATTCGTTGTTTGATCATCTTTTCCAGAATCTTCCCAGGTATTGAGGTCAGGCTGATAGGTCTGTAGTTTCCTGGATCTATTTTTTTCCCTTTTTTGAAGATGGGAACTACATCAGCTCTTTTCCAGTCCTCTGGTAGTTCCCCAGTGTACAAGTCCTTTTGTATTGGATCTAACTGTACTCTTAATAGCTTTTTCGGTTAACAATGCACTAAAAAGACCAGGATATTTATTCCTAGCAACTATCTATGATAGAAGTAAGAAAATCTGGATTATATCTAATACTTGTTGATTCTTTCAACTTTATAGGATGGTTTCATGTTTTTCAGATAACTGGAAAGAAAGCCAAAGGAAAATTTCTGAAAAGCATTACAAAACTAATTTTAAAAGTATATTTTAAATCTTTTAGAAATGAATTCATTAAATAGCCACAACTAATATAAAAAAGAAAAATATTTTGGTATTTTGGCTGACTACACATTTTTTTAAAAGGAGGAAATTTTCATCAACCTAAGCATTCAAATATTTCTTTTCTTTTCATCCCTATATATTATTTTCCTTTGTTCAATGTAAGTAATTTTCAAGCTTCAGACGTTAATAAAATGTGTGGATAATAGATTTCCTTCTGATTTTCCTCTGTTGGCATGAAAAGCCTGTGACGATGAACATAATTATAACTTGAACTAGACAGAAACAGCTCTTCAAAATTCTTGAACTAAATCTATGAGCACAGAAGTTGGGTGAATAATAATTCTGAATTACTCTTGGGAAAACAGAAATTCTACCATACTAGAGATAGGAGACATACTCAATGGTAACTATAGCATCTTTATTGAAAAATTCCAATAGGTGGCATTTCTTTATAATGTCTTCCCCTAGGATTCAATTAAGTGTAGGGATCCACAGAGACACCAGACCTCTGGAGAGATGACTGTACAATGAAAGACAGAATATACACCCCTTAGAATCTCATTACTAAACAAATACAAGAACACAGCATTTGATTCAAGTTCCTTTTCTACAAAATTATCTTCTCCTTTGGTAAAATTTCAGCATCAAATTATTTTTCACCAACCTGAATATAAATTATTTGGGAAAAAATTATTCCTCAGCACTTCATTAGCTACAATGCTCCACTGCAGCCCAAACCTATGCAAAGTTCATACACTTATAAGGATATTAATCACATTCTGCTAGTTGTAACTTCCCTATAGGCCTCTTTCTTGAACATGGGAATTGGAGGCTGTAATATGTTAAAAGTCACTGTCATACATTATTTTTTTTCATTTAAAATCCAAAGAAAATTCAGCAAAACTTTTAGGGCAGGTGTATCCTATGTTGAGAGTTCAGTTGGATTACAGGAAAACACAGAATTGAATGAGCGTAGATGAAAAGTAGGCATTCTTTTATGAAAGCAGAAAAAAAAATATCTGAAGTTTGGGATTTAGGAAAAATCACTTGAAGAACAGTTAAGCCAGAATGCAGAGATTTTATAAAAAATGTTATTCCTATGTTTCCCTAATAATACTATTAAAAATAATAGCATTTTTATATTTAGTATAAATATAAAATAGTATTCTAAATTTGTATAGGATTTCCACTGTTTATTATTTATAAAGTTATCAATAAAAGTATTAAAAAAGAGAAATATCTATCTTTTCTGATATACACTTCTGATACAAGTATATATTAAATGAAGTTAACATCCTTGCAGCTTTACCTCTAAGCTTTTCATCATACATGAAAACATTGAATAGGAATAAGAGAATCAGAAGAATCTTCTAGCAAATAAAATTAACATGCTAAGTCTATTTAAAAGGAATCAAATTCAACAAGAATCAAATACAGAGCAAAGAGATCTGTTAAAATGTCTTGGACAATAAGGCTGTTCTAATCTACAGACTCCCTGATGGAAGTCAGCCAAAGTACAATGTGTTGCCACTTCATATTAACAGCTGTCCTTGAGAAATTTCATATCGCTCAAGTGTTGACATTTTGGCAGTAAAATGGAAATAATCAGAACAAGCACAAGTATTGCAAGCTGAAACAGTGATACTTTCTCCTGACATACTACATTAAGATCAGACATTCTTATTAATAGAAAGAAGCTGCAGATACAATATAAACAGCTGAACTATTATCCCAAATGCCACTCATAAATTTTGTTCACTATTACTGTGCAACTTTCAAAGGGCCAATCATTGTGCTATTTGACATCTAGTTCACTTCTATTAAAAAGAGAACTAGATCTATTCAACCTGCAGGCCATAATTAATTGATGTCTCCTTTATATAAAGGAAATAAGTATGACTAAAGTGATTTTTCCAATGGAAGACTGCTAATGCTACCAGTCAAAAGCATTACATGGCTATATTGTTTTCCCTTTTCAGCAGATTTTCTTAGGCTGGGGGGGGGGGGGAGATGGATGAAATGATAGGGGGGGAAAAGAGAACAGGTGAATAATTAGATTGTTTAGAGCCCATAAAACTGTAAAGATGGCAGAATGGCTGCATAGTGAAGAGACTCATCTGGAAGAATTCATAATTAGCATGCAACCCATTGTGTTTTACAGAAAAGCTGTTAGTTTTACTGTAAAAGTGTATGTATGTATGCCTCAGTGTATATCACGCTGGCCATGTGACCATGGTAATGTGTTTGTACAATGCTGGTTCCCTTGGCTAATAAACAGAGATGAGTACTGACTCCTATAGTCGCACACAACTGAACAGGGGAAACCTTTACCTAGGCCAGGGGTAGGCAACCCAAAACACTCAAAGAGCCACTTGGACCCGTTTCCCACCGAAAACAAAACACTGGGAGCCGCAAAACCCTTTTGACATCTAAAATGAAGATAACACTGCATATATCCTTTTTTACCTTTATTATAGGTATATATTTATTATAGGTATATATTCATTATAGGTATATATTTATTATAGGTATATATTTATTATAGGAAGATAACACTGCATATATCCTTTTTTTACCTTTATGATATATATATATATATATATATATATATATATATATATATATATATATATATATATATATATATATCATAAAGGTAAAAAAGGATATATGCAGTGTTATCTTCATTTTAGATGTCAAAAGGGTCTCTGTCTCTCTCGCCCTCCCTCCCTCTCTCTTTCTCTCCCTCTCTCTCTCTCTTTCTCTCCCTCTCTCCGATCTTCTGCTCACCTGGCAAGCTGGCTTCAAGCTGTTCTCCCCACCACATATTCTTATTGGGCTAGCTCAGGGGTAGGCAACCTCGGCTCTTTTATGACTCATGGACTTCAACTCCCAGAATTCCTGAGTCAGCATAGCTGGGCTAGCTAGCTCTCTCCTGCCCTTCCTGCTTCCTGTAGAGACGCAGCAAAGGGAGGAGCCCCGCCCAATAAGCTTTTCAGCTCGTCGGAGAACACCGTGAGTCCACTCTCTTTTTTACACACACACACACAGAGAGAGAGAGAGAGAGAGAGAGAGAGAGAGAGAGAGAAGGGAAGCACAAGTGCCTCTCTCTGTCTCTGTCTCTCTCTGCAAATGGCAGAGGAGGCTGGGAACTGCAGGGGAAGGCTCAAAGAGCCATATGCGGCTCCGGAGCCGCAGGTTGCCAACCTGTGACCTAGGCACAAAAGGAAGCATGTTTCAATGGGATTTCTTTCAAGGCAATGTGTGTAGAATTGTGGGTTTATAGCACAATCCCATGTACAGACTTTCCATTGTGTTTGGAAAAAAATTCTCCAAGGAGAATAGTACAGGACTGTACTCCTAGAACTTTACATTTAAATTATACATTACACTTCATCTTAGCCCAAAGGCCAAAAAGAATTTGATCATAACTACATTTTTCCTAAAAGGTAATACAGTTATATTAAGGGTCTTTTATTGTCTCAGTAATACATTTAACTCATTAATACTTGAAGGAAACATTTGTTTGTGTATGTGTATGTATCTTTTGTGTCTTTTCCCTTTTTCTTTCTGTTGAAACTTGTCTTGAACTGTAATTCATTATAAACAAAGTCAGCAAATGACCTTTTTGCAAAGCCATCCAACGACCATCCACTTACCCTTTCAGAATTCTTATAATGGAGGCCAAGAGCCCTCAAGCCTGGTGCCTCTCCTATTGCTGCCCCCTTCCTGCTACTAATATAAATATCCTCAAAATGTTTCTGGAGATCAGAGAACCTGCTAGTCTCAACTGAGGTATAGGATCCTACTCTGTTGTCTGAGTGGATGTGATTTAACAACTGCTATCATCTTATGAGGAATCAAAGGGAATGGGGCATTCCTTTTCCTCACACAGCATAAGCAGGTAATCTTAGAGACAAAGATTAGTTGCTATAAATGATGGATAAGCAACACTGCAAATTCAGGAAACTGGTAAGAGTACAAAATGACTTTAGAATAAATGATGCTATTTTTGATGCATTGCGAATATAGCTGATTCTTGAGTTATTTAAATTAAGTGAGGTAACGTGTCACTAAATGACAGTGAGAAAAAAAATCTTCCCGACCAAATGAATTCAAGGCTATGTGATAAAAACTCTAAATAAAGTAGAGAAAATGTCAAACACTCTGTTCTTTTAATGAAAATCCAGAACACGTTGTCAACTTTTACCAGAACTTGCCATATGATAGGATTATTTTTGGCCTCATAAATGGCTACACTCAATAAATGAAGTCATTTCAGCCCCACTTAGGAAATGAGAAATAGATATCTTTACTGAATTCCCATTCCTATTTTTAAATATTTAAAATAAAATCATATAGCTAAGAATTACATTATAATGTGCTAAATACCATATGTTTCTGTGCCTATTTTACTTCTGCTACAGAAGTCTCTAACCTTTTTGGTCATTTACAAGCTTGGAATCATGACAGTGTGTTGCAGAGGGGGACTCCACTCACAATATGGTTGCATAGCTAATTGAGAAAGAATTCACACGGGAATGGGGTCTGGATAGTGGGAGATCTGTTGAAATACCTATACTATAGATCCGATGTGCATAGGTCTGTTTTTGAAGGGCAAAAAGTGATTCAGAGTACACATACAGTATGTCAAAAATACTTCAAAGCAATTGCATCTTTTCTTGACTTGCACATTTGCTCTATGCTTATGAGGTATTCCTGACAGGTGTTATATGTGTGTGCATACAAGCCGCAAATCACTTTTTGCTTTTGATATATGAATATGAGTATTGGCACTTATCAGGGATCTTTAATCAAACATACATACTGACAAAACAATATTTTAAAAATTGGTTGATTCAATTTTTACTTCATGAACAATACTGTTGATTCAAGTTAAACTTTTGATAAATTTGTTACTAATGTTAACTACTACTTACTATTTTGACCCTGTGACCAGGTGTGGCACTTATTTCCCAACTGCATTCTTTTCTGCTTGGGTACTTGTCTGGCCAGTTGGGGCTTGTGATAATTCCATTTGGGCTGTGGATTTTCTGTTCACATTCAGCTGCATTAATCATAGATAGAGTATCAATGAATTGAGTGAAAATATATTATATCACACAGCTAGATAAGCCAGATATTAATTCTCTGCTTTATGAAAAAAGGAAGCATTTGTTAGAAGCTAATATGGTGTAATCATTCAATCTTAACAATCAACATCTACGATTAGCAAACTCATTACTGAGAACAATGTGCAATAATCCATAACATTAATTTGGGAAGTTGTGCAAATAATTTGAGATCTCCATCCTCTTGAATATTTGGTGTGGCTGTTTAATGACCCTCCCATTCATTCACTTGTACATTCTTCTGCATGCATAGAAGATGCTTCCATTGAGTTTGAAGTCATGGTTATACAATATTTGAATATTTTGTATAGCCTGTTACATAACACTTTTCAATTAAATATCTTACAATCTTAGAACAGGTGCAAATATAAGAATACATGCATAAGATAAGATGTACTCAAGCAACTTCTTTAAAATAAGCTTCTCTGGCATACTACTTTTTACCTTCCTTGCAGTCATGTTTGTTTTCATGAAGCACAAATCCATTCCGACATTGGCATACATAGCTTCCAAAAGTGTTGATGCATTCATGCTGGCAGCCACCATTGTCCTTTGAACATTCATCTTTATCTATAAAATATACAACATGTTTACTCTGCAAAGAGAATTTACTTCTATTTTTCATAAAAAGGTACTTAATGGTTTAGTTAGGTTTAAGTCCCTATAGGAAAGTATAGAAAAAAGAGCCACACATAATGACAATGCAACAGGAAATTATATACTGCTCAGCTTTTCCTTGATTTGATTGTAATTGTCTCACAATTGGTCAAGTGTATAGACATAAAATCAAAATTATACTAATTATCAAAATTATAATACTTGATAAATTAATATATAATGAGAATATATATTTTGTTAATTGGCAAAGCCTTATCACCAAGATGCTTGAAGTTTTATGTATTATATATGTGCATGCAAGTGTGTCTGTGAGTGTATGTGTATGTTTGTGTGTGAATAACATATTTGGTTATTAAATTATGTTATTTAGAGTTTGAATGACAATGTAATGCTTTTCCCAATTAACACTGAGACAAAAGTAAAACTGGAGCAGGATACAATGGTTTGGCACTGGTAATGAATGATGAAGTAAAAATCTTATCTATGATTTATATAAACAAGGGTTCATTCCAGGTTGAAAAACTTATAAGAAAAAAAATTCTAATTTACCAGATTAAATTTAAAAGAATTTAATTTAAACCTTTTACAGATTACTTGCAAATCATGTTCAGGGATGGAAATCAGCCTTCCAATTTTAAAATGATCCTTTATGTATTTTTTTCTCTCTCAATAGTTCTTATAATTAGAAAAGATCCATTTTCAACAATACATTAGATCTGATTCATTCACAAAGTACATGGTCATCTTTCAGATCTTCAAAGAGCTAGATATGAATTATATCACATGGACTGTATCAAAATCTTTGCATGATTTCAAAATAAAAATGCTCTCCTTGGAGGCAACTGTCTTCTGTGGGGGGGGGGGAATCTAGCAGAATAGATGAGTGACTGAGTCATTTTTCCAGCACTAGTGTGCTCAACAATAGAATAATTATATTTTTTTATCTGTTTACTGCAACATAATTATCTTTATGATTCCCCAGACCTATTCCTCTGCCAATATATATCCATTTTAGATAATAAATCTTTCCACTAAATATAGTAAATATTTCCAGTTTCAGTTAAGAAATAGAACCAGCAGTTTCTTTCAGCTTGTAAAATGAAGATTTAAACAATGTAATACAATTTGGAAATTAATCTGAAAAAAGTAAAAAGTATCTTATTATTTTACCTATAAATAATTTCTTTTTTCTCTCAAGAGAATGCTTGAAAGTTCACGGTGATCAATCATGCATTCTACATTTGTATTTCTTATTATGGATGCAATAGTCATACGGTGTGCTTGATCATTTTTACTTGTTCAACACTTCTTATTGAAGCTACTGATCAGAGTCATGACATACGATGCAAAATCACTTATGAGCAAGACATTCCATGGAAGTTAAAACAAATAAGCCTGGGGCTCTTGGGTAAAGGAGTCTATTCTCTTTGCTGGCAGGACAGAGCTTTCATATTTTTCAGAATTATACCTTATTTCAGCCTAAAGTCAAAATTGATGCCATGCAAGCCTATCAATAGCTTTATGACCATAATGAATGGGACTGATAATCTATTGCAGGCATGTCTCAACCCCTCTAAACTAGCTGATATTTAGAGCGATGAGATCTGGGCTGCTAGGACCCAGATTATAACTAGCTAGCCTTAGGAGACACAGAAAACTCTTTTTCATCTAGTATTTATCTAGATTTTTCACCTCAGTTCTGTTAGCCTTGAGATATCGTAGTCCAACATATATGGAGGGATTAGATTTAGGACAAATGTTATAATCTGCCTCATAGCTTCAAATATATATCATACCAATTTTATTTACTTGCCTTTCAAACCCTTGTTACCTTTTCAGAGAATGTGGACTCTTAAAAAGTTGATATAAAATGTCTTTTGAGTCTTGTTAATCTCTTCCAGATATTACAACCTGAGTAAAGTATTTGTTAATCTAAATAATATTTTTTATTGAATTTAGTCTGCAATCTTATTTATATAATAAAATATACTCAATGTATTTAAAATATATTTCCACTGAATTAAACAATATTGATTCCAAAATTGTAGGGAAATATAGGATTGTGCTATAACTATAAATTATGTATCATAGGTTTTTTAAAAAAGGAAGTATTGTAATCTGATCTGTTTCTCTTAACTTCTCTAATAAACCTTTCCTGGAGTTTCTAACCTATCTGTTTCCCAAAGGTGCTTTTTTCAAGAGGCAACTGGACCTTCTTGTTTTTCTTTGAAGACATTTTGCTTCTCATCCAAGAAGCTTCTTCAGCTCGACTAGAGGGTGGGAATGGAAGGATTTATATTTCTTGCACAGCTGGTCATTTGCATTCTTTTAAAGAGTCATTGAGGCCACTAGGGCAGTAGTCAACCTTGGCTCTTTTATGACTCGTGGACTTCAACTCCCAGAATTCCTGAGCCAGCCATGCTGAGGGGAAAGGGAGAGTTTCCAAGCTGAGCCATGCTGGCTCAGGAATTCTGGGAGTTGAAGTCCACTAGTCATAAAAGAGCCAAGGTTGCCTACCCCTGCACTAGGGGGTTTGTCTGTGTCCTCAGGGTCATCTGAGCAAATGGGTGTAGAGCCTTCTTGGAACTGCTGAAAGGACTGTGTTGCGAAGCTGTGCTTTCTGCAGGATGTTTTCTGCCCTGTGTCCCTTCACTGTTGAACACAGGCGCAAATGTCTGTGTTGTCTGCATCTCAAACTGAAGTGGAAATGGTTGCTGTAGTCTGCAATTTTTCTGGAAATCCATTCATACTCCCATACTCCCATGTTCATCCCAAAGTGCATAACTAAATGTCTATGGAGATTTTCAGTCATCCAAAGGTGCTTTTTTCAAGAGGCAACTGGACTTTCTTGTTTTTCTTTGAACTTTGGGACAACCATGACCTGGATGACTGAGAATCTCCATAGACATTAACTTATCTGTGCATCTTTTTTATTGTGAGAAAACATGCCATTTTTTAAGGGGAAAAAAACACTTAGAGAAAATTACTGCAAATAAAGAAAAACCAATATAATTAGGAAGGTAAATGAATAATGAAATCTGGATAGTAAAATAATAATATGCATTATTATTATAAGTAATAATATATTTCCTTGTCACGATTATTATAGTATATTGCAATCAATATTAACTTATTTAATTAAGTGAAAAATTGAAACTGAACTTGTTAAGAGACAGGCCATTCATCTTGATTGGAACCAAAAAAATGAAAAGCATAAGCAAATCTTATCCTGGAGATTTTGAAAACTTTTAGTTGCATTTGAAAAACCGAAACATTCATACAGATCACACCTATTGCATTTGTTTGAATACCTGAGAAGAAGTGAGCTTTGAAACCTTTTTTTGAAACTGTGTTATCAGATTTGAACTCAATTCTCATGTTGTTATACTGGGATGTGATAACTTCAGGCACTTCTGTACCACAAAATTTGCCATGTGGTTTGGAATCAGTAGAAAGGCCACTACGGATTTCCACGTAATCGTATTTGCACACCTAAAAAATGAAACGCCGGTATTAATCCTAATGCAACTAAGAAATATATTTTTCTTTCAATTTATACCTTCAGCCATGAGAGATAATGTGGTTTAGCTCTTTTTCTTTATTTTATTGCTTGCAATACTCATTACACCACAATTGATCAAATATAGAAGAGGCTTTGGATAGTTTTTTTCTTGAGTAACATGGCAGACTTAGAACCCTTCTGATGGCAGGATCTTAATATCAGCTCAGTTGTATTATGGTTCAAATTCCTTTGCTATTAATAATAATGAGTAACGCAAAGAGTACTGTTATACGTATGTATTTTTTCATTTTAATTTGCCTTCCTTGCTATTTCCATATGTTTGGTTTAATTTAAAAACTTAATTTTCCATTTTGGTTACTTAAATCATGACTCTCTCCTATGTCTGTAAACTGGTATTAAATGAGTTGGAACATTCTTATTAATTTGTTAACTAAAATCTTTTTAACTTTTTTACTGAATGAATGATATTCTCTATGAAAAGACCTAACATTTGATCATCTTGACTTTTCCTGGCTCTTAAAAATTCTAATTCTGGACCTAAAATTTTGATAGTGTGTTGCAGTATGTTTTTAATTATGGGAGTATATTCATGTATGTTCACATAATAATCTCCAATCTCAAAGTGGATTTTAGAAAAGTAGTCATGATTTCATTTGTGTGTTGATTTCAAGTGGATTATTCAGCATGCAGCTAAGAAAGCCCCAAGAAATAAGAATTAAGAGCCAATTAAGAAAACAAGAATTAAGATGAATATTTTTCATTAATAGGAACTATTTTGTATACTGCTACTATTGATTACATAAGCAAATATCAGCTTCGGATGTCATTAACTTACTTCACTCCCTTCCAGTTCAAAAAACTCAAACTTCACTGAGATTCTATACTGGGTGGGAGCAACAAGTTGCCACACACAGTTTTTATTAGGAGGATATTCTTTGGGCCATCCTGGTGTTGTTAGAGTCCCATTCAGTTTTGTCAGAAGACCCCCACAGGCAGCTGAAAAAAAAGCAAAACAATAGATTCATAAAGTTACAAGTTCATAAAATCATAGTTTGTACATGCAAAAAATATTAAATAGTAATTAATTAATTTTAAAAAAATTCAGTAAAAAATCTATTAATCTATTTTTTCAAAACAAAACAGATAAATTCAAAATAATGGCCAATGCTGCCTATTGGCATATATGGACTGCAAATAAGGAGGCTGAAGAACAATGCAGATGCATGCATAAACATTGTTTCATTTTTTTAAAAGCAAATATGTACTATATCTTATGACTCTCAGAAAATCCCAGTTTCTTCTTTTCTTTACTCATATTTTCAACTTTGTATTAACTCAAACTGTAGACTCCTAAAAGTCAAAATAGAAAATAAAAGACAAACCAAAACAGAATTCATGGTGGGTCTAGGAAACGGGTGTCAAAGTCGATCGTGTCACATGACGTATCGTGACATATCATGTTTTTTGCCTTTATGGAGCTGGAGTGGGCGTGGCCTGCAAGTTGAAAACCACTGTCCTAATTCATCTCTTTATTGCAATTATTGAGAGTATGAATGAAGCTATTGACAAAAAGATAATTTGCCCTGTGCAGTGGAATGAAGTCAAAATTGTTATATAACACCATGTTTTAACTCCCATCTTTCTGAGTTACTGTAATGGACACTTGGTGGTTCACTCAGGTATATTAGGCAACTACTATATGTTTATTTAATAGTTCTTTGTGGCCAGAGGTCCTTGTTTGCTGCCTTATCTACAAAGTGGAATGGAAGTAGAGGAAAATGAGCAGTAATTTGAGACCTGATTTTACCTTATTCTTGGTAAAAATCCAAGCAACTTTATAGAATGGTAATAGTAAAGAGACTTAACAAAGTAGCACCATGGTAAGTTTTATCTTTTTCCTGTTTTATTTAAGTACCCAGTGCTACTTTTAGAACACACAAATGTTATATCTAGAGATGTTTTTAATAGTTAAATATTTTCCACGATTTCATAAAATTTATACCCATCTCACTAAGAGCAAGACATACTGACATTGAAAATTGCCAGCTGGCTAGAGTAAACTTTTATTAACTCACTATGCATGGAATCTATTATCTGGTCAGCATTTTTGAGAAATAGCTGATGTTATAATACATATACAAAACCAGCCTTGGCAAGAATGTAAAATTGGGCTTAATGCAGATACAGTACTTGCCATAAAAGCAAGCTATGTAATAAAGCTAAATTGTCTCTGGAATATTGAACATTAGTACACGCAATTACCTTCACAACTCTTCTTATCAGGCCCAAGCTCATAACCTGGATCACAAGCACACTGATAACTGCCCAGCGTATTCACACATCGTTGTTCACATCCACCATTGTCCAATTTGGCACATTCATCTTCCTCTGAGAAATAAAAATAGCATTGCATTCAAATATAAACATACTACTTTTTTCTACTGTATTACAATAACAACAAACTTGTATTTATAACTCAAACTGTGATTGATGTAAGCATTTTCACAAAGTAGGATACATCTAATACTGAGAAGACAGGCACACTCCTTTAAGCATTGGCCTTATATTCTGTCAGTCCCAGTTGATTAGACCAGACCAGAAAATTAACTCCACAGGGAGGCTGAAATTATTTTTATTGAGATTGGCTATAATAACAGAATCTTGCAAGTCTGATTGTGTTATACCCATTCCCCCTTTTTATACCCCAGTAAATTGGAGAGGAATCTGCCTGAGCTGCTTCCAAGTGTTATCACATTGCTCTAGATGAGGGGTAGGCAACCTCGGCACAGCTGGCTCAGGAATTCTGGGAGTTGGAAGTCCACGAGTCATAAAAGAGCCGAGGTTGCCTACCCCTGCTCTAGATCTAAAAAATGTTTTAGTTCCTTTTCCTAAGTAAAAGTTCTTGAATACTTCCATCATGAATATCTGTTACCCAGAGACTTATTATTCTCTACTTCTGTTGTTTACATTGATCAGCCAGGGATACAGCTGAGACTGAAATAATATGCTTTGTAATTTCAGTTATTCAGAATAAGTGTAGATAATGTATAGGAGAAATTAGGACTAGTTAGGAGGAGTAAAATAAAGCAAAACTTTCCCCCTTAATTACTTAATCAGGGACTTGAAAAATAATAAACTTTGTCAGTTCATCCATAAAACATTTAGAGGGCCAAGGAATACTGACAATACAAGACACTAGAAGGTGCCATAAGCTCTAGGACAGGGGTCCCAACCCCCAGTCCATGGACTGGTATCAGGCCGCGGCATGCCAGCAACCGGCCGCACAAACAAGCAAAGCACCATCCGCGGGATGCAGGCAGCACACAAAACCATGCCCCCTCTGGTCCATGGAAAAAACCTCTCTCCACATAACCGGTCCCTGGTGCCCAAAAGGTTGGGGACCTCTGCTCTAGGAAACAAGATAGCCCCATACTATATTTTTTGTAATTATGCTCTTAGAATGTCCTCTTTCTTCATTCAGTACAGCACAGTTTTTGTAGTTATCCATTATCTCATAAGATCTACCCCATAGTTGATTCCATTAATATGTAAGATAGTTTTTGATTGCTTTGGACCTGTCCCTATCTGCTTCCCACTGCAGGGAGAGGATTTATTCATCTGCTCTGCTGATGGTTGCAGTTGGGTTTCAGAGGGTATTTGGTGGAATTCCTGAGTACTTCATTGAGTCGATCAATTAAAACCTCTTGGGTTCACTTGAGTTGGAGTTTTGTGGAGGTTCTCTGGAGTTGGCTGAGATATGGGGTGATTTGATTATCTAGAAAGAGTTTTTTTCCTATTGACATTGAGGAACTGGATAGAAACAATGGAGCTGTGACTGCATCAGCCTATATTTTAGGATGATGCTCCTTCTTGTTGGTTAAGATCTTCCTACACGTGACATGGGTTGGGTTCAAGTGGTGGTAGATTCTTCCTGGAGAGAAGGAATGGTTCCATATGTGGTTAAGGAGACAGTGGCCTGGCACTAATTAAGGATCAACAGAAGAGGAAGGGAAGATTGTTGAGTAGATGATTGCCCTGGATGAAAAGGATTATCTGGATCACTTTCAATCAGGTTCAAACTTGGGCACAGTATTGATACAGTATTGGTCATCCTTGCTGAAAATATCAAAGACATTAAATGCCTTAAATGCAGGGTATGGGAGTGATATGACCTACTGGATGAGGGTTTTTTTCTTGGCACATCTGTTTGCATATGGTTGTTTTGGTGTATTGTTTTATACTTTGATTATGGGTTTTAATTGACTTCTGCTATTTTCTGTTGATATACGCTGCCCTGAGTTGAGCAGCTGTGTAAATAAATAAATGCTGCTATATTCAATTATATTCAATTGATTCTTGTATTGTATTCACTTAGTTGTATATTCTCATTATACAGTATATCTATCTCCACCCTGCTTTAGGCTACCTCCAGTATAATAAACCCTTTTTAGGCTACCTCCAGTTTAATAAACAATCTGAGCTTCAAAACAATTGTGTTGCGATCTGAGCTTTAAAATGAACTCTTAGCAAAATTAATGAGAGACGTTGCCCCTAGAAATGCATTCAAATCACTTGGGATCTTCTGCTTTAGGAAACCACTTTATAGTGAGAATAAATAAAAGATGAAAAAGAAATCTGCAAACTCATAGATTAAATTAATCTAACAGTCTCAGTAGTGAAGGCTACAGGATCAGGGGGAGAAGCAGGAAAAAATGTCTGAACAATAAAATAATCTACATTATTTTCTTCTGAGCTTTATCATTAGCAATAGCTATTAGATTTACATGCTGCTTCACAGTGATTTACAGAGCCAGCATATTGCCCCCAACAATCTGGGTCCTCATTTTACCAATCTCGGAAGGATGGAAGGCTGAGTCAACCTTGAGCCAGGCAGGATGGAAGGAATCAAACTTCTGGCGATGTGAGCAGAATTAACCTGCAATACTGCATTCTAATCACTGCACACCACGGCTCTTAAATGTAACTACCCCACTAATTGCCCAAACTGTTACCTTTAAAAAAATTAGCAGCAAATCCTGCTTTATTGACTGTTCCATCAGAAACAAACTTCATCCACAGGGTATTTGAGGTAGATCTTATATCTTCAGGTTTATCATAGCCACAAAAATGGCCAATCAAAGGGCTGCTTTCACTCATTCCATCTCGGACTTCTAAATAATCATAGGCACAATTATCATGTCTCTCAATCTGCAAATATAAAATGATATTTGATCAAAATTATAATATGCTAACATATGCTAAAATTATAATATGCTAATATTTCTGCTAACAATTTTTAGATTAGCTGTATTACTTAGTTTCTAATATAAAAATATTTGTAGTCTAATTATAAAAGCTTCTTTACACCTCATTAAGACTAAATGTCAAGGATTTATATTATACTGTTTTCTTGGGAAACATATTCAAATTCTGAGCAGGGCTTCTTTAAAAAGTAAAATTGAATTGGAGATAGTTTATGTTCACACCAAGAGATGTTTATTTGTCATCCCTGTGGCCAAATATGTATCAAGCTGAACTTAAGGTAGATGCAAAAATCGGAAGTAGGAAAAGTTATAAAGCTTGGAAATTCAACCGATAATGTAGTTTATTGAGCAATAAAAATAATTTTAATATGATTTTAATATAATAATTAGATTGGAATAATTTTTTGCCTTAGGTAAAATTTAGTAAAAAATTCTTTACATGATTCAGTCCAGTGTCTATTGAGACTAGCAATTCTAATTTGGAAGCCATATTTCTTTCATATCTCCAGGAAGCAAAGAAGCTAGTATCTTTAAACAGAGATATTAGTACCACAAGGCTTCCATTCTATAACTGTGCTATTTAAGGGATATTTTATATCTTACTGAGAATGCTTTTCCCTCAGTCCTTAGTCCAGATGAGTTTCATTAAGATGGCTCTTTAATCTTTTGACATTTCTTTAGAATACAGTACTGCAACCTGAGTTGATTGATTATGAGCTGGGTTGCAGTGTGAATTCCTATTATTTTTAACAGCTAATGAAAAGGAAAGAAAGTAGACATACAGTAAAAATCAGAGCTCTCTGTATAAAAACTTTATAAATTTTATTTTACTAAGTTTCATTTATATATTTCTATCTACCTATTTTATAATCCCTGTGTCACAAAGGGAGTTTGAACAATGTTATGAAATATATTTTCCTAGCCTAGATCATAACACAAATCAGAAAAGGTTAGAGTTATAGGCTTATTTAACAGTATGTAATAAATATGGCTGCAAATAGAATTACACTGTAGAAAAGTTAAAATTATAAATTATTACAAAACTCATTACAATTTTGATCCCTTTATAAAATATCAGCATGATGTAATTGTATGAAGAGGGAAATGAGAACAAAGAGATTTTAGAAAGAAATAAAAGTCCTATTCCTTAAACAGACTTTGGAACAGGATTAGTTACTTGTTAAAAGAAACTATTGTCACTTTTTAAAACATTCCTATTCAAACAGTGAGATAATATAAAACCCTTTCATCTTTTGATATTTCTGCAATGAAAAAACTCTCAGTGAAAGGAAATATGAACTACTGTATGGCTTTATGTTCTACAGAGAGTGCTTTGTGTCTATGTTGGCTTAATGAGGATTCCCTTAAATGTCACTATCAGTTAGCCACGAAATGGTTTGCTCAGATCAGTTAAAAGGCTTTACCTCAAATGCCTGAAAGGTTAATCCGACATTGTAGTTCTCTGATACTGCTATTTTCCACACACATTCTTTCATTGGTCTGTAGTCATCGGGATAATTAGGAGACTGGATCTGGCCTTCATTTTTATGTATCTCACCTCCACAAATTGCTAAAGAAACAAAAGAAGAAATGTAGGCTTACTTCCAGTGTTTGCATTTTACTTTTAATGAGAAGTTACTTGTGTCTGGAGGACCCATTCAAATGACAAAAATGTGAATCCTTCATCAAGTGTTCCTGATAAAATTTATGTTTAAAACTGTATGCAGTGCAATCCACCCACAGTATGTATACTGTAAATTACAGACTGGATAGGAGCCATAGGAAATGACCCAGCAGCTTCAGTGTCTGGGCCAATACCTGTTAATGTAGGGGTTTCCCTTTGTTGCCTATGAAAGGGAAATAAATGCTTGGCATGCACAATGGGAAATCTGCAGTGCATGGAAAATTCCCTTCTCATCAGAAAGGAAGCTCTAAGCATGTAAAACCTGGTATGCTGCCACAGTTTGCAGGTTTATTACAACTCAGAAGGATCCAGAAATATCTACTGAGAGATTAAAACACAAAATAAGATACTTGAAAGTTGTGTAAGTTAATAACTATATTACCCAAGTATTCTCTGTGAGAGACACCTGGTAATTATTCAGGGGTTGAATGCAAGAAAACATTGATTTGGCCTGGCCTCCGCAATGCATATCCACACCTGAACTCACATCTACCCACCCATCCTTACTTTAACACATAAGGCAATCTTCTCCAGTTTGATCCATTATAGGTTTATTGGTTCTGTAATTAATAAGCTTCAGCAAATCTGGCCAGTAGGGAAGACTGCTAATTATACTAGAAGTAATCTAACTAATTGCTCAAATCTTTCCTCTTTGAACTGTAAAAGCAGTCTGAGGGGAAAAAATTAGCAAGTGATTACCTCAAGAGCCATAGTTATTTAGTATTTTGGTATTTCCCTTCTTTTCTTAAAATTCACCCGTTATGCCAAAATGCATGTTCTGCTGAATTTGGGCCATGGATGTTAATCTAGTATAAAAGTTTAACCTAGTTGATTTGCCTAAGGACTCACCTTCATAAATGGCTGCAAAACCTTTTCCTACCCAGTTGCTGCTGCTGCGGAACTCGATCCACATTCTACTATCGCTAGATGTGAGGATGTTTGAGAGTTTATCTCCGCAGAATCTGCCTAAAAAAATGTAAAAAGTGAGACAATGCATTTTAAGGCATCTCTAAAGATGATGCCATGCAGTATGATATAAGCAGTCTGAGATCTAAACTGGATCTGAGATCTAAACTGGATGGATAGATGGATGGATGGATGTAGATAGATAGATAGATAGATAGATAGATAGATAGATAGATAGATAGATAGATAGATAGATAGATAGATAGATAGATAGATAGATAGATAGATAGATAGATAGATAGATAGATAGATAGATAGATAGATAGATAGATAGATAGATAGATAGATAGATAGATAGATAGATAGATAGATAGATAGATAGATAGATAGATAGATAGATAGATAGATGGACGGACGGATGTAGATAGACAGACAGACGGACGGACGGACGATAGAAAGACAGATAGACAGACAGACAGACAGACAGATGATAGATAGATGAAAGAGAGAGAGATAAGAGAGAGATGATAGATATTATTTTTGTTTGGGGGAATCATTTAAATTTGGCTTAGAATTGTAAATTTATTTAATTCCCTACTGGAGATGGCAATGTGTCACCCAACTAGGGGAACTTCAAGAGGTTATAACAAAGGATGCACAGACACTGCTCGCCAAACCTTGATTTAATCGCTCTTCCAGCTTTTACTCTGCCACTGCTTTTACCCAAGTAAAGGCATGGCTGTGCTGGAGTAAAGTGGGGCGTGGGGGCGTGTTTGACAACAGTGGACAATAATACATCTATAAACAGCCAGATGAGAATAAAATAAAATTTAATGTGGAACAAACATTGGAGAAGAAATAATTTCATTTTTTTTTAAAAAAAAGCTTTACTGTGAAGGAAATAATGCAGATGTGTAAATAACAGACACTAACTTACTATGTTTAAGCTAAACTACCCTAACCTATATTAATTCTGAAATTATATAATAATAATAAAGTTGGAAGGGACCTTGGAGGTCATCTAGTCCAACCCCCTGCTCAGGCAGGAAACCCTATACCATTTCAGACAAATGGCTCTCCAGTCTTTTCTTAAAAACTTCCAGTGTTGGAGCATTCACCACTTCTGGAGGCAGGTTGTTCCACTGGTTAATTGTTCTGTCAGGAAGTTTCTCCTTAGTTCTAGGTTGCTTCTCTCCTTGATTAGTTTCCATCTGTTGCTTTTTGTCCTGCCTTCAGGCGCTTTGAAAAATACCTTGACTCCCTCTTCTTTGTGGCAGCCCGAGATATTAGAACACTGCTATCATGTTACCCCTCGTCCTTCTCTTCGTTAAACTAGACATACCCAATTCCAGCAGCCATTCCTTATATGCTTTAGCCTCCAGTCCCCTAATCATCTTTGTTGCTCTTCTCTGTACTCTTTCTAGAGTCTCGACATCTTTTTTACATCGCGGTGACCAAAACTGGATGCAGTATTCCAAGTGTGGCCTTACCAAGGCATTGTAAAGTGGTATTAACACTTCACGTGATCTTGATTCTATCCCTCTGTTAATGCAGCCTAGCACTGTGTTGGCCTTTTTGGCAGCTGCAGCACACTGCTGGCTCATATTTAAGTGATTGTCCACTAGGACTCCGAGGTCCCTCTCACAATTACTACTATTGAGCAAGGTACTCCCTATACTATACCTGTACATTTGGTTTTTCTTGCCTAAATGTAGAACCTTGCTTTTTTCACCATTGAATTTCATTTTGTTAGATAGTGCCCAGTGTTCAAGTCTGTCCAGATCCTTCTGTATCTTAAGCCTGTCTTCTGGA
Source organism: Azemiops feae (assembly GCA_023970755.1). Taxonomy (NCBI): domain Eukaryota; kingdom Metazoa; phylum Chordata; class Lepidosauria; order Squamata; family Viperidae; genus Azemiops; species Azemiops feae. The sequence goes on along the minus strand of JALGBA010000005.1, from coordinate 6,448,107 downwards.
GTGTTGGCTATTCCTGCCAGCTTGGTGTCGTCTGCAAATTTGATGAGTTCCCCATCTATCCCTTTGTCCAAATCGTTGATGTTGTTGAAGAAGATGTTGAAGAGCACTGCGCCCAGAACAGAGCCCTGGGGCACCCCACTACACATTTCCCTCCATGTAGATGCAGTTCCATTGAGGACCACACGCTGAGTACGGCCGGTCAGCCAGCTACAGATCCATCTGGTGGTGATGCTGTCTATCCCACATTTTTCTATCTTGTCAAGTAGTAGGTTGTGATCTACTTTATCAAATGCCTTACTGAAGTCCAAGTAAATTATATCCACAGCATTCCTCTGATCCACTAATTTTGTCACTTGGTCAAAGAATGCAATAAGATTTGTCTGGCATGATCTGTTTTTGACAAACCCATGTTGGCTTTTAGTAATGACTTTGTTTGCCTCTAGGTGTTGCTGATTCATTGTTTGATTATCTCTTCCAGAATCTTCCCAGGTATTGAGGTCAGGCTGATAGGTCTGTAATTTCCTGGGTCCATTTTTCCCCCTTTTTTTGAAGATGGGAACTACATCAGCTCTTTTGCAGTCCTCCGGTAGTTCTCCAGTGCTCCAGGATCTTTGAAAAATATAGTTCAGTGGTTCTGAGATCACATCTGCCAGTTCCTTGAGAACCTTCGGGTGTAATCCATCTGGTCCTGGTGATTTGAACTCGTCTAGGCTGGACAGGTGCTCACTTACCATTTTCTTGCCTATCTTAACTTGTGTTTCTATTCTGTTTTTTATGGCACTATTTTTGATAGGTTGGTCTGTTTTTTCCCTTTGTGTAAAGACAGATACAAAAAACGAGTTAAATAGTTCTGCTTTCTCCCTGTTGCTTGAGATACAGTGTATCTTGAGATAAAGTGTACCCATAACATAATATCCTATAACACTTTCCCCAGCTTTTTCATGTGCACATAAAAAAATAAGTAGGATTTGGATTGCATGATTGTGGTTGCAATCTTGACTTTTTTACCCCTCCCTACAGACATCCCTGCTTGATTCAAAATATTAACTCCATTTCCATTTATGTTATTTCTATCTTTCAGTTTTCAAAAGTGACCACAATAGTTTCATACCAAGCAGAGGTGATTTTCTCCAGTAGCCATCTCTTACTTCAATGTAGTCATACCAGCAGAGGCTGCTCTTATAGAGGTCCATTGTTGTAAAGTTTAGAACAATCTGGAATAAATGTAAAAGAGATAAATACCAATAAATTGGTTTGTAGCCTGACAAAAAAAGAAAATTGGGAAGCTTTTCTTACCAGTATACTGGCTTTAAAGTAGAAGAAGATATTTCTAAAATAATTTTGGAAGTCTTACCTTCTGAATAGCATCATATGGGGCATGTATGTGTTTATGACAGACAGAAGAAGAGAGGACATGTGGGTGATTAAAAAGGGAGATCAAAAACTGCTCTTACAGACGTAACAGAAGGAAGGGATTGTTAATTTTCTGATAAAATCCAGTAGTAAGGATTTTGAACTTTCATTTTGTTAGTCATGATGAACCTAACAGATTGCATCCATTTCATGGTACATATTTTAGATAGTCACTAGAACTTCTTTAACAGAATCTCTCCTGCATATACATATCATAAACATTTATATGAAATGCATTAATTGTGTGTCCTAGTAATTTTAGTAGTGAAACATATCAGATGCTGCTATGGATTTCATCACCCTTTTAACAGAGGGAAAAATAGTGTCTGATTTCTTGCATCCTACAAAGCAATCAGTTGGATCAGAGGTCAATCTCCATAGTGGCATCTGAGATAAGAATCCTTGATTATTACCACACTTTAGAATAGAGACAATTGATATGTCTTTGATTTCCTGCAGGCAGGGGACAGAAACTTTGAAATGTAGGAAGGGGATAAAAGCTTTGCATTGATTTTTTTAAAAGTAAGGTTTAATACTGTGGTTTGGCCTATTACAAATAGACACTTATTGTGATCATAACTGTATTAGAGGTGGCCAATCATTTTCTGGGCAGTGTCTGCCTAAAGCATTCCAATAACATCAGAGTATTGATTATTTTGAATGCAACCATTTTAAGATGGAACATAGCATATTTTGAACAATTGTTTTAAAATGATTATTTGCTATTGTGCAGTTAATGAAATGTCATACTGCAATGGTATACTTCTTCTGACAACCACTTTGCATATGTCCTTTGTATGTGAATGAGAATCTATCCATTCTCTACTTGCGATAAGGAAATAAAACACTGATATTTGAACAATAAACTTAAATGTTTACTTACTGGTTTTCACCTGCCCATAATTTACATAGAGTACACTATGAAAATCACATCATGCTGAAGTTATGGAAGCATTTTTGTAATTTGATGTTAACAGATTTATAAACTACCCAAAATATATCAAGATATAAAATAGTATGCAATGTTCTAATGAAATTTTGTTACTTTATTTAATAGTTTATTAAATTGTATGTATTCTTGGAAGGAAAAGGCATAAGTTGGTTAATTGTATGTATTCTTGGAAGGAAAAGGCATAAGTTGGTTTCTACAATCATATCGATAAATTTCTGGAATTGATACTCTGTTGCCTATATTTTATATAGCAATTGTTTTATGTCATTGACTTTGTTTTTTAAAATTCAGCAAGTAGAAACAGTAATTATGTGAGAGATCTGTGACCAAATTTAACCATCCTGTGTTATTGTTATGATAATCAGTAGGAGGAATGTTAGCAAATACTACACTAAATTCTACTAATACTTCAGTATTATTATCAAAATGAGATTTGAGGATATATTTTCAATATTTCTTTTAGTTAAAATGTGCCCAGTAGCATAATGCTCAGATATTATCTGCAATATGCATTCTTTTAACACTCTGCCTAAGTTCTGTTGGTTTTGCTATATAGTATATGAGCCAAATAATGGCCAAGGAGCCAGAGAGGTGAACTCAACATTCAGATTTCTACAATAAAACAAACTTTGCTTGTTATTTTCAATTATTAAGGATCTGGCTATGGCATTAGTAAACATCTGGACTTTTCTGTCCTTTGCTCATGACTATTGCTCACGACTATTGGTACAATCTGTTTATAGGTTTTTGGGTTTAAAACTGGGATCCAAATAGTTAACACACAAACTGGTTACAATGCAGTGGAACTGAAGCATATGGTAGTCTGGCACCACAGCTGTGTTTAGGACTGCCAACTACTTCCGTGACTGAACAAAGAATTAGGCATGCTCCAGCCCACCCATTGAAATGGATGGACTAAAGCTTTATGAGCAATGTTGGACTATTACCAAAACAAGTTGATATATTAGCAATACATTATTTTCATTTTCTTATATGCTATAAATTGTAGGATTTCTGACATACGTATTTTTATTACAGACCATATGTAATTATGACTTGCTTAATCAAAGTAAATTACACACTTCATAATGAAAGATTAAGTATATTTTAATTATTTTCAAAATTCAATTTCTAGTGACTGTTTCTCCCAAATGCAAGCACACTTGCACAACAGACTCAATTATTTGAATTAAAAGAAAAAAAAGTTATAGAATTCAGCTTTGTTCTTCCATTTTGTATCCTTCTGAGAATGCACAAGGCAGGATGAAAAACTATTTGTTACATTTCTTTCCCTTGTGTTATGAAATGAGGCTAGTAGGACAGTACTATAGCATGGTCATTCAGTAGTGGAAGAAAAAAACACATTAAATGATGGAGAGGTATGGCATACTGGACATGGAATCTCTCAATAGAACAAAAATCTTTCAAAACTGGTTGTTATGATAACACAATGGCTAAATATGACATTACTTGTTGTTTTCAATGCCCATAAAGTTACTTTAATGTATGTTCTGCAACAGCAGACACAGAAAAACTGGAGACAAAGCAGACCAAGAGTTAAAGAGGACCGTATAGTTACAAATTTCCAAAGTTAAACAATCAATGAACATTGGTCAGCACAATTATTGGCTATATAAACAAATCAGAAATAACAATGATGTCTGATGCAGAATAATCTGTTTCATTTTCACAGCTCTATCAGAATGCAGTGGGATAACTCAAATAGGTTCTCAGGATTTGACAAAACTAAACAACAAGTTAAGTGCAATCTTTTCATCAAATGAGCCATTTTCAGATAACCATTTGTATCAAAGAAATAACTAACAACCTTTGATCTGGGACTAAAAGCTCTTCCCATTTCTAGGAGAGCTATGGCCCTGACAATGGGTAACAGAACAGGTAGTCAGGAAAATTCTTGAAGTTTAAAAGCATACTTATTTTTTTTCCAAATTAAAGGGTTGAGACATACTTCTGATAATAATAATAATAATAATAATAATAATAATAATAATAATAATAATAATAATAATAATAATAATAATAATAATAATAATAATAATAATAATAATAATAATAAAGTTGGAAGGGACCTTGGAGGTCATCTAGTCCAACCCCCTGCTCAGGCAGGAAACCCTACACCATTTCAGACAAATGGCTGTCCAGTCTCTTCTTAAAAACTTCCAGTGTTGGAGCATTCACCGCTTCTGGAGGCAGGTTGTTCCACTGGTTAATTGTTCTAACTGTCAGGAAGTTTCTCCTTAGTTCTAGGTTGCTTCTCTCCTTGATTAGTTAGTTTCTTGAATGTTAAGAAATAATCAGAAATTTCTAAAAAAAAAACCAAGACTAGAAAATTGTTTCTTTTAAATCCCTATGCTGTCTACAAAAATAGTAGGATAATCTGTTTTTGAGCCTCCATCAGTGTGTACCACGACCAACATAACTAAATTCCATGATGCTAGTATTTTTTTCTAAATGTGAAATCACCAGACTGTACTCATTTTCACATGAGGTTTCAAGCATAAATGGATCTGCAGTAAGAGATTTATGATCTCTTAAAGAGTCAAAATAAAAGGGATGAAAATGTAGTTCAAAGGCTTTATTCGATTAACCCACTCTTAACAAACCAGAGCCCTCAAGCCCTTCAGTTTTAACGCTTTAAAATTTCTAATAAAATAAATGTTTTCTTTCTCGGGAACCAGAGCTGGAAATCAGAGTAAAGTACCTTTTCTCCAGGAGTCACTGAAATTCTCCATATGCAATGTGTGTATGAAGGATAACCATTTGGAAATCCTGGCGAGGAAAAGTTGCTGGTAGACTCTTGCAAGGTTTCACCACATGCTGAAAGACATCAGATAATGGAGAAATTATGAGCTCTCTGGGAAGGGGTACTTGAGTAAGCATGCTTCTTCTTCCTGGGATTCACCAGAAGCAGAAAGAGAAATGCTTGTATTCAAATGACCATCCTTTATGCAAAGCCGTTATTTCAAGAGTCAGCCATGAGTAAATACTTTTCTAGATAAGTTTTTCTTTAAATCAAAATTACAGCAGGCTTTAAAATTGCTCTGTTGAGTCAACCAGGCAAGTAAACTTTCTTTTTTTCACTACAATATTGTAAAGGGGGAAAAAACAGTGCTGAAAAAGTGAAACTGTTGCTATGATGCAGGAAATCAACTACCATTTTTATTTAATAACTATTTGATCTAGGATATATGCCAGATTGTATTTGTTGTGGCATATTGCCACAACAAATACATTCTGGCATATATCCTAGATCGAATAGTTATTAAATGAAAATGGTAGTTGATTTCCTGCATCATAGCAATGGTTTCACTTTGTTTTCAAATGTTTTATCACTAATCAGGGAGTAAGACACAGATGCAATATGACCCCCTGGCTGTTTAAATTACTTGAGATTAATCACCTAAGGAATGTTTGTGATGACCTTACAATCATGCTGGCTGGACATGTGAAACAGATCCAGAAGCACCAGCAAAGTCATAATCCCCCTTCCAGAATCTGGTAAAGTTACCCACCAAAATGATTAAAGCAAAGTTAGTACAATACTCGGGTCAAAATCTCAACAAATAGATCTAATACTGTAGATGTTTAACCAGCAGCTGATTTGATATAGCAGAATTTTCAGATTGCAGGGGCCAACATTTTTGTCACCTTAATTTTTAAAATCATGTTGAAACCTGAAGAAGCCAGCAATTGACCTTTCCTCTTTCCCCAAAAATAGTCATTATGCAACCTTCCACCTTGTTGGTGAGACAGGTTGTTGTCTGTGCCATACTCTCACCTACTTTCATCTGTATCTTTTAACATCAAGCTGTGACAAATTGCCTCCCACACTGCCTACTCCAAGAGTCTATACCTACATAACTGCTAAAAGAAGGGTGCCCAACAGGGTGAGCAATAGACAGATGGCCAGCAGGCTCAGGAAACTGATGCAATCCTGAGTAATCTGGTTCTGCCAAGAGCACATAGTCCAAGACTTGCTCCTACAGACAACTACAAGCTTTATGGTGCACCACGCTTTCCCTCTCCCTTGCCATGTAGAGTAGAGTAGAGTAGAGTAGAGTAGAGTAGAGTAGAGTAGAGTAGAGTAGAGTAGAGTAGAGTAGAATAGAATAGAGCTGGAAGGGACTTTGAAGGTCTTCTAGTCCAGCCCCCTGCTCAAGCAGAACCTATACCATTTCAGACAAATGGTTATCCAATCTCTTCTTAAAAATTTCCAGTGTTGGAGCATTCACAACTTCTGGAGGCAGGTTGTTCCACTGATTAATTGTTCTAACTGTCAGGAAGTTTCTCCTTAGTTCTAGGTTGCTTCTCTCCTTGATTAGTTTCCATCCATTGCTTCTTGTCCTGCCCTCAGGTGCTTTGGAGAATAGCTTGACTCCCTCTTCTTTGTGGTAACCCCTGAGATATTGGAAGACTACTATCATGTCACCCCTGGTCCTTCTCTTCATTAAACTAGACATACCCAATTCCAGCAACCATTCCTTATATGTTTTAGCCTCCAGTCTCGTAACCATCTTTCTTGCTCTTCTCTGTACTCTTTCTAGAGTCTCAACATTTTTTTTACATCGTGGTGACCAAAACTGGATGCAGTATTCCAAGTGTGGCCTTACCAAGGCATTGTAAAGTGGTATTAATACTTCACGTGATCTTGATTCTATCCCTCTGTTAATGCAGCCTAGCACTGTGTTGGCTTTTTTGGCAGCTGCAGCACACTGCTGGCTCATATTTAAGTAATTGTCCACTAGGACTCCAAGATCCCTCTCACGGTTACTACTATTGAGCAAGGTACCACCTATACCAGACATGTCAAACTCGCGATGTCACGTGACGTTGCGTAACGTATCGGGATGGTTTTGCCATTGCCGGCAATGGGGTGGGCGTGGCTTCCGGATGACGCGTCCGGCGCGCGGGCCGGCAGTTTGACACCCCTGACCTATACTATACCTGTGCATTTGGTTTTTCTTGCCTAAATGTAGAACCTTACCAAATGTAGAACATTTACTAAATGTAGAACATGGACTACGCATCAGTCTTTTTTGCAACCACTACTTACATAGTAATGATATAATGCAGGGTTCCTCAAACTTGGCCCTTTTATGACTTGTGGACTTCAACTCCCAGAATCCCTCAGCCAGTGTGCCTGGCTGAGGAATTCTGGGAGTTGAAGTCCACAAGTTATAAAAGGGCCAAGATGAAGACCCCTGATATAATGTTTGGTGTTACCTCTTTCATTTTACTGCTATATTGACAATTAGCTATTGGTAATTATTTCTTATTTTACTAATCTCTGACAATATTTTGTTTCAGCATGAATATATTTATTTTTCTCTTGTGTGGCAATTTTTTAATTTTATTCTCACCTTACCCCATTGACATAACAATAATAGTAACAAAATAACCAAGCTGAAAGGGACCTAGTCTAGTCCAAATTTCTACTTAAGCAGGAGACCCTATAGCATTCCAGACAAATAGCTGTCCAATCTCTTCTTAAAAACCTCCACAACCTCACCAACGTCTGGAAGCAAGCAGTTCTGCTGATTTATTGTTATTGCTGCCAGGAAATTTCTCCTTAGTTCCCAGTTGGATCTCTCTTTGATAAGTTTCCATACATGCAGGTCTAAAGCTTGTGTATTTCCTGGACCTTGTGCTGAGCTTGAGTAGGAAATGATGAATGTACAGTCTCAACACTTTGGAGCATCCATTCCCTGCTCTCTGATAAAGGAATGTCACAGGGTGTGCAACACATAGGTGTAGCTTCAATCATATCCTTTCCTTTTTTATCATACCTTGCAGATACTTCTGCTACTACACAACTTCTTAATTATCTTTATGGGCTTCAATCAACAAGTGGCTTTTTCTGTAGATCTGAATGTCTGTTGAACATCTCATACTTGAGACCTGCATTTCCTTATCACAGTGCAGTAGGCCAGTCACAGGAATAATTAAAAGCAAATTAATTATAAGATATTTTCAAAGCGTTTAGATGTAACTCAAAAAAGATCAGCTATTGGATTAAGAGACTGGTGATATTGCTCTCTGGCTAATGTTATATTCAGTCTTACCTAAATTTAAACATGATAGCATGGCAAAAATAGCTATAATATAATATATATAATACAGTAATATATAATATAGTACTATAACAATCTTAAGATTCATTTTAAACATGCAAGGAAAGTATCTGCAATGCCATGTGAAAATGTCTAATAGTGCAGAGTAACATCTTTCCATATCTGCAGAAAAAGAATCATTGGCTTATCCTAAAATATTTTCCCTTTCACTCTATACACCAAGCATGCATCACATGACATCTAATCAAATATGAGTTGCATATTAAATAATTTATTCAGCACTAGACATTTTCGAAGTAAATACCATAGCTAATTATCAACAGTTTATTTTTAACTCTGCAATCATTACTAATTCCACTAAACTGCAGAGGTTTGGTATCTTGGGTTTCTTGATGCTGACTGCAGTGAAATTAAAACTGTATTAAACTTTGTTTCTAGTCTGAAAAATGTCTTAGTGGCAGAAAAGAAACAAAACCAACAGAATAAAAACAATAAAGTCATTGAAAGACAACCAGCAATGTCACCAAAACTCATCTGTGGCTTATTTGCAATATGAAGTTGCCAGTCTGAAATGCTCACCTGCAGTACAGATTTAAAAGGTTATTTTTCTCATTTTTTTTAAACTGTGAGGTATAATAATCTGGAAGTCCAAACAGGCTGGCAATACTGGTAGTCCTCAACTTACAACACTTCATTCAGTGACTGTTTAAGTTACAACGACACTGAAAAAAGTGACTTATAACCATTTTTCCCACTTATGACTGTTGCAGCATCTCCACAGTCATGTGAACAAAATTTGGATATTTGACAACTGGTTCATATTTATGATTACAAGGTCATGTAATACCTTTTGCGACTTTCTGACAAGCAAAGTCAATGGCGAAGCCAGATTCACGTTACAGCCGTGTTACTAACTTAACAACTGCAGTGATTCACTTAACAACTGTCTCGTTTAGCAATGGAACTTTTGGGCTTAATTGTGGTTTTAAGTTGAGGACCTCTATACAGAAAGTGTCGGAAGAAGTAGGACATTAAAGTGACACAGAAAAGCAATTGTAGAATGTAGCATGAAGTCATCTCTTTATATATAGCTTCATATATGCTCTTATGTATAGAGAGCAAGAGAAGCTAAAAGGAGGCTTGTGGAACTGGCATCTTTACAGCCAGTGTTCAAAACTCATTTGTTTCTTGGGGACAGGGTCTACTGAGGTGTATAAGAAGTGGCAAATTACAGATTTCCCTCCCTCCATATCCACAATACAGGGCTTTGGCTACAATAGTTGTTCTCATTGGGAATCACTCAATCCCATCAGCAGAATAAATTTTATCTGACTGGAAAATTTAGTTTTTAGTTCATCACTTTTCATTTAAAAGTGGACTCTGTCCCTGCCACAGTGGGAATAACTGCATGAAAAATACCAAACTCCCTGCGGCCTACTTGATTACTTCTTCCCATACCTCCATACAGATTTGAGGGTGGGAGAATATAATTTTTCCCCAAACTTCAATTATGAAATTATTAAAGATGTTGTAATGTAATATGAATGAGGATCATGTTTATGTATGATTAAGATGGAGGATTAGTTTATTCCTAACTCATTCAATTTCATTTCTTTAACACAACTAAGTTATGAAAACTAAAACAATAAAAGATTGTTTTAGTGGATATTACAGAAACCACTGGGATTTTTTCCCCTCTAAATGAAGAAATCTCTGTAAGTTTCAAGGCTACGTGTTTCTCATCCATTCACCACCTCATTCATGTGCAAAAAGATAAAACGTATTGCTCTTTAAACTAACTGTAGAGTCTATGGAGTCCTATAGCTCAATATTTTTGGTATTTTTGAATGTGAATAAGCAAAAGTCTAATAATAAAATTGCATGGAGAATAATCACTAATATATCTACCTAGTATTACAAAGAACATAATTATGAATCCTTAAAAAGTCATTAGATACAATTATGCTGAACACTTATATTATCAACTTAACCTAGTTAAAGAAAATAATTATTAAGCTGAATTGTTAATTTTGTGATAAGTGTTATAAACTGAAATAGCTTATCATTTTTATACATGCATGCATATATATGTGTGTGAGTTCCTTAATGACATGTATTAACTGAACATGACTTGGATGTCCTTTAATGCCTTCTATATGCAATTTTTCTAGCATATTCTGTGGTTTTGACATAGTTGCATCATAATACAGCTTGTGATGCATTTAGAATAATATGCAAAGGGTAAAGTAATAAGTTAGGAAGTAGGAAGTAAGTTATTGGGGAGACACACAGATGGACATACATGCAAGCATACACTGCATGTGTTGGGAATAGAGAACAGCTCTTTTAATGTCCCTGCCTAGCTGGCACCCATTAAAAAAAGCTCAGTTTCAAAATGAATATCGCATAAGTGGTGACTTGTACTGTCAGACAGGACTTTTAGGCAGGAAAAGAAATTGAAGCATGGAGAAATTCTGACCAATTGCATAGTTCAGAAAGTGCAGTAAGGTAGGAATTTATGAGATTTTAGGGCCACATGACCCAATTTTTCTGTAAAAGCCAAAGAATCAAGTTTCAAAGCCTTCTACAACTAGGTTTTTTGATCAAATGTTGCACTTATTTTATGACTCATGTCTTTTTTTTAAAAAAAAATCTAGGACCATTCTTTTGCAGAGCAGCTAGACTTCCCTGCTGAAGTATGCTAAACAAATGCATCATCAGTCTAAATATAGATCTGGATTTAAAGTACACTACCTTAAATAAGAAATGATAGAATGAATCATGTTTTTTCCCACTGTCATCTCCAGCAAGTGAACAGCTACATTAGGAAAGCACAGAACTGCCTCTTGAGATGGTAAACTCAAATTCAAGCCACTGATCCCTTAATGCCTTAAGAATGTTTATGATCTCACCTTAAGTAACTGCCTAAATAGAAGCAGATAAGAAAACACCTTATTCAGAATTATAGTTAGACCTCATTAATTATATTAGAATATGTTTCTTCATGCTTAATCTCTATGATTCAATACCTGGACATCTGTACAGCTTTCTAGCTTGTGCAATATCTCCTTTACTTAATCGTGTGCGCTGACCAATGGCCGGTCGGATCCCATTATCATCCCGGGAGGGAAGTATTGTATCCAGAAACATACCCCTAAAAATAATTAAGAAGCCAAAAAAAAAAAAAAAAAAAACCAAACTTGTTTTTCATATCAAAAGTTTTGCATTTATTCAAGATACCCTTCAGCATGTACATTGCATTCTAGAATAAAATGAGAATTAGTAACAAAAAGCAGCCAGTGAAATGGAAAAATCAACGATTATAATGACATGGTTATTTGATTAGTCTGGCTTGTTCCTGACATTCACACAATAGGTGAAGAAACTCTTCTGTTCAAGGCCTTGTTCTAACAACACATCACCTTGATCTTGACCAATTATTTTAATTATACTTATTTCAAGAGAATATTAGGAACCAAAGAAATCCACAATACAATGATTGGTTCTCGTATTGCTAATTAGTTCATTAAAATCTGCTTCAAAGGCCTTCATTTGCTTTTTCAAAACCTCAGTATATATTGTGTGCACAATCATTTTTGCAGTTTTTGATGTGTGAGATATTAATGCATTGTTCTGTTGAAATGTTCATTACAGTGACAAGAATACTTAAAATATTTATTTAAAATAACAGCAGATCTTAGGGACATAATCAGAAAAAGCTTTCAGAACCTTAATCAAAAGAGGCAATGTTTCAAATTGGAACAAAGCAATTATTGTAAAAATGTTAATAATATTAAAACCAATCAACATGCAAGAGGCTATCCAAGGGATAGAAGAAACCAAACACAGGTCTCTATTCAGAATATATATATATAATCGTATGCAAAAGACATGCATGCATAAATAAGACCGGATTGTATCATTTTGTAATTACACATATCATTTTCAAACTAAGTAATTTTAAATGGACAAATTATGTGTCCTTCATAATTGAAAAGATATATTATCTTCAAACTACAAGATTTTATCGTAGAATAGCTGGAACATTATACGGTGTTTCTATTGAGATTCTATTCTATTCTATTCTATTCTATTCTATTCTATTCTATTCTATTCTATTCTATTCTATTCTATTCCTGCTTGAGAGCAAGCAACTAAATTTCATTTTTAATGTGTGCCATTATGCTCACAGTAAAAAATGATAATAAAGGTTATCTGTCTGTCTGTCTGTCTGTCTGTCTGTCTGTCTGTCTGTCTGTCTGTCTGTCTGTCTGTCTATCTATCTATCTATCTATCTTATTATAGGCACAGTGATTATTTTTTCTATAAAATAGTTTTTAAAGATATTTAAGCATGGCTTTTAAAACCTTTTTTTTTTAAAAGCATTTTAGGAAACCATTCTTCAGTTTGTTATTTCCATAGCCAAGTCAAGGCTCCAATGGTTCTGAAAGCAATGTCTATAAGCCAAACATATAAACACAGGGCATTCCTCTATCATTTCTCACAATGGGCAAGTTTTCTGGAACAGTATTTGGAAAGAATCTGACACAAAACTGCACAGTACCTTCCTTAAAACAATCATCAAAAAAAAAAAAAAAAAGATGAGATCTTCAATAAAGCCACAAAATACATTTGGGCATCTGGCAAAGAGTACAACATCACAAAGCAATTCTGGCAGCTGCTTATATCAGAGCAACATACAGAGAGTATCGACACTGAAGAATAGAATTATAAGACAAAAGGTATAACCTGAGACTCCAACCTTGAGAAGGTGTTCCTGGCATAGTGCATAATGCTATCAAAATCGTATGGTTCTCCCAGAGAATTCACTTCTCCGGGCTCCATCTTCAAAAAGTTGTACTCCTGACCTGTAATTCATAAGATTTCAAACATTTTTTTCAAAAGGAAGAAAGGGGGGAAACCCATAACTCCTTTTTATATGCAAATATATTATGAGTAGAAATAAACAATTTGCTTACAAAGGCTAACACAGAATTGGGATATATGTGCACAGGTAAAAGCAGCTTTCTAATTTTTCCTTTAAACAGCAATAACAATGTACCTGTTTGCTCATGAACTGAATTACTGATGGAACAATTGTCTGAAATGTCATCTTGGTATGCAGCATATTAAGAAAACTATTATTTCCTGTCACCCTCTGACTTGATTATTCCACGCTTACTTTCTTATTTTCTACAATGCATTGTGGAAACATAAAGACATTGGTTGCAATTTTATAGCACATATTATTAATTAACAATACAACATAGCCCAGGAATTATAAGAAGCAGTACCTAGTTGACCTTGGTTGATCTCAAAAAGCCAAGCAAGATCAAATCTGGTTAGTACTTAGATGGCAAGCCCACCAGAAAATTTCAGGTCGATAAGACTAGACTAGGGAAAAAAATATCCCTGACAAACTACTTATATAACTGTTGTCAGAAACTATATGGATCTGTTAATAAAGTCAACAGGAGTCAGGTTTGATTGATAAAAGAAGATTTTATCTTTTATATAAATCAGACTATTAAAGATTGTTTAAATCTTTATTGGAGATTATCAATATGTATATTTATTTCTATAATTTCTTCAATAATTGTCCCCATCTATAGACTTTTTTTCTTCTCTTTTTCCATCCACAATACTCCATTCTTGGAGGCATCCTTCATTTATTTACATAGACAATTTCTATAGCCACTCATCCCACTACTATGTCTCTGGGCCGGTAGCAATTATATAACCCCACAAAAAAGAACAACAATCCAAATAATTAAAATAATTACAGCCACAATAAAAATATGGTATCTTAGAGATCCAATATTCATGTCTTATAGGTCAGTAACAAACAGAACAATATCAGCCAACTAAACCAGCAGCTTCCAACCTTTTGGGCACCAGGGACCGGTTCCATGGAAAGAGATTTTTCCACGGACTGGAGGGGGGGATGGTTTCGCGTGCTGCCTCTATCCCGTGAATGGGGTTTTGCTTGTTTGCAAAGCCCAGTTTCTGGCATGCCGCAGACCAATCCTGGTCCATGGTTGGGGACCCCTGAACTAAATAACCAACTGTTTATATTAAGTGAAGCAAGTAAGGAAGTTGGGAACTAATTAAAACAATATCCATTTTATTAGGACAATTAATTACAACTTTAATCTACAAGATTCAATGCTTATATCCAAAGCAGTTTCTTACAAAAATTAACAGACCAATTTTTAATTACCAATAATTAGATGCTCCAATCCCACATAGCACATCAGGTACCTTCTAGATGTTGCAAAACTACAATTCTCAAAAGTTCAATCCTGATGGCAGTTTTGATCTATGACACCAACCTAAAATATCTGGGAAACCATCTTAGAATTATCTCACCTGGTTGAATGTTCTCTCTGATGATGGTGACATGATCATCTCTGTCTGGTCTTGTGTGCTCATGCCAAAATCCTATTACATGTCCCAATTCATGAACAACAATTCCAAACTTATCACAATTCTTGCCAATAGAAATTGCTTGAGGACCATTGCCCCTTCGGCCTACATAGGAGCAGCATCTGCAATTTAGGGTAAGAAATGAAGTGAAATCAGTTGAATGTACACTTCCAAGAAGGAGCTGAGATCTATATTTAGTTTTTTTATTTCATATTTTATTGTAGGATTTGTTTTTAATAACTGTTTTGTTAAATATATTTATCATATTAATATGGTAGATAATATATATATTATAAAATATATTTTCTTAGATTTGTGTCCAGGTACTTATATATATATAAGTCCAGGCATATATATATATATATATATATATATATATATATATATATATATATATATATATATATATATATATATATATATATATATATATATATATATATATATATATATATATATATATATATATATATCACGTTTTTATAGTCTCTGTAATGCCAATCATTTGGCTAACGAGCGTGTTACCGATCTGTTCGGCTCCTGCCCCCCCCCCATAGTTAATTGCTCTGTTGTTGTTTTATCCTATACTTGGTAGACCGGGTGCTCCAGCCAACACATAGATATATATCCTCCCTGGTTTCTGCTGACAGGAGTGTGGGGAACCTGTGGCTCAAAAGGTTAATACAGCTGCCTAACATGCAAGCTGCCCAGGTTCGAATCCCAGAGGGGTATGACTAGCTGATGAGAGCTAAAGAGCTTGAAATAGCTATACTAGTCTCCCACTAACTCTTCGTCAGCTACAAAATTTTGAATTTATAGTATTCACAGTATGTGACGTCTGCCTGCAAAATATGCTCCTAGATTGGAGCGAAACGCAGAACAGACTGACTTATCCTATACTTGGTAGACCGGGTGCTCCAGCCAACACACACACATGTACATATACATACAGTATATATGTATGTATGTATATATTGTACATATTGTATATATTTAGCTACCAGATTTAAGTAAATATAAATGAAAACCAAATGATTCTTCACATACAATCAATTGCAGCCTGAACATATAACTGAAGAAATATTTTGAAATATTCTGGTTAACTGAAATAAATTATTTGTTGTTGATAATGGAGGCTGCTCTTTTTCTCCCATCTTCCTGTAATTTAAGATCAAACTAGCTCACATGTTAAAGATATGTGACTGGGTACTAGTAGTTATTTTTCAAATCAACTGTCCTGCTCATAGATGGAAGAGTCTTAATGGGGAGATGGTTCTGAAATAAGAAACCTGAATCCTTTCACAATTGAAATTCCTCTTCAAGAAGTGGAGGTGGGGGGCAGAAGGAAGACAGTAAATATATATATCGTATGTCGCTTCTAATCTCTTAAAAAGCCATAAAATCCTACATAATTTTGGCTAATGACACAGAAGCTTTTATTTACCACAGAGAAGTCAAGTAAAACTGAATAAAATATACTACAATATTCTAGGTCAAAACTAGATGTGAAGCTCTTCAACAATAAATTTATAGGATGAAAGCAAATCATCCAGGCATATACACTTATGTCATAAACTTTTTCAAGAGCTCTTCAGACTGGAAATTATACTGACATGTAGAATTTAGAACAGAATATTGCAGTGGGAGATATTGAAGATAACCTAGGATTCTACCTAGGTTATCTTGTTCTCTTTCAAAATGTTCTATTCTTGTTTTTTCTGCAAATGTTTTTAATCTGCTAAACCTTCCTCTTGTGTAAAGATGATATATTTTGCTTCCATAATAAAATCCATATTAAGAAACTAAGTTTGTTATTAGACTATAGATTTGGGTCTACAGCCACATATCTATAATACGAGTTGATAATATTCTGAATTGGCTTTGAAAAGAAAAAAGTAACTGGAATGTGATAAAACACCAAATCACGTATTGGAAAAAATACTGATAGAGGTAATTTGTTTATGTTAGTTGTGGGATATCATATCAAAAGCTGCCATCAGAATAATGTTTTGATTTAAAAGAAATCAATTCATAATACAGTCATTCAAATAATCATGATTTGAACAGCAACTTAATTAATAAATGCAACATGTACTTACTTACATAATTTATTAAGCAAATATAACACAAAACTCCTTTATGTAGAGAATCAATAAGTTTTAGTATGAAGATTCCAAAAATCTACTTAAAAGCATGTTCTATAAATCCATTTTGCAAAACAACATTATTTTAAGGTAATGCATAATTGAAACAGAGTTCACTGTATAATGTAGGTTGTACGCTATTTTACATATGAGATTTAAACACTCTGAAAATAGTTGTTTATGAGAAGCTTTTGACCTATTTCAGAAATCCACTGTTTGTTCAGGACATGTAGGTCACATTAAATAAAACCACAATACAAACATTTTAAAGAAGCATCATATTTTGGGAAAATCATTTTTAAGTTAATCATTCTAAGTCCTTAGTACATATAATCTCTTCCTCCCATCTGTCCCACTATTTCCATCTGCTGCCTGCATGAGCATTTCAGTTCTCAACAGAACTGAATACTCAGGTAACCCTCCCATGGCCTTTCAGATTACCATTTGCAAAAGTTATTTGACAAAAATGCATACTTGATTATAATAAAAGGATACAATATGGAAAGGTTCAATACTACCCACAATGGAGGAATGAATGGTTAGTGAAAATGCTAGAACTTGGAAAAATGGCTAAATTAACTTCTTTGATCAGAGAAAAAATGGTATCTACATTTATGGCTCAATGGAAAACCGACAGACTTTTTGCATGAAATGGAAAAAAATTGCACTTATAATTTATGCCCTTAATGATTACAAAAATTGGATAATAGAAAATAGTGAGCTTTTCTTTTTGTAATCATAGAGTAAGAGCTAATTTAGTAATTATATTTGCTGAAAAGGAAATGGAAGCTTTTAGTATTTCTTTTTATTCTTTCTTTCTGTACTTTTCATTTACTATCTTCTTTCTTTGAATCGCTTTACTTTTTATTAATTTGTATTAATTTTTATATTCTTTGTAAAAAATTTAATAAAATACATTGTACTATATACAAGCACAGTATATGTACAGTATACAGTATAGTGTATATATACACACACATGCACACATATACATGAATGCATACACATGTACTGTAATATTAACCAACCATTATTATTTAGATCCCACCTTTATTATTTTTATAAATAACTCAAGGTGACGAATATACCTACCATTCCTTCCTCTTCCACAACTCTGTGAAATAGGTTATGGTGAGAGTGAGTGACTAGCCCAAGTTCACCCACCCAGCTTTCACGTCTAACATGGGACTACAACTCAGTTTCCCAGTTTCTAGTCTGGTGCTTTAACTACTAGACCAAAGTATTATATTAACTTTTAAAGAATACATAATCCTAAAATTTATTTAGAAGAAAAATGTGATTCCAAATTAAATAACAAAAAACAATATTCTTAAATATTGATAAAATAAGTTTCATTTTAATATATTTAAGATGCATGTAAGCATCATAATTTCCTGAATTTGTATGCTGCTAAAACTCTCACATATGTAGCCTCCAATTGGTTGAAACGATGTATCATAGGGCAACACTTTTGTAGCTCAAATAGGTTAACTTACACAAACCGGGACATCATTATCCCAGAGAGAATGAAATTTGGGGAAATTGTGGCGGCTTCAATGCTGACGGGCCTCAGTGCCACCACTATGCTGTTACAGTCACATGATCCTCTTTCAATGTTTCCTGATAGCTTCCCAGCCACTCTTGTAATCCTTCATTTCACCCAGCATCAGCTACTTACCTGATGAGAAGGGAAGGGAATCGGAAAGAGAAAAGAAAGGAGGGAGGGAGGGAGGGAGGGAGGAAGGAAGGAAGGAAGGAAGGGAGGGAGGGAGGAGGGAGGGAGGGAGGGAGGGAGGAAGGAAGGAAGGAAGGAAGGAAGGAAGGAAGGAAGGAAGGAAGGAAGGAAGGAAGGAAGGAAGGAAGGAAGGAAGGAAGATTTCTGATGCTCTCTGTCAGCTTCCCATAAGGCTATGCAGTTGGGAAGCTGACAGGAAGTCAGAAGTTGCTGTTTTTTCATCATTATAAAATATATAATAATGCTTAAAACAGATTTGAATATTAATAGAGTATATCAAAACAGAAACATAGGACATAAATCTCATGCATATCTTTTTTGTAACTCACAACCTGACACAAATATATAGGCTGTGGGTATTGTGTCATAGCACAATCAGTCTGTGATCATAGCCTCTCAATAAAATGTAGTTCCAGTCTTCTGTGGAGTTGATTTTTTGGTCTGGTTCCCCTAGTGTGGCTCACAATTCATTAGAATTCATATCTTTTATATCAACTTACCCACAAGGTCGGTATGTAAACACTATATAACTTTCTTCATCACTTCGTTCAATGAATGTAACACAGGTATATTTTTCCCAGTGTCGCATTGCCTGCTTGAACATTGCTCGCTGGCTGCCTGAAATCAAAATTTGTAACAAAATCAAAAATTTCACAAACAAAATAAAGTATATCACCCCAACAATAGTAAAGTTAAATTTTAAATTTTGAAACAAATGAGAGCAGTTTTAAAGTTTTAAAGACAATACAATACAATTCTGAAGACGGTTGGAAGAGCTGGGTAGCAACTAGTGAAATCTTACAAAGGAAGAATCCTTTTTTCAGAAAGGATTTACCCTGCCGAAATACATAAACAAATTGCATATGTTAAATATATTAACCTAAGAATTTTTAATTACCCGTGTTTAGAAAGAAATATATCAACTGTCAGACTGAAATTTCACAAAACTTGTAGCCATCAGGCTGAACACATAGCCATCATCCAAACCTTGTACTACAACATGCTTAATTAGTTTGTCTTAGTGGATTATCATTGGTGCATGAAATACGTGCAGTTCATGTTTACTGCTATGCCATTTGTCCAACAGCTGTTAATAACATGGGGATAATATGTCTTGGTATCTTTTATGGATATGCAAGATAATGAACAGTATATTGTTGCAAATGCCAGAGCATCAAACTAAGGACAAAATGGGAAATACTTTAATTAAATAATGGGAAACATGATGAAAGGCAATTGAGTTGTGTTTGAATAAATTGGTGTGATTGATATGTTTACTGTCCTCCCTAAGAAAAAGCTGTTTGTGTACATACACAACCGTTCTCTTCACACTATTCTCTTTCAGTGTATGCAATGTTATATAAGGAGCAGAAAAGGAATAAACCAAAGAAATAAAGACTTGAGATAAGAAGAAAAAGGAAATATAGTTAAATCTAGTTTACATCAACATCATTCATTATAACTCTCCATACCATTTATCCTTACAGAGTCATTGTCTCTGTGATCCATACAATGCTTCATATACTTATCTTTTCTTCTTTAGATTTCTCAGCTCTCTCATTTTGAGGACCTCATCAACTTTACCTTTTTCAGCCTTCCTTTTTCTCTCAACCCTTTCTTATACTTGTTTCTCACTATACAACAAAATCATTTCAATGTACTTCATATGGACATTCACTTCCATATTCCATACATATTTATTTCACACCCTTTTTAAGCCCTATTCTTCTTGTCTTAACACACACACACACACACATACACACACTTGCATTTGCCTATCAAACGAAACCTACATCATTTTTCTGTATGTATTCATCAATTCCACTGGACAGTATCAAAGTACCTTTATTCATATTTGTTACATTTTCTCCTTTCTTAGCTTTATGTGGGCTGATATATATGGGCCGATGACGCGCTCGAGAAGCCGGGCGCAGAGTCAGGAGGCTATATAGGCCAGCTCCCAGATCGCCTCCTATTCCAACTCTGATGACGTCGGCAGTTTGGCCGACGAAAGCTAAGTGCTCTTTTATTTACAGGCTTGTTTATATTAAACAGTCTTGTTTATTTTTATCCTATATATATATATATATTCTTGATTATACTAAAAATCCGAATCCTGGGTATACACATATCGTAAACCAAATAAATATTAACCATCACCAGGATAAAAATCTTAAACAAAGACTGTTTAATTTACAAAGCTTAGCTTTCATCGGCCACACTGCCGACATCATCAGAGCATAAAATGTGAGATTTGGGAGTCCGTTCTTATATGACTGGCTGTTTCCTCGCCCGGGCCCTCGACCTGGTCATCAGTCTGCTCATCAGCGTCGGGCGCCTCGTTCTTAAAGGGGCTGTCTCCAAAGTTGTCCTCTCCTCTCCAGTTGCTACTGTTCCTTTGGCATGTGTATTAGCGTTAGGGGATAGAGTGTCGGATCGCTCCTGCTCATCCTGCTCAGCGCCGGGGGATCGAATGTCAAACTGTTCCTGCTTCTCCCCCCCCCCCATCACCATGGCCCCGTTCGTCTTGGTTTGCCTCCATGTCCCTAAACTACTCGGCGTCTTCCTATTAGCCAGCCCTATCATTTTCCTTGCCCGTGTGCAAACACCTGGGGGCTATTCCTGTTCCCTACCCCCCTCTTGTCTCGCTGTCGGATGGGCCCCTCTATCTGTTGGTGGATTGTCTACCAGGCGTGCTCTTAAGGTCGCCCCCCCCGCTCATTAGATGTGTAGTTTCCTCAGCGCATGTGCGGGAGCACAGGAGATAGTCATCTTGCGGTTTGCACACGCTATTCATTGCTCTCTTCGTCACTGGCCGTGGGCGCATCTCTATCGCCCAGTCCTTCACCGGGCGTATCTCTGGTGTTCCTCTCCTCCTCCCAAGTTCCACTACCCCTCCTTCGTGTGTGTGACTGCTCGGGGGGTGGTCATCCGACTGGCACTTTGTAGTTCTTCCCCCCTCCTCCTCCTGTATGTGTGTGTGTGTCGCGGGGTTGGCTATCTGATCGTTCCTGCTCGTTATCCTCCTCCCTCCCCCCGTCTTAGCTGGATTGGGCTGTGTGTGTCTGGGGGATCTATGGGGTGGGCTTCCCCTGTTCTTCTTCCGCTCATCACCCCTATGCCTCCTTGCGTGTAAATGCCTAGGGGTTGGTTGTCTGGTAGCGTCCGACTGCCCCCCCCCCCTTTTCTTTTTGTGCTCAGCTGGGCCTGGGGCATTGTCTTGCCTGTAAGGTGCAACTCCAGTTCGTTGTTTTCTCCGGGGGTCGTAGTAGTCCCTTCTATTGCTCCATCCTTCCAATTTCATATACTCCTTGATTTTCTAACTCAATTTTGTCTTTGGGGTTTCTTAGGATGGTGGATATTTTTCGGTTTGTGCAGAATGCTGTCTTGATGTTGTGTTTGTGGAGGATCTTGCTGATTCCGTCTGTGGTGCCTTTTATGTATGGGAGGAGGGCTTTGCCGTTTTCTGTCTTGGATTTTAGTGGGGGTTTCTTTTTGGATTAGGTTGGTAATCTTATTTCTGAAAAATATCCACCATCCTAAGAAACCCCAAAGACAAAATTGAGTTAGAAAATCAAGGAGTATATGAAATCCCATGCACCGCCTGCCCCACCACATACATCGGACAAACCAACAGAAGAATAAGTGCACGCATTGAAGAACACAAGAACTCAGTCAGAAAAGAGGAACCAACTTCTTCCCTGGTCCAACACCTTAAAGCCACAGGACATAAAATTGACTTTAAAAATACCAGAACTATCGCCAAAACTGAACACTTTAACAACAGAATAATCAGAGAAGCCATCGAGATAGAAAAACGCCCACACAGCATGAATAAACGAGATGATACCTCCCGCCTACCAGCCATTTGGAAACCCACCCTTATTGACAAACGAGTCCCTAACACAAAGAATGACACTAGACCCACACTCACGAAAACCACACAGGATGTCACCACCACACATCCACGCAAAAAGCAAACCCAAACCCACACCGATGATGAGGCACGACCACAAACCAGAAACCAGACCACAGCTGCATCATTAGCCATTTTAAACCCCTCCAATCCATACATGAAGCAAACTGACACCCACCTTGAAGATATGGCATGACCACGAACGCGAAGCCAAACAACAGCAACGCAGCTCTCCATCTCAAATCCCCCTGCAACTCAGACTAATCCGAGCACAACAAAGCCCCCACCCAAACAGAACACACCCCCATCCAATCAGAGCACAGCCAACCCCCCATCCAATCAGAGCACAGCCAAGCCCCTAACCAATCAGAACACACCTCCACCCAATCAGAACACAGCCAAGCTCCCACCCAATCAGTTCATACCCCCACTGGCAGTTAAAAGGAAGAAACAGCTGCGACCACACATTGCTCCTAGAAGCACGAAGCCGAAGACGCCAACCTGAAGATGACGAATGGGACTTCGTCGAAACGTTACCAAGACACTTCCAATTTTACACGGGAGAAAACACACACACACACACACACACACACACATATATATATATATGCAGGTCTTGGCGTATTCGGGTCTTTTCCCGTGTAAGATTGAGAGTATCTTGGCGACGTTTCGATATACAGAGAGAGAGAGAGAGAGAGAGAGAGAGAGAGAGAGAGAGAGAGAGAGAGAGAGAGAGAGAGAGAGAGAGAGAGAGAGAGAGATGTAGGTTCATAATATTCATAAAACATATATAAAATATGCCTCTGAAAAGATCAAAGTATATTTTGGGGCATACAAAGGCATCAGGTCAGAAAACAACAGATGAAACAACAGATGTTATTCATAGGAATTCTTATGCTATGGAGAAAATTATGGAAACAATATGATAAGGTAGGAATACCACTAACAAAAATCTTCTGAATAAACTGATCAATAAACTCCAAGGGGGAGGGGGAACAGTAACAGTCATTCAGAGCAATTAATTATTTTAAATGCACATTGCTTTCTTGCATTTTTAATATAAAATATTTCATTTTTAGGAATTCCTAATACATCACTTTAAGACAATCTGTATACTGTAGTGGGGATGGAGTGTAGGGCATGCTATTATTTCCATGTGCCAACAAGCTATATATAAAAAAAATACAATGTTCAGATGATTTTAAATGTTGATCTTCACTCCAAACATAAAATGTAAAGTTATCTGCAGTATTAGACCAGTGCACAATGTTTTGTTGATTTATTTTCTTGAGGAGGTAATAGAAAAGTTTCTCTTACCTTTCTCATCTCACAAACAAGAGCTGCCTAGACTGACAACAAAGGGTTATTTTAAGACTGGTAACCAGATCTTATCTGAATTTGTATTATAGTTTAGGGAGCCCAGATTGTATGATACACAGTTCTGTGTTTCAATAGAAAGGTATGTTCAGGAAATTAAGGGAAATAATGGTGGTGAGGGAGGCACCTGCCACCTGTGGAGATCACCTTATACAGTATATATATAGAGAGAGATCATCTATATTATATAGATAATAGATAATAGATCATTCCGATCTCTACTTCATATATCTTTACTGTAAGTATAAGAGATAATTACATTACAGAACTGATGGACCACCTTGTGAAAGTGTGTTCACACTCTCAGCATTTACAGTATCGCCCTGCTGTTTTCCATGGTACTCAGTTATCTCATAACAAGTTTTAGAGTGTCTTGGAAGGTCTCATGATCCTCAATGATGGTAAACAGAATTGGGGAAGATAAGAGAAAGAAGAAAGCCTATTTGTATGAATAATTGAATAGTTAATAAGTATACAGAATGTTGTAGGTTTATAGAGCCTACAGAAAAAAAGAAAGAAAGGAAAAGAAATGAGGGATATCTAAAATAACCTTAGGATAGACACATAGTAGCCCCACACAAGTATTCATTTTCACAAAATCAGGCAAAATAGGAGGATGGGTTTGATCTCTCACTTTAGCTCATAGCCACATACTAAGAAGGTATGACTCCTTTTGCTTTCAGGTTCTCCCAAATTCAGCTCTTATCCCCTGCTGTTTACCCATCTTTCCAGAAGATGGGGTAAAAGCATGCATATACGTCCAACACTAATATCTCCAGATAGGTGGGTGTCCCTAAAACCATTTGAATACTTAACATTATGCTCAGCAGAGATTTGTTAGCATATTTGTGTGAATATACAGTAGCTCCCTGGCAGTTGAGAATACTGTTTTAGCAAGTTTTGTGATCACAGAAAAATGAAAATATATTTTGGATGACTTTCACACTCCAGAACATCTCCCCTCCCCCTTTTTTTTATTCTCAGCAATTCTTTAAGAGGAGTGTGTGGAAGATATGTAAACCTCCATACATAAACCTCCAACATAAAGTGTAAGGCCTACATCTCTCTTCTCCAATAGCTTAAGTGAAGGTAGACATATCCACTTAGTTAAATGTTCTGCAGCTTTCCAAGGCAGATGAAGCAACTTTTTACTATCCACCAAGCAACAAATATTTGTGGAGAGGGACATTATATTTGTCAGACCTTTGAAGGGCCTTGAAAATCTGGAAAAAAAAACTTGCTGCTGTTTTTTCTCTCTCTCCCCCATGATCAATTGCTTTCTTCTTCCTTTAGTTGCAGGTGCCCAAAACAGTGTCTATATAAGTCAACATAGCTACAACAGAATTCTGTACTTGGCAAATATTGTCCTGCCCTTTAAATATCAATAAGGGAGGAAAGTTGCATACTCTGGTCCCATTTTAGATTTTGACATTAAAAAAAATTGACCTTTTGCTGTAACTAGAAATATTATGTTTCATAAGACTGCATTCTTGGATCTTTCCATAGGTTGGTTAAAAACACAGCATATTGTGGCAAGACAATAAGTCATTCTGTCAGTCCCCTAACACAGCATAATACACATTCTTATTCAAAGTACATCTCATTGTGCTCAACAGAGCTTATTCCTATATAAGTGAATTTAGAGCTGCAGACATAGTGCATTCACTTGTCCTTTATCTATTATTAAGAGAGACTCTTGTTTATAATATTCCCAGCACTTTGGGGTTATGGCAGTATGAATCAAATATTCAGTAGTAATTGGGGGAGAATATGCCTGTATCTTTTTTTAGGTATGCAGAGTCAAGCCTGAGAACCAGTTTGTAGTGGTGAAGGTGCCAGGCTAGAAACTAGGAGACTGCGAGTTCCAATCCTACCTTATGCACGAAGCCAACTGCATTACCTTAGGTCAGACATTCTCTCTTGGTCATAGCAAAGAGACAATGGCAAACAACTTGTGTAATGTGTTGCGAAGAAAACTGCAGGGAGTTGTCAGGAATCAACACTGAGTCAAAGTCCCCACCACCACCACAACAAAAGAGTCAAGACTATGAGGCAAAACTGTGAGAGCAGGGAAACCAGGTCTTATACGAGAGGCAGTATAGCATGTTGGTTATGATTTTAGATTAGAAACTCAAAGACCCAGGTTCCTCAACCAGGCAAATGCAATCATCCAGGCATTCTCTCTCCCTCAGACAAAACTACCTCATAGTTTTTTGTGGCAAAAATTAGGAAAAGTGCCGTGAATACTAATTTGAATTATTTCGTGAAAGATAGGCTATAATCCAAGAAGAAAAAAATTAAAAATATTTGGCAGCTTGCTCCCTTTGTTACAATTAGGGATTAACTAGCATGGCAATGAACACTTCAAAAATGATCCAGAAGTCTTTGGGAGTCACATTAAGCATAATGCTTAAATGTTATTTATTCAAGGAGACATGAATTTTCCCTAGCTCCTTTGAAAACTTGAGGGAAAAATATTTTAATGACTTTTAAAGCAGCTACATGTTTGTTTTCATGCTCACTAGAAGGCTGTGGTTGTACTCATATGAAGTCAAAAGTACTTTTTCCAAACCTTTTCAAAACATGCATAATGCTATGAGCCAGTCATTTATGTGGAGACTAGATATAATTGTTTCATGATACCTAGTTGTCTTCTAGAGCAAGGCAACTTTAAGATTTGTGGACTGGGGAATTCTGGGAGTTGGTCCACAGGTCTTAACGTTGCCAAGGATCCCTGTTCTAGAGAAATTATTATGGTTAGTCATACATTCAGATACATGTTTAGACTGGATCTGGCATTTTTGTCCATCTTTTGAGGGCTGTCCAAGGACCTAGGATAGGCAGATATTGATGTCTGATGGTATTAAAGATAAGTTGTTCCAAGTAAAGCTTCCTTACCAATTGAGTAATGGTGATTTTTGTCAATGCCAATTGTATTCAAGGGGTGCTCCAAATGTTTTTGGATTGCCCCCAAGGCACCTATCCCTTTTAATACTATCTTGGCTTTCTTTGCCACAGTCATTCTACTTACATTTGCAGGTCTTTGTGTGTGTGTCTCTGTGTGTGTGTTTGAGATTTTCTCCAATTCTTTCTGTTCTATTCTGCAGAAACATTCACTGTTCAAACTTTACTTTTGTCTTTCTTATTAACAATTGTGAAGTCTGGGGCATTGTGTTGCAGATGCTTCTCTGTTTGAATTCTAAAGTCATGGAGCACTTCAGTCCTTTATTTTATATTGTCTATTTTGCGGACTCACCAGTTCTTGCTTGGAGGCAAGTGGTATTTCTTGCAGATATTCCAATGTGCTATTGTTGCTATTTTGTCATGCTGTTATTTACAATATAACCAGTCTGTACAATTTGATTGCAGCAGCTAACTACCTGATCCACTGATTCTTCAGCTTCTTTCTAGAAGTGGCATTTGCTGTTGGTGTCTTTACATTTTTGGCTATATATGCATTCCATACAGCTTTAGATCATCCATGTAAAAGAGGTCAAATAGCCTGGCAGATGTTTGATAGTTGTGGCCTGACTTGTTTACTATGGTTGACAGAAGAAAAATGCAATAACAAACAGTGATCCTCGTTGAAAGCTTCCTTTCTTAATTTCTCCTGGTCTATCACCATTGACCAGCAACTGTGTCTTTCATTGTACTGAAGACCTTTGCACTAAGTTTCTGATGTTTGTACTTCTTGGTGCTTGCTTCTCCAAAAATCAAATGCCTTCTTATAATCAACCGCCAACATTCAATCTTCCTTCTCTTGCAGTTTCCCAAAACCATTGTGTCAATTAGCAGCTGATCTTTTGTTCCTCTGCTATTTGGACAGTTTCCTTTCTGTTCAGGTGGAAAGATGCTGTTGGACTACCTGAGCTCTGTACATCAGCTCCACACCAATTTGAAATTTGAAAGTTGCAGTTGTTGGTAATTGGTCTATAATTGCCTGGTGCTGCTCCTTTTGTTCAATCTTGCATTATCAGATAGATTTTGCCAGATGTTAACCAATTCATCTCCTTATACTATGTAATTAAATTGCTTGGTGGTGTAGACCTGTCAGATGTTTGAACTCAAAATCATGCAGTTCATATTCACTTGGGGCTGATCAATTCTTTATTTTTACATATATTTTTATTATTATTTTTTATAATCACAGTGCTTAAAATATTATCAGCAACATATTGTCTGGGTTTCAATGTCTAATTTACTAACACATATTAAGTTCCTTTCTCTCTACCTCGTTTATCTAGCCAATTTAAAAAAATATTCCATGTTCTAAAATAAACTGAATCTTGATCTTCCTTTTCCCACCATTTCTTTATCCAAGCTGTATTCTTGTTGTATTTCTTTGGTTTGCCGTGCCGTGCCGTGCTCAGAACTGCATTGTTCCTTTTTTGTCAAGTGTTGACTTGTTCATTGCAGTCTCTTGACTGATAAATTGATTGAAATATTTCTGATTCAGTTGAAATTGAATATTCTGCCTATAGTGTGGAATTTGAGCTTCTTATCTGCTAATTTTCATGGCTAAATAAAAACTTCTTTAGTGAAAGAGCTCCATAGTATTATTAAAAATTATTAAAAATTCCTATTGCATCTTTTGGGCATATACTGCATATGAATGAGTGCAGAATTAAATAATTATTTTTCAATGAACTCATTTATTTATTCCCACAATGCCTTTTTATAATTAATAACTTTTGCAGAATTTATTTATTTTATAAATTTATTAAATTTGTTTGCCACCTATGTGATAAAGGTGACTCTAGATTAGGCAAAGGGTTGGGATTTTGCTTAACTATAATAGGTATGGTTGTATCATAATAAAGTGCTTCTCTTAAACATAATTTTTATTGGTAAAATTTGTTTTAGGAAGCAGGGGGTCTAAATTGCCTTTACAGTGGTTAAATTAACAATCAATCCTGAGTGAAAGGATATAGACTTGGGAATTTTTCACTGACCCATATCAAGCATATAAAGAGAAAAAACTATAGAAGATCTGCACTTCTATAAATGTAGACTTCTTAGCAATTGCTTCTTAGATTAAATCAAATTCCAGTATATGTGATTTTTAATCTGTACTACCCTTTGTTCTGAAATGGTGAGTGTTTTCTCATTTCAACTGCAGGATTGGTGGTTCTCACAAGGAGATAGCTGCAGAAAATTACCATTAAAAATCCTCAAATTATTTGTGGCTTATTTTACTGTGCACATCTTGATGCATTACTACATTATTCTGAACTGTTTAGTTTTGATATACAAGTTGTGCAACTGTAGAGCAGTATGTGAATTACACAATGCTTCTGGTGCTCAGAAAGATGAATTTGAACTTGTTGAATCGTTGCAAGATAAAATAAGACAGCATCTGAAAGACAATCTATGACTTGTGACTTGAAACGGTAATAGATTCTCCCATTTGAGCAGGAAATGTCCATCATTCTGAAACCATAGCCTATGCAGTGACACTTTCTCAAACAGTCTTGGTAAGAAAGAGCATTTCAAATCGGGACGCAATATGCTATCTACCGCACCACTGATGCATCAAGGTATTGTGCAGAAAGGGTAAGCAATTTTGTACCATTTTCTGGTCCATTAAATGTGATGCCAAAGCATCCATGCAACACTTATGCAAGTTAAACTTCAAATACATGCTATAGATTTGACAACAGTTCAAGGTAACAGACCCTATTAAATCTGCTCACACACAGCCTAAGAACTTTCCTGTAAATATAGCTGTATCTTTCCAGAAAACTTTTCATTTAATTGATAGCAAGAAAGAAACAATCCAGCATTCCATCCAACACTGTTTCCTGTCAAATATTCAAAGATCTTTATTAAGCATACTGAGGAATATTTGCAAATTGAAGACCATTGAGACGATGCCCAAATAGCCAATATTACAGACCATATTTATATATAAAATATCTACTTAGGATGACTTATTGATGCAAATCAACCACTTAATCAAATTATAATTGGAGATACAGTTTTGTTCTATGAATACATTAGTCTCCATTTTACCAATAATATTATTTCAATTGTAAGATCATGTTATCAGAAAATTGACAACTCAGATTAGCTCCCCCTTATCCAGCAAACTAAATTAAGGGGGACCTTTCATGCTGTATAATGATTTTGATAAAAAATAAATAGAAATGTATTTATCAGGCTTGTAGCCTTTGCCTAAGTATTATGAAGATATTTGTTTGCTTGCTTGCTTGCTTGCTTTCTGGAGATGAGGTCTTCCTTTAGCCTTTAATTGGCATGCTGCATCCTCATTTCCAAAAGCAGGTAGGGTATTACAAACCTAAATAGAATTTAATGTTTAAAGTAATTAAACTGTCAGATTTGATTACTCATCATGTATTTCACATTTTCCACTTGTGTCACATTTCAAATTAGCATTTGGTAGTGTTTTATGTAGTGACTTGGGTTGGTGCTTCCTAGCTTCTGATGGCAAAAAGTAGGACCTCAAATTGTGTACATCTGGTACATGAGCACCTCCCTCTTGTTGGACTAATTAGTAAAAAATATTCCAATACAGCAATTTAAAAAAAAATCTTATGTGGGGAAACTGGTGATAATAGGTGATAAAAATATTTTATGTATTACACATTTCCATATTGGCATGCCAATCTTTAATCTGCCCAACAAACATATACAAAGAAAAGCTAAGATACCTTATTTAATGTAATTAGATTTCAAATATTGGAGCAATGGATGTAAACTAATCAAGAAGAGAAGCAACCTAGGACTAAGAAGAAATTTCCTAAGAGTGAGAACAATTAACCAGTGGAACGGCTTGCCTTCAGAAGTTGTGGGTGCTCCATCACTGGAGGCTTTTAAGAAGAGACTGGACAGCCACGTGTCTGGAATGGTATAGGGTCTCCTGCTTGTGCAGGGGGTTAGACTAGAAGACCTCCAACTATGTTATTTTGAGCCTTTCTGTCAAGTGCTACTATAATGATTCTGGAACAGATCTTCCCCTCTCCTTATTTTAGGAAAGAGGCAGATTTCTTTTTTAAAAAATCATTATATGTTATCTATTTGGAGCCTTACTTTTCCATCACTTGTTTATACCTGAACCTATTACACACACCATAAGTGGCTATAGTACAGTGGTGGCAATTATCTCTCTGAAAGAAATATTGTCTCCATTGTCTACTAATGTGTCTCTTTTGTCCTTCTCATGTAACAAAAAGATAAGTTCAACAATGGCATAGAAAAGACAATGCAATTCAAGAGTGCAGACTCATCTGCTGTGTTCATGCCCAGAGTAAGAACATGCTGGGAATGAAGGTTGTTTTAGAAATGAAGAGTGCTTGTTAGATTTAACTCAACCTTGCTCAGTTCTATTTTCTTGGTTTATACCACTCTGGGGGAAAAAATAGTGTAATATATTTAGGGTTGATGAGAAAGAGTCTTTACAGCTCACATAAATTTATTTATTTCTATTTATTAAATTTTTATGCTACCCATCTCCCCTATACAGTGATAAATGGCATTTCAAACATCTTCACCTAATTTTTGTGCAAAAAAAATTGGGTGGACAGTTACAATGAATTTCTCCAGGGAGAGGAGATTTTTTCCCCAATAATTTTTCAGGGCCAGGACTCTCCCTTAGTTTTAGAAAGAGGACCACTATTGTAAAAGCCCAATGAGAAGAATTCTTTCTTGATATTATCTCTTGGGACTTAACTAAAATGTGCAATGCCAGGAAGGCTACAACACTGTAACATAGGGCATTCAAAGTACCACTTAGCTGCCTTAAAACAATCTAAAGGCAACAATACCACACTCTATGTATGAGAAGTTGTTCAAATTTTTATCCTCATTTGAAATGGCTTCTAAATCTAGTTTTCTTTCTTTAAGTTATATGAGAGTGGGTAAAAGAAATTGTAGGAATTTTTCTCAGTTTACTACTGATTCTTCTATCCAGCATACACAATTCCAGAAATCAGATAACATAACAGAACCCAAATACAGCCCAAATTAGATGGGAAATTGGATATTTTTCTTTACTCTGTTATTAATCAGACTTCAAAAAATAAAGCAATTAAAATATAACAATGAGATAAACAACAAAGCATGTCATTTCTTCATTTCCAGAATCTTTGGCTTTCATTATCATTGTCTGTATAGTAGTAATGAGTTTCTGCTTCTAGTGGAAACAGAAACAGCATAGACACAATAGACTATTTTATGTAGCAAGGCTTGTTTCCTGCTTTGAATCATTGTGCAACAATGCCTGCATTAGCTGGAGAAGCCTGGAGCTTAAATTTAACTACCTGATAGACTTCAAGGTTGGTAGTGGTTCCTTTAGGAACATGCATATTATTATTATTATTTTTTGGTAATATATTTTATTGATTTTTTTTAAAAAAACATAAATCACTTAATAATTGGTGAACAGTGTGTTGTCTCGGTTACATTTGTAAAACAATCACTAACAATTGATTTCTATAATCCATAATCCACATAATAGTTTTAGTTGATTTCCTCTTTTCCCAAAATATCCTCAATTGTATTGAGTTAATACAATTCTTATTGTTTTGATAGATAACCATTTAATATATATTTTTTTCCCAATAGTCCTAAAAATAATAATCACATCAATATAATATTTCTTTTCTATCCAATCATTGCCTTATCATAGATCCTGTTACAGTCCTTATTTTAATTTGTTTCTCCTACCAAATTCTAGATATTCTTACTGGTTAAGATTTTCTCAAAAATTAATTACATTTAAGAATTTAACTCTATTTTTCCATATGAACCATCTCACACTTTTACATTTCTTAAAAAATAGATAAAACAGTAGAAAAAAAGAAAGAAAAGCAAGAGTAAAGAAGCATAAAAAATAATATACTACTTAAAATATATAGCCCTCCTAAGCTAATATGTATTTATTTCCTAAATTTCTTATTCTTTTTAACCATGATTAAAAATATGTTTAATCTTTAAATATTCCATTTAATACATCTAGTCATCTAGTCCTTTAACTCTTATTCAAAACATTTTTTATCCATTATAATTTTCTTAAATTCAATCACATTTAAATATCTAAAATATTTCCTTTAAGTCATTTCAACTTTTTTATATTACTCATATCAAGAAAGAGAACAAAAAAGGGAAAAAAGCATACTCTTATTATATTTAGAGAATTCATCCCTCTTAGAGTGACATATATATTCCAAAACTTTTCTATTTCTTTAACCATATTCAAACAAATGTTTCTTTTTTAAGTATTCTCTCTGGTAAGTCCCATCATCTATTTTCTTAGTTTCCATTTTAGTCTTTTTCTTTTGCCCAGTGTCTTTCTTAATCAATGTATTTTGCTGAATCAAAAAGTTTTTCCGTATGTTCGTAAATGTTGCTGTAGATATAAAAAGTAAATCAGGAGAAGTGTCTTTGTATGGGACTTCTGTCTTTCCTTGTTTGTTGAAAATCTTTTTCTTTCTCTCCACTTCTCTTATCATTTCCTTTCTCTCCAATGTTCCTGACATCTCTACAGTCCATTTTATCCGGTCTGTTTTCTTGTCCTCAGATTTATTTTGTAGTTTTAAAGGATAAGTTGTTTTTTCCAATTCTTGTGAATTTTTTTCCACTAGGATTAAATCATGTTTCCTTGTTTTGTTAAGTTCCATCTTTAAGTCTCTATTCTCAATTCTATATCCATTTATCTGTTTTATCTGCTCCTTCTCTGTTGTTGTTTTCTGGGAATTTTTTTGTTTAGAGTTAACTTGGAAATAGATTGATTTATATTTTCAAAGTTGTTTTGGATTTCTTTGTGGTTTAAAGTCATTGTTGTTTGAATTAGTTGCAGTATACTATATACCCCCTCCTGTGACATATTTATGTTTTCTTGATATGTTCTTTCTATTTGTCTCTGATCCATGATAGCCAAGAATTTGAGGTTTCCTCTTCCTTTCTTTTCTCTGTAGCTTTAGAGTCCCAATTAGATAGATATTTGTAATCCAAATAGCTCAAAAAAGATTTTTTTTCTTCTAAAATTTTCAATTCTCTCTTTGTTTACAGCCCAGATTATTGTCTTTTTTTTCACAGCTGTTCTTTGTTGTTAAAGCTTTGAAGGTCACAGACACAGATTAGCTTTTCCTAGATTTTGCCAAGTCTTATATTAAAGTCATAGCTGTCATAGTCTTCATCTGCCACTAGGTGTCAGCAACTATTTGTTTTTCAATTTCCAAAATGAACAATTATCTTTGAAATGAGAGTCTTAACTATTAAAATAATTTTAGATTTATCCAGATTTAAGTTTTAAGTTTCAGGTTTATTTATTTCACTTCCATATATTTTGATTCTCCATAAAAAGATTAATTTGCCGCTTCCGTTAGTATAAGGGTGGGGCGGAAATCCCCCTCCTTCCCTTTTGGAGGTATTTTGCTTCTTGGGGATCTTTTCCAGGAAATTAAGTGTAAAATAGAAAAGAGAAGATCAAATTCCTCACCCAGTTTCAAGCACACTGTTCACAGTTGTGCTGGTTAGTGCTTTTGGACTTCGGTTGCAAGTAGCTTGGGCTGGTCGATGCAATACGGCCAGCCTTTCTCCTGTCAGGTTAGAAGGCTTTCCCCAAGTCAAACGGAATAGCCGCTGCCATTCCAGACTCGCTGGAGCACCCTTCTTTCTTCGTCACCTCTCCGGGGTGACTTAGACCTATTTAGGGTGCCCAGGCAGGGTGAATCCACAAGCCCATGAGCGGTCGCTACTGCACAAAACTGGAAGTCCAGCAGAAACATGCAGATTATTAGCAAGGATAATTATGGCTTCTTAAAAGCACCCCAAGGACAGGCTGTTCATTTCTGTTCCTATACACACATATAGTATATTTTCAGTGTACTTTAAAGATATATGAAATCTCGATAGAAGAGAATATTTGTAACTCAGGGTTGAAATGGGGGAGGGGTTCCTTGGTGCCCTTTGAGCTTGGTTATTTTTTTGCAAAGATTTCTTTACCCAAACTAGATAACATCACTAGTGCTAGTAAGGTGTGAGGTTTGCTCTGAGTTTATATTCTAGTGGTTTGTCCTGTTAGTGTTGGTAGGAGTGGTCTTGGTGGTTCTTTGGTTGGGCTGTTTACTGCTAGTTTGTTTAGCAGTTATTTGATTGGGGTATTGTTTGCTTCTTGACTGTTAGTCTAATGTTAATCTTGGTGTTATTCTATGCTCATCTGGGTGTTGATTATTGGTGAAGAGATGTTTTGGTCTTGTTCCCTGTTTTGGTTTGTTGTCTCTTTTGAATGGTATGTAGATGTTCTTTATGTCTATGTACCTGTTGATGGCCAATCTGTGAGAGTGCCAGGCTTCCAGGAATTCTCTAGAAGTCATTGTTAAAATATTAAAAATTATGTACTTGGTTCAGGTGCCAGGTACATAATCATGACATTTGT
Source organism: Azemiops feae (assembly GCA_023970755.1). Classification (NCBI taxonomy): domain Eukaryota; kingdom Metazoa; phylum Chordata; class Lepidosauria; order Squamata; family Viperidae; genus Azemiops; species Azemiops feae. The sequence continues at coordinate 6,412,654 of JALGBA010000005.1, read as the reverse complement.
GTGATACCCTCACATACATACCTACTAAATTTGCTGTTCTGAGAACAACTGCCCTATTGCATTCCTGTAAAAGTACTGGGTGTAGCTTGAAAAGACATACTTACAGAATTAACTTAGGCATAAAAGTACTAAGGAAAATAATATTACTTTGGATTTTAAATAGAGACACCTGCCACATAATATTCCAAACTTAACAATTGTTGATAAGAAAGACAAAAAAAAAATCTGGATAGTGGATGTGGCAGTACCTGGAGATAGCAAAATAGAAGAGAAAGAACTGGAGAAAATAACAAAATACAAAGACCTGCAAATAGAAGTAGGATGACTGTGGCAAAAAAAAAGCAAAGATAGCCAACAGTAATAGGCTCATTGATTGGAAAAATTAACATATGTATGTAAAAGAAAACCAATAAAATTTCTATAAAAAAATAAACAAAAACTCTTGCCTATTCCAGGTCCTTGAAAAGGATTCAATAGGTAGATAAAAATGCCAAATCCAGTCTGAATATCTGGCTGACTGTGTGACCAGCTATAATGATGATGATGATGATGATGATGATGATGATGATGATGATGATAACAACAACAACAATAACAACAACAACAAAAATAAGAATAACTCTCCATGTATTGAGGCAAGACAGAGCTTGTTTTTTAACGAGATAAAACAGGTTTTGTTTTGTTTTTAGCAAGTACAACTTTGTTCAAGAGACCAATTTGGTTTCCAGTTATGGAAATGGTTCTGTAAATTAATTTGCTCAGCAGCTTCAATTCTTAGATTCATTTACTTAGAAGCAAATAGTTTTCTGTGCTGAAGGGACTTGCATTTAGTTACACTATAAAGTGTTCCAACAGAGTGAGGAATAAGCTTGTAGAGAAAATTGCAACCAGCCTTAATTCTTAGAGTGTGCTCTTTGAGGTTGTGTAAGGGGTGCAGATAGATAAAGGAAAAGGTCTACTAATCATACAACAGCTGGGGAAACTTACACATAGTGGTCTATGCGGAAAAGAAAGGTGGCAAATGATAAAATGCATGATGATGTTAACACACAATTATATCTTTGTGCCAGGTATTGTGTGCAAATGCACAGTTATGACATTCCCATTATGATAATACTGTCTATGTATCATCATATTTGCTGCAGGCACCATTGATGCATAGATGTGTCTTTTTCTGCCGTCTAATACCTGTCTAGATTTTTGCAGCAAAGAAGCTAGTAATTCGGAGCACAGGATGTTCTGTGCTAAAAAGAGGGTGAGCATCTGCATTTCCATTTTGCTCCTTAACCACCCCTACTTATTGTAGCCAAAGCAGTCTGATCAGGGCAGTCCTAAAACGAAGCCCATGTCCCTCCCTACCAATTCATTTTGACAGGAATTGGGATGGTCTGTTTTCAAAACGACAGCTACTGCCTAGTTAAATTGCTGACTGGAACTACAATTTGGATTCTAAAATGTATTATATTTCTTTTAAAATTCAAATTACAGTTCCAAGTAGGAGTGTTATTCAGAGTTCCCTAGCATAAATGTGTGTTTTGTTCACTACATCTGCAAGGCTTTCAGCCTCAGAGTCTGTCCTTGATAGTTCCATCACCTAAACGGAATTGGGGGAGGATATTTAAAGAGTAATTGTGCCCATACTGTCTTGCCTGTATCATCATATACATTCTGATGGACCTTGAATCCTAACATATGAATATGACATGAGTGTGAATATTTTTTCCTTGGATCAATTTTCATTATGATAGTAACTTTCACAGAAAATGTCTTTTTTTTTCAATGTCCATCATCAAATGAATCCATTATTTTCAGGGAGCCTTTTTCATTAACTATAATGTTCCAATGTGAGCATATTGTAAGAACCCATTCGCATGTTTTTTCTGGTTTCCTCATTCTCCTTTCTTTGCAGCAGCACGTGGGTTGATTATTTTCATTCTTCATTTTATTCATTTTATTGTGCTAAGAATGTTCTTATCTGCCAGGGGTTCCATAACTTCAAATTGGAGAGAGGAAGAGAGAAAGAAAGAGAGAGAGAGGGAGGGAGGGAGGGAGGGAGGGAGGAAGAGAGAGAGAGAGAGAGGGAGATAGGGAGAGAGGGAGAATGTTTAAGATTCAATTCCAATTCCAAGAAGGTGCTTTAGGGTGTGCGAGAGTATGAAGCGAGCACATTCACAGACTGCAATGCATTAATGCAGCTTCTTTCTTTTTTGCATAGCTTCCCTCTGCCATTGCCATGGGGTTCCAAAAAACAAACAAAAAACAAACAAACCCTGTTTTAAATTACAAATGCTATATTGGTATCCTGTACACTCCAAGCGCTATTCAAGAGCATTCAAAATATTTCACAGTCCTAATGTGAAAATAGATTTGATTGTGATGTCAAGTTTAGATGTACAAATTCAGCTTGATGGCAGCTCCTAGTAGACTAACTGACCTCAAGAATAAGCAGGACCAGAGTTAGTACTTGATTAGTGCTTAGATACCAGCAGGAAATTCCAAGGGATGTAGACTAGACTCAGAAAGGGAGGAAGGAAGGAAGGAAAGAAAGAAAGAAGAGACTTCACAGACATACTGTATCTTAAGTTATCTAAATGCACTGAGAAAGTTTTCTGTATTCCACTCTAATTTGATAACACTTCCCTCCCTTCCCCACCCCCCATGATACTTGTAAATGTAAAAGGGTGTTTAGTCTTGCTCTGGAAAACTGAAGTAAACATTGGTAAAACTACAGAAGGTCCAGATTGTTGCATAGTTTCATAAGACAGTCACCTGTTTTATTTTTAGCACTTTCTCTGGCAATATTAGCATTGTGCTCACAGGGAATTTAGACTCACTATTTCAAAGGAATGGCTACTGAGAACAACCACACTATTTTTGTCTGGCAATTTGGTTTTGTTTTATAACAAATCAAAGAAGAAACCATTCCAAACCACCTTAATAAAATGGGATGATGGACTCTTGACTTCTGAGAGTTTTGTTTTGTTTTCTCCTTCCATCTTCAGAAGGGATGAAGGGCCCATAATCTTGTCTCCATGGCTGTTTTCTGTGTGTCTAAATCAAATGGATTCAATGGGTGTACTTTTACAACAATGATTATTTTTCTCCCTTCAAAAGTTCCCTTTTATTAACACAATGGTTTGTAGAATTAGGCAGGATGATATTTTATGCATACACTGCTTAATGTATACATAATTAGGTTCAACAGGGAATCTAATTTTAAAACTTATAAGTGCTTCAGTATAGAATATTCAGATATCCCTTTGAAGAGAGAGAGAAAGAGGGAGAAAGAGAGAAAGAGTGTATTAAGCATAATAAATAAGCAGATAGGTAATTATTTTCAAAGGTCATTCAGCACAATTGTGCTGTAGTTATCTTTCACTGAAACACACACAGGACTTTATTTCCAGGAATATGAGATGACATTCAAATTCAAAACCACCTATAAAACAGCAAAGAACAAATTATTAAAGCACTTCTCAGTGGCATGCATTTGTTTTGTCAATAAAATATCCTTGTGGTGGTTATGACTGACTGCAATTACGTTTAAAGGTGAACAAGCACCCTTTCTTTCATTAGACTGAATTGGTAGCATAAGCTAATAAAATAACCTGCTCTTTCCCCATAGTTTGTAGCCTGACCCAGTTGCTTTTGCAGCCATCAAATTGCTGTCAGGTGAAAACTTGCATATTAGAAGCTTCCAGACCTTTCCTAAGCATAACCCATTGGGCATAACAATTCAGTCCTGAGTTGATTAACATCCATAACTGAGGAGTCTATATTTCTCTACTTATAGCTTTCAACTTAAAAGCAGAGATGTTCCAATCAGTGGGACAGAAGGCCATGATTTATCTGCCATCTTATCTGGTTTCTTAGAGTCATGATTATTTAGTGACCTAACCTCACAGTTATCTTCCAATGAGGAGTAACATGATGGTGGTATGGTCATTATTCATATTACATTTTCTGTGAGTGTATGACTTGTGTCATATGATCATTTGACCAGTGCCCAAGGTATTGTATGGGTGTTTTTTTTATGCAGCCACCCTCACAGATTGTCCTTCACTATGATCTTTGGCCAGGCACTTTGGTTTCAAGATACAGGGGACAACTTTATTTATATATTTTTCATATTTATATAGCTACATAAATATGTATTTATATATATGATATTTTTGTAGTTTGCATAATTGTTTCACTTGTTTATATGACTCAGAGCAGCTTATAAACAATTGAAATAATTATGGAAACTACAAAAAAAAAGAACAATTAAGGAAAACAGGGAAAAAACCCTCCAATATAAAAGTATGTTTAAAAAAAGCCATCATATAAAATTCATAAAGTTCATAGCCAAAGTAAATCACATATAACAATGACACTCAGTACAACTACTGTGCTGGATTTGCCATATTCCCGGGTCTCTATGACCATTGACAAACCATGTTTTCAGGATCTTTCAAAAGGCTAGCAGAATCAGGGCTAATCTAGTCTCCAGAGAGATGATATTCCATGGGATAGGCACCATGGCAGAAAAGGCTTCTAGACCCCACTAGACCCACACTCCTTAGCTAATAGGACCCAGAGCTTGTTTTTCCTGCCAGATCTGATGAGATGGGTTGATGTAATTGGAGGAAGATGATCAAGGACCCCTTAACCCAAGTAACATTATATATGTTCACCAGCATTAAGCTGTTCCAATAATACATATTGCCATAGATAAGTGTAAGAAAAGTCACTGTGATTGAGGTTACGCTGATTTTTGTTATTGCAATCCTTGCAAAATGTTTATATTTCCCCATTATAGTTCACTACAGATGTTGGACACACAATACAATGTGGAAAATATACTAGAGTATACAGAAGCCCTAGACTGAGAAGAGACAAATCTCACTCAGGATGTAAAAGGAATGTAGCTACCTTAAAATGGCCTACACTGCAAAACACTTATCTCATTTGGTGAGCATTTATGATTAGAGGAAAAAAAATAGGAAAGTTAAAAGCCTTCTTACTGTAAATGTGGATGTATGTATGCTTGAGAACAACAAAATGCAAAAAAACCCAATTCAAAGTATCTGGATGTAAGAAAAGGACAGGGCTGTACTCTCTTTGGATGAATTATTGGCTAAATATAGGGGAAAGGAAGTAAAAACAATTTGTGGAGCAAGAATAGTTTCTTAAGCTAAAGCAAAATTTAGTAATGGTTCCAAAGATAGGAGGTAATGAGACAAAGAGAAAGTGACTTCAGCATAAGGAAATATTGACTTCAGCTCTTCAAAGGGCAGGCAAAGAACAAAGAAGTGAAAACATAAATCAGTTACATTAGTCTAGGCCATGATGTATTAAAACAGGACATGATTTAATGTGACAGGCCCATACCTACAATTAGACAGTTGATTTTACAATGTCTGGGTCTCTTTGTCAGGAAACCATCAGTAAAGCAAAGTTAAATATTCCTGATAGGCCTTTAGAAAGGGTTGCATGGCCCAGACAGATCAGCATCACTAATAGTAGGCAAACCTTTTGGGGTCAACAAGATGCACTTGGAATTTTTAAGCCTATTAATGTACCCGTGTTTCTCCAAACATAAGACCTGGTCTTATATTTTTTTTTGCCTCCAAAAGATGCACTAGGTCTTATTTTGGGGAGATGTCTTACCCATTTATCTCAAGACACCGCAGCCAGGCCTCCCACGCCCCAACACCTGTGGCCACTCACAGCAGGAGGCCATGTGGCGCGTTACGCTGGTGCCGGCGCTTGTGGCAGGAGTGAGCGGCTGCGAGCAGCCGCATAAGTCGAGCAGTGGCACGACAGGTGTCGGGGCGTGGGAGTCATGGCTGTGATAGTCCTGTGGTAAGTGGGTGCAGGGCACATGGGGCAGAACCACCACCCCACCCCCGACCTAGCTTGATTTTAATGTATGTGCCTTGTCCCACCTCGTACAACTAGACAGTGGGACAGAGTGGGTGGGGTCTTAACTAGGGCTTATTTTTGGGGTAGGACTTATATTAGGCGCATACATAAAAATCAAGCTAGGGCTTATTTTCAAGATAGGTCTTATTTTTGGGGAAACATGGTATGCCAGAGATCCAGAAGTCTGACCCACTTCCAGCTTTTATTCTCTATTTTATATTAAAAATAACAGCACATGAAAATAAAAATTTTAAAAAATCCTCCTAAATTAAAAGATTTTACATTTAAAAAATTTGAAGATCTTCTTGGGGTGCTATCATTACAGATTTGTTTCTACTCTTAACACGACACCTCACAAAATATAACTTTATGTGCCTCAATATGAGCTTAGATGTGCCTCAACTAAGAGTTTGGTGCAACAGAGGTGATAGGCTTTTGTGCATCAAAATAAACAGGTAACATGATTTACTTAAGCAAACAATTTCATAGTGTCTCAAAACTTCTCTCTTATATCCAGTGGCAAAAAAAATCTTCTGACCAAGTAGTAAACTTTAGCAGAACCTGTTTAGGCTTTGAGGAAGGCATGATAAAGAAGGTAGACAGGCATGTTCTCCATGAACTTTGCCAAACTTGGTCAAACTACATTGGAGAGGTTGAGCAGCCTTTCTTGCACTATGCCAGAGAGAAAGAGTGATGTGTCCATCACACTCCTTGACAAAACATTTGACCAGCTGTTCTGAGGAGATGAGCAGTTTTTTTAAAAAAGAAATAAAATTTGTGTGTGTCAAAACTTTTGGCAAGTGATCTGAAGAAAGCTGAATGGCATCTTCTCCAGCCATACTGAGAGGAATTTGACAAGTGCTGCCAAAGAAACTTTGGGTATCAAAGCAAAAGCAAAAACAAAAGCAGAGCAAAGTGACATGATCACTTCATTTCATTCTTAGAAACGAGGCAGCCAAAGTGTTTCACAAAAATAGCTTAAGCTGAGTACTTGGCTTGAAGGCTCATCAAAGGAGATATCCCTTCAAGCATTGGTCTAGTTCTACAAAATACCTAGTCTTCAAAAGTGTATTTTATTTAGTCAAATATGCTTTAACAAAATGAGGCAAATGTCATCCTGTGTAATGTCTGTATCATATTTAACAGAAGCCAGAGAAGCAGATGCAAAATAACTTCTCAAGCAAACTCAAGTCTGCTCAGAATTAAAGAACAGGCTGCTTTTAGCCACAAGGTCAGTCCAAAAGCTTCTGATCAGAATTAGAAATAAGTTCACCTTTTTTTTTTCACTCCTCACATCCAAAATAACTACAATCACTTCTATTTCCTGACTCTCAAAACATCCTTTTTAAAGCAAGTTAATGTTAGAAATGGGATCATTTGTTGCTCATTTAAGGCAACTGGAAATATAAATCCTTGCTAATGTACTGCAGATTACCTAGAGATCAATGAATGAACCACAGCCTAACTCCCATTCATTACAAGCTGAAACACATAGGCCCAGAGCAGCAGTCTCAAACCAAAGGCACTTACATCTAACAGATTGCAAATGAATGAGGTTGGATAAATAACAGGAGCATAAATGGAATACACTAAATAGAAAAAGGTTATTTCAGGTATAAGATGGGAAATCATTGTTCTCCATGGACTCTGAATGAAGTATAACTCCCTTCACAGGACAAATTCAGGGATAATTCCTAATTGGGAATGTCTATACATAAAGAGCCAGTTTGGTCTAGTGGTTAAGGCACTAGTCTAGAAAGCAAGAGACCATGAGTTCGAGTTCATGGCCTTGTCCATGAAACCCAACTGGGTGAACTTAGACCACTCACTCTCTCTCAGCCCAAATCACCTCACAGGATTGTTGTCGAGAAAATAGGAGGAAGAAAGTGTGTTGGATATCTTTGCAGCCTTGAGCTATTTGTACAAATACTGAAGGCAGGATTTAAATAAACAAAATAAAATAAAATTCATGCAGTGTTAAATGAATAATTAGGATAGGACTTAACTTATGGAAGGACCTCCTAATAAAGTTTCATTGCTAAAGTTGGAAACAATGCCATTATGACATTATGATGCCAAATGGCATCGTTTCCAATTTTAGCAATGAAATTTTATTCATTTTTTTTATTTTATTGTATCAGTTTGACCTACCAATATTAACTTACTTGAAAAGTAAACTTGTCCTGTAAAATATTATGTGATATTTTAATATTACAGAAGCACCATGGAAAATGTTCAAAACCCATATAGATCTTTTGCCAATTTACTTTATGATATTAGTAAAAATTGTAGGCTTAGATGTTTTTAATCAGAAAAAAATATTATTTTTATAATAAATATAGCAAAGTAACACACATTTTGTCATTAATGCCTCCTTTGATTTCTATGTCCAGGTTTACAGTAAAAAAAGAGGCAAGAAGTTCACAATCTCCATAGGTCTGGAAGGGATGAAGGAAAAAGTGAGGGCTTTACTAAGTCCTTGGGAAGGAAAAGGAAATTGAAAGTAAGATGCTAAGGATAATTTTGCCTCTGCATTTTGTATCAGTAGAGAAATTTCATAAATATGAGCCTCTCCCTCCCCTAGCGATGCAGCAAATGGTATGTACCTGATGCTTCTTCAAGAAAATTGCCAAAACAGAAATGGTTTCTCCTGGTCCTCCAATAAGAGTAAATTACAGTAGAAGATTCCACTAGTGTATTGTTTGTTAGGTTTGCATAGATGTTAAGAAAACTGCTACATATTCCTAAAGTTAAACAATGTTAGAGTTCTCGGTCCTGTAATAAGCAATCAGTTCCTTTATTTGCATTTTGTCTGACTAGGAGCACAACTGTCTAATCTGGATCAAGCATCTTTCCTTCCATCCCCCAGTCTATGACTCATGTCAAATGCTATTTTACAACTGGAATAGCTCCTTGGATTTCTATCCTTGAGGATTTTACTGCAGGAAGAAAGATATTTTCTGGATTTCAAGTTTGCACATTGAAAAAGAAGCCGACCAAGTATTCCATTTTCTCCTGGATGTCTTGATCGACACAGGATACTCAATCATCACAATTGCCAGAATAGTTAGAGCTGTTTCCTGGCACCATTAAAATTCTTCTTATTAGCCGACATTATACCGACTGATGAAAAAAATGTCTGCTCAATTATGTAAAATTAACACAAACTTCAGTTTCTGCCTAATAGGTCTATTTCTTCCTATCTAATCTGCAGTAGCCATAGTCACAGACTCTACTGCTTCTTCCCATAGAAAGTTTACCCATGTTTCCAAAATGAAAGGAAGAGTCATAGCTAAGTAGAAAAATATCTGTTTTGTATGCAGACAGATCTAATCTTAATCTTTGGTATATTCCAGATAAGAAAAAAATTCCCATCTGAAATCTTTAGATATTCTTGGCCATCACTCTAGAAAAATACTTAGGTAGCTGGAAGAGGTAATGACTTAGTATAATTCAGCTTCTTATATTGCTATTCTAGAACATGGGGCCCTTTTCCTGACAAATCTGGATAACTCAAATTTGTGAAAAGGGATTTTGCAAAAACCATATGGAACATTACATGTAGAAGAAGTATAGTTGTAATATACTGGCTACATTACATTGCAGCTTTGTCTGCATCTCTCTCTCTCCCCCCAATTCCTGTGAATATTCATGATTACACACATTAAATATTCTATGCATTAATCTACCATCTAATGCACAAATTTGATGAAAGAAAGAAAGAAAGAAAGAAAGAAAGAAAGAAAAAGAAAGAAAGAAAGAAAGAAAGAAAGAAAGAAAGAAAGAAAGAAAGAAAGAAAGAAAGAAAGAAAGAAAGAAAGATGGAGAAATACCACTTGAAATAATGTCCTCAAATTGTTGTACTTTATTGAGGAGTAAGAGATTTATTGTTAATATAACATCATTCACAAGTCTCAAATGATTATTGCTTAGTTGCTATATTTGGAATTCATCCCAATGGAGGCATAATAGAGGAGAAATAATTTAAAAGCAAAACGCCTTTTGAAGCTTCATCCACCTGTCTCGGTCATATTTTGCAGAGAAAGAAGATACCAAATTAGACAATCACTAACGTTTCATTTGGTCATTGTTTACATACATCAGAAGACACAGAGTCCTAACTAATATTCCTTTGGAGCAGGCAGCACTATGGCAAATCTCAAGCCACACATCTACATGTCAGAAATGGTGCTCAAACACAACTTTCAGATTATTACAGTTGATATTGCTTTTTTAGCTTTTCAATCCCTAGAAAAATGGCAGCATGTACAACTACTATGGCCAATAATGTTATAAAAAATGTTGGGTCTTTATCATAGTCCTTTGTTTATAGAAACAGGACAGGTCTCAGCTCCTTTTTTCTTTTTTTTTCCTGTGAAGCTTCAGAGGAGTTTTCTAAATCTTTCCTTAGAATTGAAGTGATTCCTCTTCTGTCATCTTACTATTCCAGTTTTCCCCTTCACTTTCAAGCAACTTAGGCTGATTTCTAGAGTGGCCCATGAACCTGCACCTGCTTTTTCAGAGTTGTATCATTGGAGTGCATGAGGCAAGCTTAGATTGGCAAAATCTACCAGTGGAGAAATGAATGGCAACTCACTGAATGCTAATGACTAATGACATTAACATAATGAAAGAAGATAATATAACTTTATTATTGTTCTTTCATTCATTTTGCTTTTTTGCTTTCTTCTCATCACTTTGGCTTAGTGAATCAAATTACAAATGTTAATTCACATCTGCATAATAGTTTGCTTCCAGGAAAAATAATAATTAATCTTGAAACCTTGAGGCAAAAAAGAAAAAAAAATGTTTGCAGGTGATAGTTATCATTCATAGATTTAAGAAGATTTTTGCCTTGAGAGATAATTGCTTCCAATTGGTTTAGAAATACATTATTATGTTTTGATTCAGCAAAACAATACTCATTGTACAAAGACCAGTTTCAGTAATTCTTTTCTTTTAAGCTCAGGTCTCACTGTGATAATTATTCATCTACAAACCAGAAACATGGTTTAAATGGAAATGAAGTACTCTTAACCTCCCTAGATCTCTGCATTGCAATACATTTCATCCAGCAACTGTCCTTACCCTCCTGTCCTTGAGTTACCAGTGTTTTCCACAGCTTTCCAGCACACACACATGATGTAACAATATGTCAGAATGATCTTATAAGAAAGGAGAAGACGCAGCCAAGGAACTGGTCATATAAAAGGCAACTCAACCCACAACAGGAATTTGGTGGGGTGAGCAGCTTAGAAGGGACCCTCCCTAATTTCTTGGGCTGTAAAGCAAATAGGGGAGAAATATACTTTCAGACTTGCAAGATACTATTAATATAATTTTACTATGTAGCAGAATTAGCTCATCTTGTCATGCTTCCTATCTAGGCTACCTCACAAGGGTCTCTCTCTCTCTCTCTCACACACACACACACACACACACACACACACCAACACCCAGATAGGAGCTGGTACTGTATCTTGATCCCTCCCCATTCTTCATTCTGCCTTATTTATTTATTTGTTTATTTGTTTATTTGTTTATTTGTTTATTTGTTTATTTATTTATTTATTTATTTATTTATTTATTTATTTATTTATTTATTTATTTATTTATTTATTTATTCATTCATTCATTCATTCATTCATTCATTCATTCATTCATTCATTCATTCATTCATTTATTTATTGTAATGACGGGTTAAGTTCCCAAAGGATCTTGGTGATCTGGCTTCTGGAGGAACAGAGAACTGTGAAAGTGGAAGAGGGTGAGATTACTACAGTATTTCCACCATTGGACTCCATTCTACAGTTTCAAAGAAAGCATTGGAAAAAAAAATCTCATTACTGCATTGCTTCTAGACCAGACATGTCAAACCCGCGACGTCACATGACGTCACACAACGTATCGGGATGGTTTTGCCATTGCCGGCAATGGGGTGGGCACGGCTTCCATGTGACGCATCCGGCCCGTGGGCCGGCAGTTTGATATCCCTGTTCTAGACTAAAAACTAAGCCAATTAGTTTCCAGATTTTAATCTGCTCAACTTTTATTGAACTCTTGAAGCTCCAGGGTATCAAGGGAATATGCAAGGTGGTGTCAGTCTTGGTCAGTGCTATCCTTTTGTATATGGAAAAACTCTATTTTTATAGAAAAACTCTTTTTTTCTGTTTTTCAAAACTTTGCACATATTAAGTTAAATATTATTTTCTTACTTTTTAGCTGCCTAAGCCTTATCCATGATGTAGCTTCACATTTTTCTGATGTTTCAATGTAATATAGAATTTATTCCTGAACTCATTTAAATAGTTGTAATATTGAGTTCCCATTGTGAATATAACATAAATTTTATCTTCAGATCTGCCGCAGCATTTGAGCCTGCAGTTTCCCAAGTCTGTACTAACACTTCTTACTGAAGAAAATTAATTGGTATTATCCATGTGTCCTAATAAGCTTTTGGCTACACAATAGTGAAAACCTGGGACTACTTGCAAGTACCCTGCCAATGCCTCCAAGTATTTGGTCAGACTAATTAATAATATGTCTCACCCTAAGACAGAATGAATAATGGTGCATTAAAGAGTGAGAAAATAAGATTGAATCAGTGGGCTTTTTCTCATGAAGCCTGTAGCATTTAAGAGCTATTTGCTACATGTGGATATATTGGAACTTAATTCACTTGCTTGTACAGTAGAAGCTGAGGCTCACCAACAGTTGTTTTGTAGAGCCCATTGAACTCAACAGAGGTAAAGCTGTGGATATTAGCACATTTTTATTTATTTCTATATCACGGAGCAACTCTGTGATGTAAAATAAAATAAAAAACATACATGTTTAATGTGTATGGAGATTCTCAGTCCATCCAGGTCATAGTTGTCCCAAAGATGCTTTTTCACAAGGCAACTGGACTTTCTTGTTTTTCTTTGAATGCATGTTTAATATTGCAAACATAGAACACAGAATAAAAGATTGTACAGCTATAAACAATTTAATACAGCTACTGTAACCTACATACTTCACTTATATTACATCTTGCTATTAATAGCTCAGAATACAATCGCACATTATTTGAGAAAGAAAATGAAAGTTTTGTCTGCATTTGCATGAGTGGGATGAATCGCTGCTCCATGACACACTAGTAAATGTTCTTTTCTTTTTAACCTATTCCACTCCTTTTTGAAGTAATGTACCAATTAAAAACATGTTCACATTTGAACTAGTCTGCCTATACAATAGAAATGTCTCACTGTTATGATACACTTCAAGTTTCCCTGCCTTTTCAAAATTTATTAGAACAAGCAATAGTTGGAGTGGCCATACAGGCATACTGTAGTTGCATATTATGTACGAGGATACAAATGTTTATGGAATGGTTGAGTGATGGATTATGTGCCATCAAGTCATTGTTGACTTTTATAAAATACATAGACAGATTTTCTCCATGATGATCTCTCCCTAACCTGCTCTTTCAGGTCTTCCAATAGTATACCCATTGCCACTGTCACTGACACCTTGCTGCTGGTCAACCTTTTCTTCTCTTTCCTTCCACCTTTCCCCACATTAGAGCCCTCTCTAGAGAGATGGGTCTTCATGTAATGAGTCTAAAGTAGGGTAATTTGAGCCTGGTCATTTGTACCTCCGGTAAGAACTGTGGGTTGATTTGTTTGATGATTCACTTGTTGGTTTTCTTGGCTGTTGCCAGAGTCTTTTCCAACACCAAAGTTCAAAAGTATCAATACTTTTCCTATCTTGCTTCTTCAAAGTTCCACAGATTATCACAGGGAATAATACCATGACTTGTTCAGCTCAGATTTTTGAAGATATCCAGATATTGCAGCATTTGAATAACTTCTCCAAGGCTACCACAGTTGCTTCAGTAAGTGTTAGTCTGTGACTTTTTTCGCTGATTCCTAACAAAGGCTTAGTACCCTAAAGCAAAAGGAAAATTTGAGCTGATACCATACAAAACTTTTTGAAGGCTCAGCAAAATCTTTAGTTTATGTTATATTTTTATTAAGTGTCTCATTTAATAAATGAAGCTAGTGTTTTGAAGTTTAAGTGTCTACAGGCAAGTACACTGCTTCTACAAGCAAATAAAATCTCTTGTGATGTATGGGGGGGTCACTTGTTTTGTTTTATTGTTGTTTAACAGGTTGTGAAACTGACCAGAAACTGATTTAAAAAGGTTAAAATCAGCCAGATCTTTAAAACTACTAAATTTATGTTCTTAAATTTCATTTTATTTTATGATTTGTATATCATCAAATACTCTCTGAAAATAAAAAGAAGACAATGTAATACAAATTTGAAAGAGAGGATAAGAAAAATGGTAGTTCATATTAACCAGAGAAGATATTTCTGGTGAACATGAAACAGGACCATGGAGAGTTCTACTTGAATTCTGCCGGCTCAAGCTCTTTCTTGTTAAACCGAATGCAGTTTATATTAGCAGCACCTTGAAACGAATTTAAATCTTATACTTACACTTCTATTGTAATCCCTTTCAGTTTCTCTAAAGGAATTATAATTCTGGTTTGTTACAAGGGACTTGTGTACAGTTGCAGCCTCGGTCTTCTTTAAGATTTGGGGTATAGGATTTCTTTTGAGAGGAATAATGGATAGGCTGTATTCTCTAGGATGGCCCTGAATTTGATACTGGATGTTACTCCCCCTCCCTTCCACCCCAAGGGTGAGTTTTATCCTCATCAGATTTTTCTTCAGTTTGAAAGAAACCCAGAGGAAAATATTTCATGATGTATGATACTCACAGCAACTGAAGGTCTACTTCACATAGCTTTTTTTCCTTTTCCTCCTCCCTTTATGCTGGGTTGCACCTGAACATACAGTTGATACCTGTATTGTTCTGCTCAATTTGCATTAATAAACCACAACCTGGTTGAATTAAGGAATACAATTTTTTTTTCTAAATTGGTACAAAGAGAAAGTGGGGTGTTTTTTTAAAAAAAAGGAAAAGGAAAAGGGGGGGAACTATTCCCATTTTAGTATGTGTTTCTTTTTAATGGATTTCAATGTTTTGCTTTGAGCAGAGAACTTCATAGATCATTAAGGACATTAAAAAAAGCATTTAGCCATTTAGCTAAGTTTTAATTCATACATTATTGTGGTATATATAGAGCAGGCCTATATATACTGAAATTTGATATGTCATATGTCACTCCTGCAGACTTTCTTCATACGATCCCGTCTCTCTTTTTGTGCAAACAAGATTAGGGGGGGTTGGAAAATATTTAAATTATAATCTTTATTTCTAAAACATAGGAGATTCTTTTTATCCTCCAAACTCTTGTGCCCCTCCATTCTTTCACAATCATTTACTGCTGAATTCACAGCCTCCTTGATGGATAAGGAACAGTGGATCTGCAGCTGCTTTTGGTATATCTTAGATTTTTAACTACTGAATGTTACCAAGAGAAAAAAAAAGTAATGTCATCATCACAAAATTGCAATAATAAAGAAATGAGCTTTCAAGCAGACAGATTTCGGCACTTTTCCTTTTAAGAAAACGGGACTAAAAATTGATGTTATAATATAGTAATAATTATTCCCCAAACCACAAGTGCTTCTTACCAGTAGGTGTCACTCACTTGTTAGATACAGAACCCAGCAATGTGACCAAAGTTATTATATATATATATATAATATATATATATAATTATATAATATATAATATATATATAATATTATAATATATATAATATTAACAATGAATTAATATTTTTTGATAAGAGCAAGAAATGTCCATATCCTGACAGTTGAGATTCTTTTGCTGGTTTTATATATGTTTGTATACATTTGTGAGAGTCAGTGAATGAATGAACAAGCATTGATTACAATGATGAAATATATCATCACAAATTGTACCCTATTCATTTTTACAAATGCACCGTGCCTTTTTTCTTTACCAGTCTTTCAAATGAAATAAAATGCATTCTCTTTCTAATAATATTTCAAAGAAAAGGTTTGCCATATGAGATCAAGGTTCCTAATATGCTCCTGAATTTGGGCTAAGAGGTTTGGTTTCTTCATTATCTCATCTATTAGAAAGAATTTTGCAAGGAAACTAGTGTTAGTGACATTAATGCTGGTGGATCTAAGGCTAGCATTAGTGAGGAAAAAGAAAACTGAGAAGATTTCTTTTCCTTGCTAATACTAGCCTTAGCTCCGCCAGCATTAGCTTCCTCACTAATGTTGATGAAGCTAAGCTGGCAGAGCTAAGGCTAGTGTTAGAAAAAGAAAACCAAGAGTTTCACCAGTGTTATATTTTGCTCAGAAAAAGACAGCCATTTGTGGGATTGTGCCATGTGTGATGGAACAGACTGCCCTTCAATCTCCTGAGCTCTGGAGATCTTCTAAAAGTAAGTGAGCAATTGGGGACCAAGGTGGGGAGGACTGTGTGGAACCAGGAGGGGTGGTAAAACAGATCCAGTGCCTGGACCGGGAAGATAGGTGGGAGGGTGCGCTGAAGCGTCTCTATAGTCAGTCATAAAGTCAAATGACTGCCAGGGTAGTGTAGCAGTCATAGCATTGACATTGGGATATAAGTACTTGGGGAGGGAAGTACTTGTCATAACCTTGAACTGTCACTAAATGATTGGCTGCAGTTGAGGACCACAAGTACCACAAGGTTCTGTCTTAGGTCCAGTACTCTTCAATATCTTCATCAATGACTGAGATGAGGGAACTGAAGGGGAACTCATCAAATTTGCAGATGATACTAAGCTGGCAGGAATAGCCAATACCCCAGAAGACAAACTCAGGATCCAAAAAGAACTTGACAGACTTGAACAATGAGCCCTATCCAACAAAATGAGTTTTAATGTGGAGAAAAGCAAAGTTTTACACTTAGGCAGGAAAAGGGAAAGTACAGATTAGGCAAAACCTGACTCAAAAAGAGTAACTGTGAGAGGGATCTTGGAATCCTAGTGGACGATCATTTAAATATGAGCCAGAAGTGTGCAGCAATAGCCAAAAAAGCTAATATAATCCTTGGTTGTATAAACAAAGACATAGAATCGACATCACATGAAGTATTAGTACCACTTTATAAATCTTTAGTAAGACCACACCTAGAATACTGAATCCAGTTTGGGTCACTACATTACAAAAAAGATGTTGAGATTTTGGAAAAAGTGTGAAGAAGAGCAGCTAAGATGATTAAGGACCTAGAGACAAAAGCACATGAAGAACGGTTGCAGGAATTGTGTATGGCCAGTGTAGAGAAAAGAAGGACTAGCAGTATTCCAGTATTTGAGGAGCTCCACAAAGAAGAGGGGTCAACTTATTTTCCAAAGCACCAGAAGGCAAGATAAGAAACAATGGATGGAAGCTAATCAAGGAGAGAAGCAACCTGGCATTAAGGAGAAACTTCCTAACAGCGAGGACAATTAACCAGTGCAACAGCTTGCCTTCAGAAGTTGTGGATGCTTCATCACTGGAGTTTTTAAGAAAAGACTGGACAGCCACCTGTATGAAATGGTATAGGGTCTCCTGTTTGAGCAAGAAGTTGGATTAGAAGACCTCCAAGGTCCCTTCCAACTCTATTGTGATTGATTGACTATTTCTACTTCTATTTGCAGGCCTTGTATTTTGTGATTTTTCTCCAGTTCTTTCTCTGCTCTTCTGCTGTCTCCAAGTACTGCCACATCCACTATCCTGACTTTTTTTCTTTTTATCAAGAAATGTTACATCTGGCGTGTTTTATGGCAGTTGCATGTCTGTGTGAATTCTAAAGTCCCAGAGCATTTTAAATTCAACATTTTCAATTATTTTGTCTGTTTTGTGGTCACACCAGTTCTTGTTTGCAGGCAAATAGTATTTTTTTTGCATATGTTCCAATGCACCATTGTTTCTATTTTGTCATTGTTTATAGTTGTTCAGTTTTCTTACAGCAGCTAACCAGCTGTGTCTTCAGTTTCAGTGTCTTCAGTTTCTTGACAGAGGGAGCATTTGCTATCTTTTGCTGTCTTCTCAGTTCTGGTTTTATATTCATTTATTCTTAAGACTTGATCTTGTGTGGTGAGAAGTAACCCCTCTGTCTTTTTCTTCAATTTTCTTTCTCTTAGACATTACCAGGTCATGACAGTATCTGCTTTGCCTCCCTTTTTTAAATGTATTTTCCATGTAATACTTTGCCTTGCCATGTCTTTTTTCCTTTGTTCATCTGATCATTCTTGTAGGCCAGTTTAGTTTCTGCACTATTCCATAAGCCTTGGTATACTAGCTTCAGTGCAGTTTTTTTCCATACAGCTTTAGATTGTCTATGTAAAGGAGGTGGCAGATATTTGATACCAATTTGTTCAGCATGATTGACAGAAAAATCAATGCAATAACAAACAACAGTGGTGATAGTGAGCTTCTCTGAAAGATTGCTTTCTTGATATTAACTCATTATCCAGTCTATCACCATTGACCAACAACCGTGTCCTCCATTGTGCCATTGATCTTTGCACAAAACGTCTGATATTTCTACTGACTCCTGTTATTTCTAGGAACTTGCTTATCCCATTGTCTAGCAGGAAGTCAAATGCATTATTGTAATCAATCAAAGCTACATTCAAGTTGACCTTATGTCTTTTGTAGTTTTCCAAAATCATTTTGTCAATTAATAATTATTAAACAAATTTATATAGCTGCCCAACCCACACATAGGTGACTCCAGGTGGCTTACATTTTTTTTTTAAAATCCATCATATAATAAAATTGTTTAAAAATCCCTACCCTGCTCCTTATGGCAAGTACAATACAATTAGATTAGTTACTCAATTGACTCCATTTTCATTTATGGTCCCCAGGCCTGCTGTCAAAGCCATGTTTTAGGGCCTTTTGGAAAAGGACCAGCGTGGGGAACAATTATATCTCGGGTGGGAATGATGTTCCATAAAGAAGCCACCTCTGAGCAAGCCCTTTTTCATGGTCCCATCAGATGATATTCCCTAAATAATGGAACTTGTAACTTGTCCTGCCTTCATGCCCTGCTGGGCTGGGTGGATGTAATTAGGGGAGAGGCTGTCCTTCAAATAACCTGGCTCAAAGCCATGTAGGACTTTAAAGGTTATAACCAGCACCTTGAATTGTACCCAGAAGCAGATTGGCAGGCAGTGCAGTTCCCGCAGAAGTTTAGGGTTGCACAAAATTATTCAACCATTGTGTTCTGAACTAGCTGAAGCTTTCAATACTCTTCAAGAGCAGTCCCATGTAGGGCACCTTACAATAGTCCAGTAGATGATCTTTTGTTCCTCTGCTGTTTGGACAGTTTCCTTTCTGCTCAGGTGGAAAAAGCTTGTTTTCAATTAAATGCATTAGTTCCACACCAATTAGCAATTTGAAAGTTGCAGTTATTGGTAAGCTGGTAATTTGCCTATAGTTGCCTGCTACTGCCCCTTTTGTTTGATCTTTCATAATCAGCTAGGATTTGCAAGATGTTAACCAGTTTTTAATTTTACCTCCTTATAGTATGTAATTAAACTGCTTGGCAGTGAGTGGGTGTAGACCGGTCAGATGTTTCAACTCAAAACCATGCAGTTCATATTCACTCAGGTAATCAATTCTTGATCTTCCTTTTCTCTATCATTTCTGCTGTTATACAAGTTCTTCCATTTCAGCTTCTTTATTATTCTTGTCCACCTCCTTTATACAAGCTGCTTTCTTGTATTTCTTTGGGTTGTCCCATAGCTACACCCAGAACTGCACTGTTTCTCCATTGTCAAGTGTTGGCTTGTTCATTGCAATTTCTCAGTGGATGGATTGGTAGAAATGTTTCTCATTCAACTGAAATTGGAAATTCTGGCTATAGTGTGGAATTCAAGCTTTGTATCTTGGCTATAACTATTACTTGCTGCTTTATTAATTCCAATGCTACCTTAATCTTTCTTGATCAGGTCATCTTGGATCTTTTTGTTCTTCACCTTCTTTTCTTTGTTTTCTTTCTGAAAGAAAAGACCACTTGAGTCTCATCTGAGGAGAGGGCCAAGAAGAGAATGCCTGATTTTAGAATGAAAACAATTTAATAGCTATGCTGCCTTCTCTACTTCTGACTCCCCCTGGTTTGCCTGTACAGCTTTAGTTATTTTTGGCAAGGCTTTGATTTCTTTGCCCTTGGTAGAACTTTGCAATTCCCAATTCTGTTTCTGTGAATATTTTATTTTGTATTATAAATCAATGTTGATCTTCTAGTCTCTGTTCTATTATTTCTGATTCTGGATGTTGTTCTTGACCTGGGTAATGACTAATCCAATAAAGGTTTCTGTAAATTATATCTCTTCATATTATTTATGGAAAAGGCAGTATTTGTCAGACTCCTTTGATAAGATCTGTGCAGTATGGTTGAGCCTTTGGCATAGCTCTCATCTTCCTCAGAGAACATACATGCCCCAAAACATTATTATTATTATTATTATTATTATTATTATTATTATTATTATTATTATTATTATTATTATTATTATTATTATTATTATTATTATTATTATTATTATTATTATTATTATTATTATTATTATCTTCAATTTGATTCATAGTCTGAGACTGGTAAAAACTTAAGAGTTCAAGTCCTAACCAAGGACCTAAGAGCTATTAACGTAGCTTAATAGCTTATTGTTGTTGATGTTGATGTTGTTGTTGTTATTTGTCACACAGTCAGCCAAATATTCAGACTGGGTTTGGCATTTTTGTCTTCCTATCAAGTCCTATCCAAGGATTTGGGATAGGCAGATTTGGATGTTTGATGGTGTTACAGATATCGTCATAGGATGGATGCTATTCCAAGTAAAGCCATCTTTTGCAGTTGACTGATGGTGAATTTGTCAATGCTGATGGTGTTCAAATAGTGCTCCAATTTTGGGATTGCACCCAAGGTGGTCCTCCTCCTCCTCCTCCTCCTCCTCCTCCTCCTTCTTCTTCTTCTTCCCATTCCCCATCCTATCCCCATCCCACCTCCCACTCCCTCCCTCCTCCCTCCTTCTCCCTTCTTGAAGTCATTTTTTACTCCTCGCAACTGCCTGAACAAGTCCCTGAAATTTTCTTGGCAAGTTTTTGGAAGTGGTTTGTCATTGTCTTCTCCCTAGGACCGAGAGACAACTGGCTTTGTGCCTAAAACAGGACTAGAACTTACAGTTTCTTGTTTTATAACCTAGTGCCTTTACCACTATACCAAATTGGCTCTTTCTTTTATTATAAAGCCCTGAAAATAAGAATATGTCTTCAATCTCTAAGTCTTGTAAATCATCTACAATCATCTATAATCCCCATCCACAATATCTGAATCCTATCTGTAGTCTTGGAGCTTTATTTAGTTAACATATTATATATTTTCACTGAAGAAATAGTTGTCTAAGAAATCTTTTATCTTGCATGAGATCAGATATTGTCTAATGTAGAACACAAATGATTTAAAGATAATAATTTAAAATAATCTAGTGATTTCTTGTACTTTAAAAAAAGCATCAGAAGATTTGTTTCTGTATCCACCCATTCCCATTTTATTTTCTTTTTAGAAATATACTAACAAAGACATGAATTTAGCAACTGCAATTACACTTGTGCAGATGTTAAATTAGTAAACATTGTATTGTGTTGCTATAATACAAGTTTTCTTTACTTGTGTCATGACATCCTATAAGTACATAAGCAGTGAATTTTGCACTGTGATGTCATGAAGATGATTAATCAGTCCCCCCCAACCTCCACCTAACGTTTTATACAATTTATTTACATGTAAATATTAAGATTCAGTTAGAAAGTTTTATATCTGATTCTTGCTAGAAAATCAATGTCATATATTAATAGTGATCCTTCAGGTGATGGGATCTCATTTTTTTTAAAAAACTAAATTATTATCAGAATGTCAAGAATATCTAAATGATTTTGGTTTTATGTACTTCTGACAATTTGATATTTGATCTGAGTAACATACTGAAACTCCATAACTGATAGTGTTTGCTCTTGATTGATGGAGTAATGGAATTCTACTAATCATTCTACACCATTCAACATATTTTGATATGTTGATCCTGATTAGAATTTTTACAAGATATTAGATAGGGTTTCTTTTTTCTCCAAAGAGATTTTATATGCGATTCAGTTAAGGAAAGTTGCACTGTTAGCCGATGGTTTCCTTTTTTATATTGGTACAAATGACATCCTTAGTGCACTGGCTCACATTGTGCCTGAGTGGCATAGGACCCCATCATTACAGACTTTATGAACTCACATTGCTTTGTTCATGTTCAGTTTATTGCCTGATCTAACACTGCTTTATCCTTGCTTTGCATTGCTTTTTAAACTCCTTCCGACCACATAATTAGTGATGGAAATAAGAGGAGTATATATGTTGAAGTAACATCATTTTGTCTATAGGTCTCTTTTTATTTTAATTTCATGTGGCACCTATGTGTGTGCTACCCAACCATCCACATGAGCAAAATCATTATACCTTTTAGGTGTCAGGTTCTTACTTTATCATTTAAACAATTCCTTCTGTTTTAGCATGATTGATAATATTAACAAATCTTTCCAACCAGATTATTTATTTATCAAACTTAAGTACCACCCATCTCACTCTCAGATTAATAATTTGGTAATTGTTGATGCAGACAAATGATAGAAGGCCAGATGATTTGTGTGTATGGGCGTTCCAGAAAGCACGTAGTAGGCTGCATATGCTCCACTCTGGAACAATTCCCAATTAAAGGAGCTCCCAAAAAAACCAATAATCAAGGCTCACTGAGGTTAACATTTATTTAGTGTACACTGTAGAAATTTCTCTCCAGAAAATAATGGGAGGGATTTCTACAGACAAAAGGATCATTCATGTTTATACATTTCAGGAAAGGAGAAGAAAATGATAGTTATACATATGCATAGGTAACAGATAATGTAAGCATGCATATTCATAATTAGCAAGCCTCAACTTACTACCCCACTCTTCTTCTGTAAGTATCCTCAAGAAAGAATATTGTCTTAAAAAGAAACATATTAGTTGAGAAATAAGGGCATCAAGGTTGTCCCCATTAGCATGCATTATTTCTATATTTCTATCTTGCTAACAATCCCAATTCTCCAAGAACTTGTTTCCCTCACAAGATCTAAACCAGATCCAACATATTTACTATATGTATCTTTTGCCAACTTCTCCCTCTATACCTCTCCTCCAAAATCCCATCCTGGTTAGTCTTCAAAATTGATTTTTTTTTTTAGTCTGGAGAAAACTCATAGAACTGGTTAATACACTAATGTTAGATGTTTCATATTGTGGCATCAGTTAATATTTTACCACTATCTGCATTTGACCAAAAAACTTATCATGTTCATTTTCAGCTTAAATTTTGCAAATTTCATTCATTCTTTAATAATTAAAGAGACACTACTGTAGGGAAATCTATATATTGATTACTGTTGGAACTTACACAGCTGCCTGATTCCCAAGAAGGCTGCCCACCAACCACATTAAATATTTAGTATGAACTACAGTGGTCACTGTTGTTTATCAGTACAATTGACAATTCAGAACTACAAAGCATCAGAACCTTTAGAAATACCAAAATGATCACTCATTTGGAGAACCTAATCTTCATTATGTCATTCATAAGGCAAATCCATGTGAGAACATAATTTACTAAAGTGATATTTTGTATATATGTGTTTGAGTGTGTGTGTGTGTGTGTGTGTTTGTAAGCATCCAGTTTCTACCTCAGTGCCTTTAAACCACTATATCAAACTGACTTTCACTAATAAACTATTCTAAACAATATATATTATGAATATAGCATAGCTGCCCTTTAAGTGTATGTTTTCCCCATAGACTAGAAGCGACACAGGAGATAAGATTAAGTATATACCACATTTTATTAATATAAATACTACTGAAGAAATAAAAAAAACATAAGTGAGTCAATTAAATTATAGGTTCTGCTGAACTACTTAGTAACAATTAAGACAAAAATTGTATGTCACCATTACTCTGATATCTTCATCTGCTGAATCAGATTCATCAGAGTCCAATAATTAATCCAGAAAATTTAGTGATGTATCTCCCCCCCCTTTTTTTTTTTTTAATTTGCAGTTCCACTGGCCAGCATTTGGAAAGATAAGTCTTCCTGGTCCCAAGGACATCCACTCCTCCTAGTCTTCTCAAACTAGTTGCAATAAAGAGCAATCATGGGCTGTAATTCTTCACAATGAATACATCTCAAATTGTTCACCATGGTAGGCTAGTATATGCATATCAGAAGCTTGACTTGGTATCAGTTTTTTTGTTTTGTTTTCATGCATTTGGTTTCAATAGTTTTAATATGGGAATAAATAAATAAATAAATAAATATGTTAGGCAACCGCAAGCACCAGAGACTAATCCAAAAGATAAAGAACCCAAACTTGATTGCTGAATATTATTCAAACAAGGCTTTCCAATCCAGCTGGCAAAGCCATTATATAGCAATGTGGAATGGCTGCCTCATGCCCATATATTTGTATTCATCAAGTTTCCATATGCCAATTTTTCAAACTAACAGAGCTGGCCCTATTCCAGATGAATGGCACTTGAAAGACCAAGATGAGCTGCAAAGCAGCATAGCTCATAGATTAGAGGTGGTACTAATGAGATTAGAATAATTATTGTGGCAAAAGTTATTTTATTTGCCTGGACAAAAAATTCATTCAAACTTAGCATTACCTAACTCAAGAGTAGAACAAGACATGCATGTTTTAAAATAATGCTTTCCACTTATTATCTGGAAATCCAAGAACAATAAAATAATATTTCTGTAACAAGCACCCCATAAAGTCCAAAAAACTGTCAATCTATATAACAAGACAGTTGATATTCTGCTCTAAAAAAACTGAATCAGTTTAATTCTTAATATTTATCTTACTTGCTGTCTTATCTTCTGAAGGAAAAACAATATTTTTCAAGCCATTGTTTGCTAAAACAGTAATAGCAGTAACTATTACAGAGTTTTCTACCCTATAATTAATGAGCTAAAAAAACCTAAAGAAAAAGAAGCTAATAGTGGCACCATCTGGATTTAATGCACCTGGAATGATTTGTGAGCAGTTTCATATTTTTTTCCATTATAAACAACTAAGCATACAGAACATTTTAGTTATGAAATGTGTTCTTTATTTGACAACTTTTTTTCCTATTCTGTTCTCCTTGCCTAGTTTGAATATATATCATATACCTGATGTCTATGGAGAGTCTCAATTATCCAGGTCATAGTTGTCCCAAAGGTGCTTTTTCCAAAAGGTAACTGCACTTTCTTTCTTTTCTTTCTTTCTTTTTTTGAAAACATTTCACTTTTCATCCAAGAAGCTTCTTCAGTTCCGACAGTCATTTACAACTGAAGAAGCTTCTTGGAAAATAAGCGAAACATTTTCAAAAGAAAAAAAAACCAAGGAAGTTCCATTGCCTTTTGGGGAAAAAAACACCTTTGAGATCATATATCTAATATTATTAGATTTCAAGAACATTTCATAACCTGCAGTTTGAATATCTACCCAAATAGCAGTTATTTTATGTAATATTGTCAGTCTTGAGCCTGAATACTTCAAGGAGAAGTAAATATTTTAGGAGGCAAGATTCATATTACATTCCCCCCCCCAATTAATGATTGAGCCAATCAGAAACATGTCCTATATATTTTATCATGGATGCTTTCTACAACTAAACAATTGTTCTCAATATAGGTTGGTGTAAAAACTGTTGTGCTTAGCTAATGTTTCCCATAATTAATGAATTGTACGACAAGAAAAGTATATACTTATAGATATAACAAGTGGCATTCAAAACTTATAATTATTGTTATTATTACTAATTATAATCAAAGCTGCCTAATGTTGGTTTAACATCATTTCATGTAGTAGTCAGAACTACAGACTGTAGTTAAGAAAGTCTCTCATACACAGTACCCTACAAAGTGGGCCAGACTTAAAAAAACAATAACAAGAAAAAAAAAGTTATATATATCAGGACTGTTTTTATTTGTAACAGCTACACTAATAGAAACTTGCGATTCTGAATGTGCTTCCCTTGTCCCTCTCTTTATCTTGTTGGAATTGGAAATGTCTAGTCTAATGAAGAGAAGGACGAGGGGGGACATGATAGCAGTGTTCCAATATCTCAGGGGCTGCCACAAAGAAGAGGGAGTCAAGTTATTCTCCAAAGCACCCGAAGGCAGGACAAGAAGCAATGGATGGAAACTAATCAAGGAGAGAAGCAACCTAGAACTAAGGAGAAAGTTCCTGACAGTTAGAACAATTAACCAGTGGAACAACCTGCCTCCAGAAGCAGCGAATGCTCCAACACTGGAAGTTTTTAAGAAGAGACTGGACAGCCATTTGTCTGAAATGGTATAGGGTTTCCTGCCTGAGCAGGGTGTTGGACTAGATGACCTCCAAGGTCCCTTCCAACTTTATTATTATTATTATTATTATTATTATTATTATTATTATTATTATTATTATTATTATTATTATTATTATTATTATTATTATTATTATTATTATTATTATTATTATTATTATTATTATTATCTAGGAAGGGGCTTGTTTGAGATATTTGCTTAAATTACTTTTTTCACCCAGGTTCAGTCCCTTTTTATTGGACTGAGTCTTGGTAATGGCTTTTCCTTTTGTCCTTCAGGGCCGTTTCCTATGCCCTCTGTACCCAGTGACCACACTTATCTCAATGGAGTTTACAATTCAGCAAATATACATTAGTTTGAGCACGCATCATTACAATAGGGAAAGGATTCAATTCATATGAGCCTGAATACATTGAAATGGAAGGGAAAGGAAACAGAGGTAAAAAGATGGAAGGCCCAGAATAACAAATCTCTTACATGAATTTCAAATTGTATATTCTTAATTAGCATAAGCATGTTTCCCCTTAAGGTAAATGCAAGCAGTGAAATCCAAGTAACAAGAAGGCCATATGGGAAAAGGGGGGGAGGGAGGAGCGAATTACCCTTGTAGGAATCTGATAGATAAGATAAAAAAAATTGCATTCCTTCAGGTATATCCCAATATTATGTAAGTGCTGCAATTTGTACTGACAGCATCTGTTAGTTGTGGTCCAGGGAATGTCAAGCGAGATATAAATGTGAAAATGCACGTTTTATAGCTTCCTTTCAAAGTTAAATTTTCACATTAGGCTAGCTATATTCATGAATAAATTCTACAGGTATATACTTTCTGCTCTACCTACTCAATACATATTGAGTAGGTAGGACTGTTAAACAGAGCCATGTTTTCACAATGCTTTCAGAGAGCTTGTGAAAGAGATACCTGAAAGGAGGAGGCAAATGTGTTTGGAAAACAATTTTCTTCATCAGACAATATACCCAACAGAAATGAGATATCTATACTTCTCTTTACCTTACCTATGCAAGTCATTAAATACTCTTGGGCTATAGCAAGTGGAAGTTTAGATTAAAAGCCCCTCCTTCAGTCATGTTCTGATTTCTACTTGATTATTTTATTGGGCCTATGTGAGACTTCATTAGACTTTCCTATGCAGATGGCTTATAAAGATACCTAAAAATACGATATTCAAACATTGAAACAGAATCTACAACTTAGAACCACATTAACAGCATAAGTATCATCTCTAAAACAAATGGCTCCTCCCTCCCCATGTTAGAAATCAGAGGAGAAGGAAGAGAAAAGGAGCAAGCATGAAACATATTTTTTGTTGTTGTTACTGTTGTTGTTTCCTTGCAACTTGATGGTTTCCAGACATGCATAATGAAGGTGATGGGAAAATATTGTATTCGTATCTTGGAAAGTTCACAGATTAAACATTGTTATGATGCAATAGAAATGTATCCCAGAAGATTTTAAAACTTGCAGGGGAAATGAGGAAAAGTGAGAAGTGATTTCCATAATCGTCTCAAAGAGAGAACTATAACTATAACCTGGAGAAAATCTTCCATCTTCTATTCATCTTCAATGTGCTTCATTTATTTAGTCATGAGATGATATGGAATGATTTAAATCTCACATTTGTTTCAGGAACTTAAGGGAATGTACCTAGGCCACCCGTTTTACATTTTTTTTCTTACTGCTCTGAGGAAGGCTGGGCTAAGATAGCAATTGGCACAACATCACTCAGGACTGCTATAACCAAGAGGACATGTTGTAACTCTTTATCTTTTTTTCAAAAGGGTTAATCCACCTGACATTTTGTTTTTAGCATTCACAGCATTCCTGAATGTGGTGTGCTTTAAGATAGGCATCTTCTGTGCATATGCAGAAGGCCACTGGAAAAAAATCAGAGAAACAGTGGAACAGAACCTAATTTAGGAGTCTCTTCAATAAGGTGATTCCATCAAATCACTTTCATAATTCTGCCAAACTCTGCACAGCTCTATTTTTCAGCCTACAATTGTTGTATACAGTACAAGTCTGCTGTATATTTCATTTCAAACATGGCTAAGCTTCTATTTTTCCCATATGAAGATGCTAAAATGCTAGATACATAAGCATATTTTGGTAATGATCCCAAATACACAGAGAAATTCACGCTATACTATTAGTTACCTGAAATTCATGCTATACTATTAGTTCACTAATCAAATAGATACTTGGCAGTTTGCTTTCATTATGACTAAAAATAAGTTATGGTTTTTGATTCAGTTGACATTTTTACTTTTCACCAGCTTCATATGAGAAGCAGTTACAGGTTAATGACACATGCTTACCAAAAAGAACTCCTATTTTCATCCTAAGCCACATACATTTATGCTGGGTGGCTTCATAAATTTATGTAATTACAAACTGGGTGAATTACCATTAAAAGGAAAATATAGTGTGAGAACTGCAAAATAATTTTTACTGAAGAAAATAAGTATAACAACATAAAATAACTGGCTTTTGTAGACCAGTATATGAGTCAGATATATTTTACAATATTTTCAATACCATTCCGCTTATACCTGCAAATTTTTTATTATATTTGAAAATGAAGTGCTTTTTAAGAAATAAAATGGGTAAAATCTAATCTTTGCATCACAAAGATTATTACATAAACTGTTGCATAAACTATCAGTTTTGTCTTCCATATAATGTATCTAATGAATGCAACCAATGGGGGAAAAATCAGTTTCTGATATAATGTGGGTCACCACTCGGCTATGA
Organism: Azemiops feae; assembly: GCA_023970755.1. Lineage (NCBI taxonomy): Eukaryota > Metazoa > Chordata > Lepidosauria > Squamata > Viperidae > Azemiops > Azemiops feae. Next base: position 6,383,596 of record JALGBA010000005.1, on the reverse strand, counting down.
GGTTCTCAGATTTACAGATTTTTTAAAATTATTATTTGCATGATTATATGACCAATCCAAATAATCTGGAGAAGAAGTCTCTAGTTTTCCAAGGGCTTAATGTGCTATGAACACACCGTACTTTTCAAAAAATGTTGAAGTAGATAGCAGAGAGTCTTAGGTCAACTTATAAATATTCAAAAGTAAATTCAAGTTCTAACCTCTTCCATCATGACCTTTGCCAAAGGAAGAATAATGGAATGTGTGGATAGCCTTCAGAAACAAAGGGAAAAGATACTGCCTAGGAAACAATAAGGCAGGGGAGGGAGGAGCTCCCGATGGTTTAATGGTCAGAGAAAGAAACTTGGGAAGAAAGCTTCCTCCCCAACGGATCAAGCAGTTAAAAGTGGTGTTGAGAAGTTTATGCTTTCAGACTTGCAAGATTCTATTAATGTAGTCTTATAATAAGGTAAAATTAGTCCATTTAGTTATGCTTCCTGTCTGGTTTACTTAGGAAGGCTGACAAGAAGAAACAATGTTTCAAACAAAATAATGGTTGTAAACTAACCAAAGAGAGAAGCAACCTGGAATTAAGCAGAAACTTCCTGACAGTGAGGACAATTAACCAATGGAACAGCTTGCCTTCAGAAATCATGGGCGTTCCATCACTGGAGGTTTTTAAGAAGAGGCTAGACCATGGGTCGGCCACCCGAAACATCGAACGAGCCGCACGGACCCGTTTGGCCTAAAAAAAAAACCCCCTGGGAGCCGCGCCCGCGCACCCGCGCGGCCCGTTCGCGCATGCGCACCCCGTTCGCGCATGCGCACCCCCCACGCGCACCCCCGCACGCGCACCCCCTGCGCATGCACGCATGCGCTCCCCAAAATGGCGGAGGAGGCTCCGGAGCCGCAGGTAATACCTCAAAGAGCCGCATGCGGCTCCGGAGCCGCGGGTTGCCGACCCGTGGGCTAGACAGTCACTTGTCTGAGATGGTATAGGTTCTCCTGCTTCAGCAGGGGGCTGGACTAGAAGACCACCAAGGTCCCTTCCATCTATTCTATTCTATTCTATTCTATTCTATTCTATTCTATTCTATTCTATTCTATTCTATTCTATTCTATTCTATTCTATTCTATTCTATTCCACTCCACTCCACTCCACTCCACTCCACTCCACTCCACTCCACTCCACTCCACTCCATTCCATTCCATTCTATTCTATTCTATTCTATTCTATTCTATTCTATTCTATTCTATTCTATTCTATTCTATTCTATGAAAATGTACTTTTTATATAAATGTAATCAGACTAAATTGAGGGGTACATAAATGATGAAATAAGATTGCTGTGGTCAGTTTAGAAGATATCAGCAAAGTCTGTTTACAAAATATCAGCAAAGGTGAGTTATATGTACCTATGGAGAAGGGTATTGATCAGTATGGGGGCTACCTCTGAAAACACCAATTTCCTGGTCTATGATATATGGGTCTCATCAGAATGGGGAAGTATAACAGGCCCTTTTGTGACAAGTACTCTGGACAGACAGATTTGATTCTGACAAGCCATTGCTCAATATATCCTAATGCAGCATCTTAAAAGGCTTTATTGGTAAAAACCCAACACTTCAAATTGGCCTTAGATGATAGCTAGCTAGTGCAGTTATCTCAAAATAATGTAAGAATTTTCTAATAATAATAATAATAAAATAAAAATCTTAGCAGTGAAAAAAATCACACTTGAAGAGTGTTTTTTCCCCTAGAATCATTTATATTAGTCTATAGATATAACCAGCAGAAATATTACTATCATACAAAAATATTGGTGGAATAAATTATCAGCATTCCTTCCCAAGCAAAGAAAGGGTTCTTTAAATTCTTCAGCTGGTCTATACTGATGTTTTTTATCATTGTGTGTTTCTGTCGGCAGCTCATGAATTTTTTTGGCTGTTTTGTCATATGATGCTTTGATACTTAAATCCCTGTTAAGCCTAAATGCATGAAACGGCATTCAGACTTCCAGAGACACATAATTGGTGGTGTTTTAATCTTATTACTGTGCTTTGTTTTGCTATTTCCAAAGTCAGATAGTGCTCAGACAATTCAAGAGGCTTTACTTCCATGCTTTGGCTCATACATCTAAAACACAAAGCTCCCCCCCCCAAAAAAAACCCTCAAACCAAACCAAACTGGAGCTACATGTATCTGAATCCCATTAAGTATCACCGATCTAGGATGTAATTTAAATTTCATTAGAAATGTCACTAATCTGTAACTTTATTTCCATGCTTTGCTTCAAAACACAACATTCATAAATTGAATAAACTCTTTGTTATGGTCATAGACCGGTGTACAGAAAGTTCACAGTATCTTCAGCACACTGCATTGTGGCTAGATTTGTTGTGCAGTAGAGAAACTATAAAAAGAGCATGTTTTTAGAGGGTAGTTTTATGGTGAGGTTCATGTTAGTGGTGACATAATATTGAACATATTCTGCTGAATCAGTTGCTTCATTCATTGGAGTAAGCATTGAAATTGCTTCTGACATTGTTTGGCCAATGTGATTTCCTAATTACTTCCATGGAACAACTAAACACTGCAGACTAGAATATGTCTTTGTGCTTGCTTTTTCAGACCATCATTTCAGCTTTTTTGCTCCCTTCTCCAAAGATTCTTGTCTTTCAATTAGTTATTTGTTAAATTGTTTTCTTTCACATTAAGCTATAGATTTGCTGTGTGCGCTTGTCGTTTTTTTCTCCCATATTTTAGTGTTACAAGAATTCAGCATAGCTGAAACCAAACTTCCCTATCCCTGTTCCTGTTACTGCATTCAGAGTTGATTTGATCTCATGTTGGATATACCAGTGATAGACAGGTTTTATGAAAGTAACAAGGATATCTTGATTTTAAACCAGAGTAAAGAAGCTATCAAAAATTGTGGAATATATATCCTGACAGTCACTACTGAAAGTAATTATTTCTGATTCTCTGATGTAATCTTCTATAATTTTGAGGGCTGATGGAAGTGCTCATTTGTTTCTGAATTGGCCAATCAATTTAGCAGGGGAATCTGCATGATAGCATGGATTATGGCAGAGATAAATGTCCCTGAAAACTGGAAGAAATAAGGCATCTCTGTTCTGTTCCTTATTGGATAGGAATTTATTACAATAACACATTTATGTAATCGTTTCTATCAGCATACAATGGCAGAATTCACTGCTGAGCTTTTTATTTCTCTTAAGTGGTGCCAAACTGCAGCAGATGAGCAATGAGAAATATCATGCTACATTTCCATCTCATATTTATAAAATGCCAATCATAATAGAATGAAGGCAATGAACAACAACAAAGAAAGTTCAAAATGAAATAAAGAGTAGAATAATTTTGCTTTCCGTTTTCCTGAACTGATATTCATTTCATAGTTTGCTTCATTTGTAAAATAAGGTAGTCATCAGGATTATCTGAGTATGGCTTTCTATAATCTTTCATTAGTTACAAACTCAGCTGACCTTGGATTTTTCATACAGAGTTTGATAACACATAACTTCTGTTTGTCAGGCAAATTCTTGAATGGTTTGGTCCAGCAGCTATACACAGTAAAAGCTAGACAGAGGATAGATTTCATGATTTAAGGTACTTTTCTTTAGAGTGCTTACTTGCTAAGGCATTGATGAATATTCATAGCTGTTTGCTAACACATCCTTGATTGGATGTGCTAAAACAAATAAAGAACAGGAATTGGGTATGTCTAGTTTAATGAAAAGAAGGACTAGTGTGACATGTTAGAAGAGTTCCAATATCTGAGGGATTGCCATAAAGAAGAGTGAATTAACCTATTCTCCAAAGCACCTGAAGGCAGGACAAGAAGCAATGGATGGAAATGAATCAAGAAGAAAAGCAACCTAGAATTAAGGAAAAATTTCCTGACAGGTTCATTCTGCAAGTTTGTGGGTTGGTTTCTGAATGTTTTGTTACCAGGCTAGGTAACATTTCAGCTCTGCTGAAGATGTTACCTAGTCTGGTAATGAAACATTCAGAAACCAACCCATAAGCTTGGAGAATGAACCTTCACCCTCATCCTATACCCAAGCTACAGATATTCATCACTATTGCAAATTTCCCAACAGTTAAAACCATCAGTAGAATTTGCCTTCAGAAGTTGTGGATCCTCCAACACTGGAAGAAGAGATTGGACAATGATCTGTCTGAAATGGTATAATGTTTCCTGCCTGAGCTGGGGGTTGGACTATAAGACTTCCAAGGTCCCTTCCAACTCTGTTATCCTGTATTCAGATTTGTTTGCACCATATTTGGTTACTGTTCTTCTAGGCCAGGGCTTTTCAACCTTTTCACCGATTGTACCACTTTTAGGATATGGCAATATTCGAGTACCACCTAGCAAGGAGTCAAAAACTTGATGACCAAAAAAACCCCAACCCTGTTCAAAGTTGCAATTGCACTGAAATGACTTATAACCATTTTTCACACTTATGACCATTGCAGCATGCCCAGGGTCATGTGATTTATATTTGGATGCTTGGCAACTGATTCATATTTATGATGGTCACAGTGTCCCAGGGTCATGTGATCCCCTTTTGCAACCTTTTGACAAGCAACGTCAATGGCAGGGCTGCTGGTGGCCAAGTGCTAAGGCAGGACATCCCTCCCTCCCTCCCTCCTTCCTTCCCTCCCTCTTTCTCATGCCCACCTCCTTCTGAAGGAAGAATTTGAACCCCCCCCCATATTTTTTCTCTTCCATATATTCATCAAACAAGGAAAAGCCTCCAGAGACAGAAAAGACAAATTGCTGAGTGAACTAACTTAAAAAGGCACGTTCCCCTTTAAGAATTAGCTACTGGCTAGAAAGGAAAGTTAAGGAGCCGGCAGCCAGCACTTAAGGAAGAAAACAAAATGTAGTAAGTACTGGCTGCCGGCTAAGGCAGCCTCCCAAAATGGCTCCATTCATAAGTAAAGGAATGCTATAGGCAAAATCCATTCAGGAGAAAAATATTTCAAAATCCCTTGCAGCAAAACTTACAGCTAACAATAGCAGAGCAATAGAAGCTAACACGAGACATCAGCCATCAGCCAAATAGAAATTGCCAAACACTCCTTAAGAACACAAAGCCCACATTGCACAAATCCCAGAACTTCAAAGTCACAAAAGCACATAAAAATCCTTCCACTCTCCATCTCCCTCCGTGCCTCACCTCCAGCCATTGCTGCCTTTTTTCATTCCTCTTGGAGGGTGACCCCTCCCCCACTGCATTTCTTGCCTGTTTGCTGCTGCCAGCACAGGTGGCTGCCACAGCAGTTGTAGATCGGATCATGGCCGGCCTGCTTGATCTCCTCTCCTCTCCTCTCCCCCCACCCTCCTTCTCCTTCTTCTTTCCCTTCGGTGCAGCTAGAGCTGACACCACCTCCTCCCAAGGCTGCTGCTTTTTCTCTCTCTCCCTCTCCCGCCCAAACTGCCTCCTTTTATAGCCTCTCCTGTCTCCGCCCCCCCTCCTCATTTCTCATGGAGGAGGGTGAGCCAAAAGTGAGCCTGGGGCCTTTGTCTTGCCCCAGCCATTCTGCAGCTCCAGAGGACTCTCTCACAGTAAGTCCTTGCCTGTGCTGGCTCTTTCCCTCCCCCACTACACTTGGCTAGGCAGGGCTGCGTACCGCTTGCCACTCGTTAATGTACCACAAGTGATACGCGTACCACCAGTTGAAAAGCCCTGTTCTAGAGAACTCAAAGCAACATTTTCACATATCCTTACAGCAAACCTCTGAATAGGTTAGCCTGAGATTGTGATTGGCTCAAGATGCTTCAAATAAGCTTCTTAAGATGTAACTTCCAGGTTTTTAATCAAAACTTGCAATCAATATAGTACACGTAGTCCTCACTTACCAACCACAATTGGGACTGGCACTTCCACTGCTAAGCGCCACAGCTGTTAAGCAATAAATAAATAAATTATGTGACTGTGCTGGACTTACAACTTCACTTCCACTTTTAAGCAAATCACCCACTGTTGTTAAGTAAGACCACAATTTGCAATTACGCTTTCATATTCTCCATTAATTCTAGCTAGTTGGAAGCTCACAAATAACAATGCAGGACACCACAATGGTTGTAAATGTGTACCAAAAGCAACACAAATCACAGGACCATGGAGGATGCTATAACAGTTGTAAATGCTATGATTAGTGGCAAAGCTGACTTTTGTTTTTCAACGATCATAGCTTCAAACAGTCACCAAGAAAGGCAGTTGACAAGCAAGAACTCCCTGTGTATTATTTCATATTTGGAAAGGGAGCTTCTGGGAATTATGGTACCTTACTGATACAGAGAATGCTGCATGGTGCATTTGATGGTAATGTTATTGGCAGGATACAATGTAAGGTATCACTGTCTCCTAGTATTGTGAACCAAAGTAACTTCAGGAATATATAAATATTCGGTCTTTGAATATTGTGTTGCTTCATATTGCAAATAGCTTCTTACAATCAAACACAATAGTAATATTGACAGAGATTACCATAGTTCTTTCTTCGTTCCTTTACTCTATTTGGAGCCAGTTAAAAATAGGACATTTTTTTACTGGCTTTGGTCAGGTTGAATGATGCACCTAGTTTTGTAGGCATCTGTTCCTGTTGTTTGTGTGGTCTCACCCTAGTTATTATCTTTAAATGAGTTAACCAACTAATCTGCTTTTTTTTTACTGATTTCTTATCATAAATTTGATCTTTCACATTTTTTAGATGATCCATGATGGTCTTCCACATCTAAGAGGTATTCCTATCCTCCTGAGATGGATGGCAATGTGAGTGTCTCAGAATATTTATTAAGGAAGACCCAAATCTCACATAAGACTTTAAAACTAAAACCTTACAATGTAATGCATTATTTTATGATTCCATAAGGTGAAGGTGACAAAAATCTCATTTATACTAAAGGGTAATGAATGCACAGGAAAAAAAAAGTTTGTTCCCAATCTATTCACCACAATGGTTGATCTCACAATGTAACGAGAGTGAATAGACTGCTGTATTAAAGTGAAAAAAAAATTAATGCAGGCTAGAAAACATTATGAAATTTATATCCCTACTCATTCATAGCAACCTAGTGCAATAGCATCAAGACACAGTAACAAGCAATTCTACCCCTGGCCAACCATTTTTTTCTATGTACAGTATTTTATTTTTAATGTGAATTTTCCCACATTCCTTGTACACCTCACTTTCAGAATGTTATCTCTTATGGATTAAGAAAAAGAATGGAGACCTATTTAATTAGGAGCACTGCTGTTGCCCACTACAACTGGCAATACACCTGAAAAATCCCTAAAACAATTTCTCCTCTACCCACACTTCTCCAAAAATTGTGTTATAGTTAGCTTTCACATGTTGGTGTGAATTCTTTAGGGTTAAGAGGAATGCCAAAGAAATATCAAAAGTTTCTGTTCTTTTTAACTTTGGTTGATTTTCAGTACAGTTACTTTGGATAGCTTAAACTCAGTGGTGGGATTCAGCCAGTTCACATCAGTTCAGCAGAACCAGTAGCTATTTTTTTGTTGCCCAGGCCCAGAACAGAGTTTCGGAAGTGGCATCCACACAGAGAACCGGTTGTCCACATATTTGAATCCCACCACTGCTTAAACTGCTTCATTTGTTACTGCAGCCTATAAAGTCACTTATTTTCTGATAATGTATGGCTCTTCCCCAACATATTTATACTGCTAATATATTACATACATAGCTGACCAAATAGTGATTGGTAAATCATCTTATAAAAAGAGAGATATTTCCAAAATGTCCTTTCCTTTCCTTTCCTTTCCTTTCCTTTCCTTTCCTTTCCTTTCCTTTCCTTTCCTTTCCTTTCCTTTCCTTTACTTTACTTTACTTTACTTTACTTTACTTTACTTTACTTTACTTTACTTTACTTTACTTTTCATGGGACGGGGGGAAGCAGTGGAAAGAAATAGGATTCATAGAAGAAATTGTCCATAAAATAATTCAACAAATCCTGAAAATAGTAAATCCATATACAGTAGTGTTGAAAATGCATTTTGTGACAGCCACCCTGCTTACAAAGAAATTGAAACCCACTGTAACAGCAGCTTCTTTGGGAATATTTTTATGAGTTTCATTATGTATTGATTTATTATTAATTAGAGGGAGGGAGGGAGGGAGGGAGGGAGGGAGGTTTTAAACTTTTCCTCCCACCCTACAAACCTTGCTCCTTTGTACATGTGTGTGCAGTATCACAAGACAGTATGAAAAGTCAGGTTTTAATCATACATCAGTCACCATCTTGTTTGTTGAGACATCCCTGCTGACTCCATTGGAATTGGCCATCCTCTGCTCCAGACTAAACATTGGGAAAAGAGGCTGGGTCTCAGAATTTATCTTACTATCTGAGTGAATCAAGTTTAGTTTTGGCTTTGGTATATTACAGTCTGTATACAGCTTTGTGATTTATGATTACCTGCTGTAATAAGTGAAGCCAGTCCACAGAGCTGAATCAACAATTCATGTCTTCATAAAGAACAAACCATGGCTTTATAAAAAACAAGTCACAGGTATAAAGCTTAAATGGCTTAAAAGAAACAATGCATAACTGGAAATGAAGAAGAAAGAAATAAGATTTGAACTCTAAAGAGGGGGAAAATGTGTTTCTTTCATCAATGTTATGCCATTTTTTTTCCCAAGCCCCAGATTTCCAGTGCCTCATTTTTCACCAGCCTCTGGATTTGTCATTTGGTCTTTTGGTTTATTGTAACAATGATCAGTAGCAGATATATTTGCTGAGAAAAAAAAAAGCTATGAATGGAAGCTGCTAGTGAAATATATGTAGGGAAAATAATGTGCCACATAACAAGCAGGAAATAGGAGTTTTGCTAATAAACTCTTACCATGCAGATTAACTGGCAAAAGAAATAGAAAGACTGAGCTAATGACAAGCTTTTCCAGGCCAAATGAATGCTATGAGGTTGCCCTTAGCAACCACAGGAGCCTAGATATACACCTACCCTTGTGCACAAACACATCTTTGCTTTTTAAGAGAAATAACCAAGAGGAAACAGGAGTGCTTTTCAAGATCATGAATCTTTGCAGGTATCACACTTACAACTCTCTATTCTTTCATTAAAATTTCAGAGGCATCTAATTGGGTTTTAGCTGCTGGTAAACTGGCACAAAAAATAAATAAAGTCTTGGATAATCACATGGAGCCCTGAGTAAACATATCAGAAAAAATGTAGCCGGAGTCTACCCTTTCCTGGGAAATGAGGGTGCTAATCCTACCAAAGGAAAGTCCACAAAGACTGCAGAGATTTTTTTTAAAAAAATGGATGGGCATCATCCCTTGAGATAATGATGATGATGGTAACAATAATAACACACATGAAAGGAAAAGTGGAGGCGCCATAATATTAAAAGTATGCTTTATTTACTAAGTGAATTTATATGCCACTTTTGCTTTGAGAGCTAAAGGGTTTGTTCATAGGTCTCCTTATTCTCAAAACAACCACATTTTGGGGCAGGGGGAATGACCAGCTCAAAGACTTTTGTGAGAGTAGTGGGCAAACAGAGATTTAAATCTTTGCTTGTAGTCCAAATCTAACTACTTCAGACCACATCACACATTTATTTTTTTAAAATCTAAATAGAATTCACCAGAAATGATGCTAATAGGTTCTCTTCCTCATGTGCAAAAGATGAATGAAGCCCTAGATCAGGGGTAGGCAACCTTGGCTCTTTTATGACTCGTGGACTTCAACTCCCAGAATTCCTGAGCCAGCCATGCTGAGGGGAAAGGGAGAGGTTTCCAAGCTGAGCCATGCTGGCTCAGGAATTCTGGGAGTTGAAGTCCACGAGTCATAAAAGAGCCAAGGTTGCCTACCCCTGCCCTAGATGGAGCAAATCTCTCTAATGTCCACCTCCCCCAAATTATCTGTGGTAACCAGTGAAGCCTGAGAAAGTTTCTCTCCCTTTCTTTCATCCATGACAAATGTACACTTTGATACAGATAAGGATTTGATTTACTTTTAGAAGGTAGTTTGGAGATTACACTTTTCTTTCTTATAAATGAACCTCCTTTTCGTCCTCCTCCTCCTCCGTCCCTGGAACCAGTAACAAAATTGGCTGATGTCTGAGGATGTCTCTAGAAAGTACTAGAAGGGAAAACAAAAACACTGCTTTCCTGGCCTAACAATGAAAAATGTAATCTTTGAACAATCTTATACAGAAAATCAAATTCCTACCTGTCCTAAATCCAATTTAGCAAATTTCTAATTTACTAAACTGGAATGTAAATGATGATCACAACGCAGGATATATATTTTTTTCTACCACTATTTCATGCCTGCTCTCGCTCACAAATAACTGATTAGGACTTTTTCTCATGTACTTACAATTCCAACTTATTTCAGAATGTTGCTTAAGGTTCACATTTGTAGAATCTATTCTAACCTTGTCCTAAAAAATAAGTTTTACTGGTGCTATAGGTGCAAATTTCCTATGCTTTTATCTATTCAATTCAATTGCTGGAAGCCTATTTCCAATCAGCTTTGAATCTAGGCAAAGCTAAATTAATAATCAGCAGAAGATGGAGAATGAAGAGGAAGGACATCAATTACTGATATTATGTTCTTTGGTTCTGCACTTTTGGAAGAGAATATAGCATAGGCACAAGCAAGAAAAAAAATCTATTGCAATTCTATAGTTCCCAGGATAAAAGTCATAGCTTTTAGTTTCCTTAGCAACTGTGAAATCTTCATTTTTGTAAATTAAATGATATGAATTGTATAAAATTGCTTTATCCCAGCTAACATCAGACCCTGCAGGAAATGTACAACTTTTACATTCTGTTCACAAAGACACACACACACACACACACACACACACACACAGAGAGAGAGAGAGAGAGAGAGAGAGAGAGAGAGAGAGAGAGAGAGAGAGAGAGAGATCCAGTAGAACCTACTTTGACATCATATGCAAACATATAATTTCACACACACATACACATCAAAGAGGTCCATGTTTTGACTACTGGAGTGATACTGCAAGCTGGAATGATAATTTCCTATACTGTAGTTGTTTTTAAAGAAATTTTGATGCTAATTGTCACATTATGTAACACATAATGTGACAATTAGCATCAAAATTTCTTTAAAAACAACTACAGTATAGGAAATTATCATTAGCATATGCATATGCAAAAGATTAGCATATGCAAAATCTTGGCTTAGATTAGAATTAAAAGTTGAGTATTAAGACAATTAAAAATTATCTGTGGGTTTTATTAATAGTAATGGAATTGTCTTCTCAGGCAGCTGATTCTAGTTATTAAAATAAGCTATAAGTGTTGTTTGTTGTCTTTGTTTTTGCTTGCTTTTGTTTTGTGTCTATCAGAAGGAGGCATTCTGACAATTTATTGCCTTGGATACCAATCATCCTGATTTGGCAGGCATGTGTGTGTTGCCCCTTACACTTCACCTAACAAATACTTTGGATTCATAGATATATGCATAAGATATGCTGGTGACTTTTACACTTGCATCTCAAAAACAATCAGGCCAACTATAAAAAAGGAAAGTGTCTCCCCAGAATTGTTTTGCCAGCTGAAATTCATATCTGTAGTATTGGATTTAAAATCCTTACCAGAGCAGCCAAAAGTGGGGGAGAAGTGTTACAAAATCCTTCCCATTTAATGCTCATTCATTGTTTTCCTCTTTCAAACCCCCCATGAAGGTCAACTCCCTTCTGATTTACCTAACCCATCTGGATGGGGCAGTTGAGGCTTAGTAGCACATAGTTTTAGGTAGCACAGAAAGAAGTAGTGTGTGTGTGGGGGTAGATTTATTGGATAAATTCACACCAGTTCAGTCTGGATACAAAGGAATGGTCAAGAACAACACAGATTATTTCCTTAACCTACCAAACCAATTACAATTGCTAAAGTAATTACAATTTGTGCACACAAACTCACTTGCTGGGCTAATACCCTGGCCTGGTAATATATGAGGATTGGGGAAGAGGGGACTGATGATAGATGATAAGAATTGGAGGTCTTATAAGAATTGGAGGTCTTCCAACTGAGTCCTGCACAACTTGTCCTTTTATCCTTTGATAATACACCATCCTTTCCATGCCATTTCAACCTTTTGTTGACCATTAAGTGACCTGCTCCATGGGATTTCTTATATTTGGTAGTTGTCATTGTGGAACTTACCTGGTCTTGATGGATTGTGTCCCTGTGACCTGCTCAATAGTAGTTGTTTTCCGGTAGTTAATATCCAGATCTGGTCTTGTTGCTTCCTTGCATTTTACTTTTCTCTGCACCCTTGCATTTTTCTTCATATTGATTCATTCCTTTCTCCCAATATTTTAGCTATTGTAGAAAAGAATGCATAAAGTCCTGAAATATTTGAGAAGAGCATTTAAGTCACAAAATGGCAATTCCTTTAGTCTTAGAGTACCCCAACTGGTATTAAGAGAAACTATAAAATCACTAATGCCAAGTTGACTCATGATATTTTATTCAAATAATGAAGATTTCTCAGTGCACTTTTTAAAGCACTAACAAACTTTTTTCACAGGAAAGGGGTCTTAAATGTTCAGTTAGAAAAGTTTTTTTCTTGTACCATTTATACTTAAAAACAGCTAAAAGATGATTTAACATTGCATTTAGAATGAAAAGTAGAAATCAGTTGCCAAAATATCCAAAAATGTTTTACGATAATTGAAATACATACACAATTTCTCTTCTTAAGCACAGAATGAAGAGTTCTGGCAAATACCCCTCTCACATCTCTGAACCTATTTTGGCCCCTAGGACTAATAATAAGAGATGGATAAGGGGAATGCTCTTCATACATTGCCCCCATGTCTATTTCCTAGCTGCCCCATTAATTAAATGATTATATATCTTTATTACACAAAGGACATTTACTACTTTAGTTTTTTTCTTTTGTGCTACACTATTTTCCAGATGTACATTAGAGAAAAGTTAAGCTTTCTATGTTCATGGCTTTTCTAAGAAATCTGCCTTTTCTTTCAAATATAACGAATGTCTGTTAACATTCATTGATATCTGGACAAAGTCCATAACACAACTATATTATAGTTTGTCTTCTTCCACTTCCACTTCTTCTCATTCTTCTCCTTCCAAAGTGATATTTGCTGTTTATATACTCAGTGTTCTTTTAGTACTCTTCCGATGTTCAAAGTTCTTGCTGAATTCAAGTCTCCAACAACTTGTATGGCTTTGAATGAAGGAAGGCATGCAGTTGTCAACTTCTGCTTTATTCCAACAGCATTGCTTTCTGCACCCAGAGATAGATATATGATAAAGGATGTACCATGTGTTTATTTATGGGTAATAATATATAACTGGAGCTAAGCAAAGTTGCAAATGGGTAATTAGTTTCAACAAAGCTGAACTGAATCATCCCTTCGAAGCAATTCCATATATCAAAGGGGGGACCTGCTTTGAAGCAATGAAATGAAGCAGATGGCTCTGAAGTGCTTAGGAGCTTTCCAAAATACTTCAGAGATTTGATAGTTATGGTTCAGCTTCTGGGATTCTTATATGTTATATACAGTATTTTAAGTTCAAAATCTCTGCGTCTCTCTAGCATCTCTCAGTCTCTCTCTCTCTCTCTCTCTCTCTCTCTCTCTCTCTCTCAGAGCTCTTTTGAGGTATTAGGCTATCATTATTCTCAACTTTATTCATTTTCTCAGCTCTTGTAACAAGGATTAGCTTTATTCTCTTTTATGCTAATGAAAAGTTACACATTTAAGCTATTCTTGCCAACACAACTGCGAGTTCAGCTTAGCTTTTGAAACTGAAACATGACCATGTTGGATCAATCTCAGTCATAAACTTCCTTTATACTTTTGTGGAATAAACACAGTAGCTGAAAGTAAAGTCTAAAAGTCACCAAAGATGGATTTCTTCTTTCTGGGAATAATGATCATTAAGGCCATACCTCATAGGTTTGCTTTACTCTCTCTGATAATGGGGGATTGTGGGGTATTATATTGGTTCAGCCAATTTCTCTGTAGGCTGTTTACTGGATACTCAACAATTTGAAAACTATTGTATTGTCATTTGCTTAGTACTGCTATGTTTAGTCTGTTTGGGCCAACAGGTATGGTTGAGCTTTACCTATGTTGGACTTTCTCCACTATAGCTGATGGACATTTCCTCCATTCTCAGCCCCCCTCTTTCCCCCCCTAGTATATTGAAAGGGTTTGAAATAAATCAGATTGCCTCTGCATCACTAACCTCAATCAATTCAACACTTAAAGTCTCAAATCTAACTGAATCAGGGCTGTTTTGTACAAAGATACATTCTTTTTTTCCCCTAATAAAATCTGATGTCTATTTAAGGCAGCACTGTCCATCTGACTGAAGAAAATATGTACATAGGGTGCTATCAACAAATTTGAGGAAAATATATGCATCTGTAAATCTGTTTACAAGTTAGTTTTGCACTTGAGATGAGTTGAGGTACTTTTTAGCAAGGCAAAAATATCTTGGGAGATTTAAATGAAGGTAGTTTCATTCAAATTTAATGATTCATTCCATTACTTATATGCAATTTTCATATCAATGAGTGATTAATGCTTTATCAGTGATAACACTGACTGGAGATTAGTCAATAATCTTCCTTTCATTTTGTTACAAAGGGAAAAATAGCCCTAAGAGTGCAAGCTAATGCAAAAATTAAAGTACATTTGTGCAGAGAAGTTTTTTGAAGTGATGTCCTCTATGAAATCCAAGACAGTACTGATGAGACTTTTCCCATGTCCATTGTGTTTATATGAAAACTTCACTGAAGCATATGGTACATTCCATCATTATATCACCAGGATAGTAAATCAACTTCCCTTGAATTTCTATATGTTATGACTCACACTGCTATTAAAATTGTCCAGCACTGAACAACCCTGCTGTGCTGTGAGGAAAGAGAATACATAAATGAATCCAGAACACACAAGGATATTGAAATCAGCATGTTGCACAGGTTTGCAATACTACTCACAGTTCAACATTCCTTAACACCTCCATGGGGAAAATATAAGCCCAAAGTTCCTCCAGAAAAACTGTTTGAAGATGCATGCAAACATATGCACACATAAAGGTCTATGAAGATGTGTGAACTTTTGCTGCATTTTGTAAACTGCAGTGATGAATAGAAACTTATGACCAGTCATGTAAAAAGAATAGCAAAGCTAAAACTGATAGAATCAACCTTTCCTTGTTCAATGCATATATCTTTCAGAGAGGGGCTGGGGAATACCGCTGATAAAAGAATCAGCAAAACTGACAGAAAGGATCTATAAATTAGCAACTTTAGCTGTCCTTTTTCTGTGTCTCAAACTCCTAAGGCCTTGGCTGTATGTGTGCGAGAAGAACAGTTTGCCAATTTTAACTCTGGGCCAGAAGAATTCAGATAAGTATCTTTGGCTGATTTTTGAAATCAAAAAGTCCCCCTCATACACCTGGTTTCTTAAAAATAAAATAAAAAAAAAACTATCAGAGGTTAGGAGCAGCCTATAGTTTCTCAATAGCCCATACATGAAGACTGTTTTCATAAGATTGCTGGTGATTTAAGAGCAAATTTTAGAGTATTATTAATACACACTTTAGAGGTAGCCACCACCACAAATATTCTGCAACTCAAACCTGTATTGTATATTGGTTGGACCTCAATGGAGCACAAATCTATCCTATAATTAGCCTTTATATGGAAGCAGAAGCAAAGCTTTATTTCTTGATTTCTAGTCTTCTAGTCCAGGGCTTTTCAACCTTTTCACCGATTGTACCACTTTTAGGATATGGCAATATTCGAGTACCACCTAGCAAGGTGTCAAAAACTTGATGACCAAAAAAAAAAACCCTGTTCAAAGTTGTAATTGCACTGAAATGACTTATGACAATTTTCACACTTATGACCATTGCAGCATGCCCAGGGTCATGTGATTTATATTTGGATGCTTGGCAACTGATTCATATTTATGATGGTCACAGTGTCCCAGGGTCATGTGATCCCCTTTTGCAACCTTTTGACAAGTAAAGTCAGTGGCAGGGCTGCTGGTGGCCAAGTGCTAAGTTCCCTCCCTCCCTGCCTCCCTCTTTCTCATGCCCACCTCCTTCTGAAGGAAGAATTTGAAAAAAAAAACCCCATATTTTTTCTCTTCCATATATTCATCAAACAAGGAAAAGCCTCCAGAAACAGAAAAGACAAACTGCTGAGTGAACTAGCTTAAAAAGGCACATTCCCCTTTAAAAATTAGCTACTGGCTAGAAAGAAAAGTAAGGAAGAAAAAAAAATGTAGTAAGTATTGGCTGCCGGCTAAGGCAGCCTCCCCAAATGGCTCCATTCATAAGTAAAAGAATCTACAGGCAAAATCCATTCAGGAGAAAAATACTTCAAAATCCCTTGCAACAAAACTTACAACTAACAATAGCAGAGCAATAGAAGCTAACACGAGACATCAGCCATCAGCCAAATAGAAATTGCCAAACACTCCTTAAGAACACAAAGCCCACATTGCACAAATCACAGAACTTCAAAGTCACAAAAGCACATAAGAATCCTTCCACTCTCCATCTCTTCCCTCTTTCTCATGGGGGAGGGTGAGCCAGAACTGAGCCTGGGCCCTTTGTCTCTCCCCAACCACTGCAGCTCCAGAGGACTCTCTCACTGTAAGTCCTTGCCTGCGCTGGCTCTTTCCCTCCCCCACTACACTTGGCTAGGCAGGGCTGCGTACCACCTGCCACTTGTTAATGTACCACAAGTGGTACGCGTACCACAGGTTGAAAAGCCCTGTTCTAGTCTTCCATGTGCAGATATCACATATTCTATTTAATTACACAGCCAAGACAAAACAGAAAAAGAGGAACATGTGAACAGACAAACATGTGGATAGGTTCCCAACATGGTCAGGGACAATGGGTATGGTTTCCAATCATGAGAAATAACTTTATGTTCACCCAGGCTCTTCTCTTATGTTACACTGACCATACAGATGTTAGGAGCAAGCAGTGCCATTTCAGGAACACTACCAGTAGGTATGGTTTAATTTCTCCTAGATATCCATCCAAAATGAGTGACAGAATTAACATTTATATCTCATCCATACAGTGTCTGTTATAGGTCAAGCTTCAGGGCTGCAAGCACAATATCCCCTTTATTAGAATCTGAAGTAAATTTATTAAAGAGTGATTCATAAGATGTTTTCTTCTAGAAGAATCATGATTCAGATAAACTCAATTAAGGCTGTTGACAGGATAGAGGGATAAAGTGCCATGACTCAGTCAGACAAATCTGACAATTTGCTAGTTCCAACAGCTACAGTATTAGCTCAAGTTCCTAATGAAATAATGAAGTTTTCCTTGACACAGCAACATGCTTGTACAAAGCCATTTCCTCTGTCATGTACACCTTCCTAATGCTGAACAACCACTTTGGCTTTATTTATTTATTTAATTAATTAGTTAGAAAATGGATTCTACTGTACACCCAAAAGAAAGTACTCGTTTAAAAAAAGAGAGAAAGAGTGATGTAAATCATGCTGCAGAATTCAATGGCTCAATGAAAAGTAGGCTTTGGGAGACATTCATACAATTTTCCATCAGAAACATTAATCAGTCTGGAGCAGCAGATTTTTGGTGTCATGTAAAAGCACCACATTGTTATTTGATTATTAACATAATTGGACTCCTGGGATTTTCTGCTAATCATGACTGAAAGAAAATGTAAATTCAACAGCAAATGCCTTAGCTGGCCCAGGAAATACTCATGGTAGCCTGTGCTAAAAAAATGCAATACCAAGTACTCTGCTTATAAAATGACCTCGGTTGAAATCAATTGCTGTTTTCATTTAAGAGAATATATTTAGGATTGGAACAAAATGAATACTAGAAAGACTGGACACAATTTTTTGAAAGACCAGCATAGCCAATATGTAGAAAGGTTAAATTCTGGCATTTACTCTGCAGGGAAAATAGAACAGGACAGGACAGGACAGGACAGAACAGTATAGAATAAGAAAAACTCTATTGTTACCAAAGAAAAACAATAGTTATGGTAATTTAACTAAAAGAAAAAAAATGTGGAAACTCTCACTCAATAAAAATGGCCCACATTGTTCCAAAATGCCATTCTTTGGTATGCTATACTTGCCTGTTTAACTAACTGTCTAATAATATAGTGCTTAAAAAATAAAATTTAAAACATATGGGGGGGGGAGGTAAAGGAGTTCCTGTGGATTTTACTCCGCGAGTCATTGCTGACTATAAGGGTGGTGCTCATCTCCAATTCAAGGCCATTGATCCAGCGCTGTCCAAAGACATTTCTTTGGTCATGTGGCCAGCATGACATCACGGAGCACTGTTACCTTTCACCGAAGTGATACCTATTTATGTACTCGCATTTGCATGCTTTTGAATTGCTAGGTTGGCAGGAGCTGTGTGGCACTTTGGGTCCGTTGAACCAGGGCTGCTAGCTTTCCAGTCAACAAGCCCAACAGCTTAACAACTGAGCCACTGCACCATCACTGTATACACACACACACACACACACACACACACAAACACACACATGTTGTATTCATGCATGTTGTTATGACCGGGGCAGGGCACATAACCAACACTGGTGAATGCGAAGGCTTGAATCCCTTTTATTGAACCAACCTTCCCTGAAATCCCCACAGTTCACTTTAAGCCCAAGAGCAAGGCTCTAACACGTGCACACACCTCAAGCAGTTCCTTGAAGCTAGCAGTCCAAGAGAGAGAGAAGCACAGTTCTGAGAGCAAAAACAGTTCAGGAAACTTGGTCATGTGTGTCTTGTCGCACAGAGAGTTCACCGGGGCCATGGCTCAAACCAGAGGCAAGCTGGGTCACTGTAAATTCGTACACGGCAAAGCTAGGCAAAGCAAAGCAAGGCAAAGCAAAGCAAAGCAAGCCAAAGCAACGCAGCAAGTTGTCTGTAATAGCAAGGCTTCTTGAATCGTGGCAAGTGTTGCTGGTAAATACAACACTTGTTCCCCACAAAAGCCCCTCCCCATGGCATCTCCTTAAATTCTATTCCCCAGGTGAGCCTCGTGAAGTCAGGTCGTCCGGCACTGACTCCACCTTGTCTCCATTCTCCGTGCTCGGGGATCGGGCAGGGGAGGCAGTTGCTCATCTCCAGAGCTCCATTACTCCTCTGCTCTGCTGCCTGCCCTTTCCATCTCCTCCCCCCTTGCTTGGTCATCCTGCACCCTCTCTTCCTCTCTAGCGACCCTTCAAAGGCCCAAGGGACCCAGGACTGTCTTGTCCTGCTCCTCTGGTCGTTCCTCCTGGGCCAGAGAGGCTGCACCATCTTCCTCCACTGGTCCCTGCTCCATCTCCTCCTCCTCCTCCTCCTCCTCCTCAGAACTGGGCTCCGATGGAGCCATGACACATGTGCTCTGCTACCTTTCAACTCTGAGGATATGATCACTTGAAAATTCCCACAATGTTCATGGGCATAGCAATTGGGGAATTCTTCCTTATTTTTTCCCCCTTAAATGATTTCTCATGATCTGGATTCAGAATCCTTCTGGGCCATTGCTTGTGTTTACATGACATATACATAACGTATTGAAAAACCATTTATGCAACCCAAATTTCCAATTCTTCAAGTTACACTGAATCATAAACCTTGCAAGCTGGCTTTGCTAGAGTAAAATGTGGTTTAGTTTGATATATGAACATAGTCATATGGATGAGAGAGGAAATAGGGAAATAGAGAAATTAGGGGAAAGTATTCAAAGAAAAATATGTAGAAGTCTGGACAGAAAAAATATTTGAAATACACATTCTGTAAAATTTTGACTGAATACCTAATTTAAATGAAAAGTTCAAGAGATATCAATCTATATAAGAAGTAAGTAGATTCAGGACAAAAATTCAGTTTAATTACTAAATTGAATTAAATTAGTTTGACTGATCAATGGGTATATATAATAATTTATTTTTTCTGTCACATCTGTCACAAAATTTTTAATTTTTAATTCAGAAATCAGTTGTGTGCCTCATCTCATATTTATATGCAGTTAACAAAGGCATGCACTACAGAAGAATGTTTACATTGCTTTAACTTTTAACTGGATTTGAATCAGACAGGACTGACTGGAACTAATTCTTTAAAAAGAACAATGAGATTGCTTGTTAAGTTTCACCTTAATTGTGACATGGCCTGCAGACACAACAGGTTCTAATCAATACTGTCTTCTTAACTAATCATGCTTCAAACCTTCTTCCATCCATAGATCTCAAAATCACCTTTACCTCTCCTTTTTGGCCTCTGCTGCTCCCTTAGGTATGGTAGCAAGCTAATGAGTAAGCGTAAATAGGAAAACAATGAAGAAGAAGAAAAAGGTGATTTGATGTATTATAATCCAATGAGACTTGCAGAAGAGTAAAAGGTAAAGGTTTCCCTGTCCAGTCGTGTCTGACTCTATGGTAAACTGCTTGTCTCCTTTTCTTAGCTGAGGGAGCCAGGATTGTCCGAAGACAATTTCCGTGGTCATATGGCAAACATAACTATATGCCAAAGGTGCACAGAATGCTATTACCTTCCCACCAAAGTGGTACCCATTAATCTACTTGCATTTGCATGCTTTTGAACTGCTAGGTGGGCTGGAGCTGGGGCAAGAAAGAGGAACTCACCCCATTCTGGGGAGCTCATGTCTCAAACCCGGGCTGTCAGCTCTCCAGCTGACAAGCTCAGCATCTTTAACTGCTGAGCCATTGCATCCCTTGTACATCCACATTTTGTGCAATATTGATTTTTTTTTAAAAAAACGGTTGATTATACAGTAATCTTTTTATTTAGTCTTTTTTTTCCATTTAGTTTTCCATGTAGTTAACTTGCAAAACAGGGCCAGGCCAAGACTTTCAAAATTGTTTCAATGCCTGGATATACTATGGATATACTACTACTCCAAAGATTTCATCCCACACTAGATTGGATAAACCATCTTGATTCAGCTGCTGGTGTAGTATCAATCTAGAAAACAGGAACTCTGTTTCTCCTCCTCCTTTGTATAGTGTGGGTAAAATATATGGTTTAAATAGCTCTAAGTTTGTTATCAACAGTAAATTTTACAAGGATAAAGCATTATGATCCAATCAATTATCTTAGATAAAATAATTAAACTCCTGTTCCATATTTTGATACCCAAACTTTAGGACTGTCCTGATTGCCAAATGAAAATATACACACAAAAACACAAACACAGGCAAATCCTACGCTTATAAGCCTTTTAAAAAACCCCACTTCCAGCTAGAAATCTGGAGGGATGAATAATAGCTTACAACATTAGTCATACCCAGCAATTTTTTTAAAAAAAAATGGGTAGCATATTCAGAGAAAGACTGCAGAGAGAGAAAAAAAGAGTTTACTCTCTTTGTTATAGAGTTAGAACTGAGCTCATTTATTGAAACTAAAATTTTGAAAGATTTAGAACTGAGAGAAAGAAATATTGTTTTACACAGCACACAGTTAAAGTGAGAATTCACTGCCAGCACTTGTGGTAATGGCAGCCAATTTAGATGGTTTTGAAAAAAGGATTGGACAGGTTCATGAATGATCAAGCTATCAATGGCTATTAGTATTGATGGGGTTTTAGTACCTCCTGAGTCATAGACAGCATGCCTAAGAAACTGGTTGAAGGAAAATGAGAGTGCAAACCGGTTATCACCCTTCAGTTCAAGCTTGTGCTTATCCCAAATGCACCCAGTTTACCACAGACTGCTGAACAAGGTGATCTACTTGAATGTAAATTATTATTACAAAGAATAAGGGGGGAAATAACAAAGTCCTCAAGTTTACTTTTTGCACAAGAATCCTATTCTTGTTCTAAAGATACTTTCAGATCATTGCATTTAGTACTTCTATGTTGTAGCAGAGCATAGAGAAGATGCAATCCATTCTCCAGGAAATCAGAATATGGAACATATGTCTTGCTTTTTTTCTAAATATTATTTGGGAAAATATTTTCCAGCTTTAGAGCTGGAAAGAAGAAGCAAATCTATGATTTCCAGATCATTTGCCCTGGTTGCTAATTTATGAAACAAATTGCCATAATGTAAGAAAGTTGAATTAAGTATCTTCTTCATATTTCGCTTGGCTTTTAATCTGGCTAATGATTCTTTTTTTTTTTAAAGAATGAATCTTCCATCATTCAAATCGAACAGATAATGTTGTAAAACAGCACCGACAGTATATGCAAATAATTACACATTAATTATTTAAAACTATGTCAACTGGTAAAGCAGGATTAACTCTTTTCTTCTCTATGGACTGAAGTAACATTTGTGAAGGTAAATCTCAAGAGAAAGAAGTGCTTTAGAGTAAAGTGTGTTGCAGCTTGCATGACATGGTCTTTGTTGAGAATCACATATTTTTTTAAAATGATCATTACATCTGGTCACTAGGTAAACAGTCACTGAAAATGGTTAACATATCAATCACATGCGATTATGTGTCCTATGCATCTTCCTTTCCTTTTTTTTTTTTTGGGGGGGGGGAGATTAGGAAAGGCTTACAACTGGCCTAAGTCTCATGAATAAGATTTTCTCCCATTTCGAGAAAATATTCCTAAGGGGTTTCACTTACCCTGGATGATAAATCATTGAAGATGCAGGATGCCTATAATACCTATTCTATTCTATTCTATTCTATTCTATTCTATTCTATTCTATTCTATTCTATTCTATTCTATTCTATTCTATTCTATTCTATTCTATTCTATTCTAATAAAAGTAGTATTCATAACTTTGCTTTCCTAGCCCGATCTCCCTCAAAGGGCTGAAATATCTTTTGACATGGGCCCTCCAAAGAATTAGGCATCAGAGAGAGAATGTTAGCATCTGAAATGTGTCTCTAGAACTTCACCAGAAGATGATGTGGTAGAGCTTTCTTTAAGATACTGGAATCTTCTTGATCAGCTCAGGTAGACCTCCTGACTCTGAAGATTTTGAGTTTCATAAAAGAGAATATTGACTGTCAGCCAGGAAGAGCATGAAAATTGCTGCAATGCTACAATTTTTTTCATTTGCATAAGAGAATTATTATGGAATTTTCCTGACTTGGGAATGCCTGAGATTTTTTTTGAAAATATAAATGTCTTCAATCAAAAAGGCAACTGCATAAAGCTCTGTTGTGAATGCAGTGTATAAATGATGGAAATATATTACTGAAATTATTAAACAGCCTAGTAAATGAATGAAATATTATATCCTTGGCTCACACTTCAGTTTGAATTGCTTGAGGTTTATAAAACTAGTTACAATATGCAAAGATTTCAGTGCTTTCTGTGCTCTAGGTTTTATAGATTTTATGGGCTCATGATTGATATTTTCATTCTGTGATTGGCTTAGGAGGTCTTGTTGCAGCCTGGCAGAGTACAAACTATGGCTCACTGCTGATGATTGGAATTAACACAAATGTCTCTTTTCATTGTGATAAAAAGGAACTGATACTATAAGAGTTGAACATGTTTAATACTTCTGTAAAACAAAATTCATGGAAATGTTGCTATTCTTCTCCCATTTTACTCAGTGTCCAATTATGCTTCAAACAGGTTCCCAGGCTAAGGATTAGATGTCATTTGTAGATGAAATGAGTACTATTTCAAAGTGTAGACTGATTTAACAGATTTCATATAGGTTTGGTTTTATAAAAGATTCCACTTAAGCTATTGGAGAGGGGGAGGCTAAGAAAGAGAAGAGAGCAATTTGGAGCAGTGATTTAGAGAGGGCTGCTAATGGCCTGCTTTTCAAATCATCAGCTTTGGGAGAGGAGTCAAAGATAGGACCAAGAAGGCCTATCGTGCTAGGCTTCGACCAAGGAATCTGGTACACTCAGAACTTAAACTAGTGTCTAAGAGAAGTACAACAGGGTTTATGACCTAAGAAAAGCTCTCATTCAAGAGATTTGCTATCCTGGTCATTTCCATAGCATTATGTACAAAAATTAGAATACAACCAGGATGTCAGCACTTTATCGATATGGACAGCTGCTGGATTCATCATAACTCAGCAGAAATGTCACTGCTTGATTTTTCTGCTCTATTCTACAGTTTCTCCCAACTTTGCTGGAATGATGCTGGCCATGGTCATGAGGTAGCCACCAACTGTCCTCTCTCTGCTCAGACTGCCCTGTGCTAACAGTGATACTATGGAAGGAGAGCCTAGCTGTATTTAGTGTGAGCTCTTCCTTCTTTATTATTTCCCTTCATAAGACTTTAAGGTAGCATGAGGAGCACCATTGAGGTTCCAACTATAAGAGGAATATGTTGGGATGTGCCTCCATATAGAGAGTCTTGTTCTGTGGGAGAGCAAGAAAGTATAATGTTGAAAATAAGAAAGGAAAAAATACATGTAGTGGAGTATGAGATTAACATGAGAGACAGGAGGCAAAGGAGCTGCAGCCTAGACTATAGTCTGATTCCAAAGAAGGAATGGGAATGGAGAAAGCATCTCAAAAGGGACCCTGCCTAGTTCTCTGGAAATAAATGGCGGGGGAGGAGGGAAAGAACTTTCAGACTTGTAAGATTCAGTTACTGTTACCTTACAACTACAGCCAGTCAACAGCTGGTAATACAGCTTCCTCCACCATCCCTCTTAAGACAAAGACTTTGCAAAGCCACCTCAGCAGTCTTTCCGAGAGGCAGCCAGTATGCTGAGCTGATAATACCAAAACACCAGCCAGCAACAGAAGTCAACTTACTCCAGGCTGAATTCCAGAAGTCAACTTATTCCAGATTTCTAGAATTAGAATGGGTTCCGGTATAGAGTAGCATGTCCTCTCTTGGCTATACAATCTCATGTCGGGGAACTGCACCAGCAGACTTCCTGGACATTCCTATGACCAACAACAACACAGTAAATAAATATATCAAATAATTAATCGTAACTTTTTGGTAGCCTTTGGTATGCAGCTTTAGGGAATGAAAACTGTCACACTCATACATTCTTACACGAAGCCTTGTTATTACTTTAGCAGCCTACTGTTTCTCATTCTCCCCATGAGTGAGTATAAGAGCAGTCTCTAACAACTGCTGTTGCTTTCCACTGTGGTCAGTGGGGATTGCCTGTAGGAAACCTCTTGAAATGTGTAGTCACATGGTATAACATGTAGCGACTGAGAAATCCCCACCAAGCTACCAGCTGCCATTTGGAATAGCACAATATCTCTTTTACAAGTTGCTACTATATAGAACAGTAGGCAATTCAAGCTCAAACTGTTATAGGATCCAGTGGCCAGATTATTTTTATCATTACTATTAATTAAATATGCCTGCCACACAATTCCCAATGACTATAGGGACTCCAGAGGAAACCATTCTATGAACATCTGGCCTTCACTTGGTCCACCAGTACAAACAATCAAGAATGCTCAGTTATTTTTGAAATCCAAGATTTATAATGAAGGGAAAGAAAGGTTTAATCTGGCAACAATTCAAATAAAACTAAAAGGCAAACAAAACATTTTAATCTACACTACATATCAAGAAGAAATGCAGAATCTCTTAGTTTAATATTTTGATATTGTAAGTGGCAATTACAAAAATGGATAAACTTTTAAATACATAACTATCAAGTCTCTGGGGCAAGATTGTATGAGTAGCAATGAATATACTTATGTAACGGCCGCTCTGAAAACTCTGTATTTTTGTTGAAGAGAAGACTAAGAAATTCATGGTATTTACCTATCAATTTACTAAGAAATGTATCAGTTTTATAGTAATTTTTTATAAGTAAATTAGTGTTGACTAATAACTCACTTAAATAATTCATTTGCATGCTTTTGGCACTGCTAAAGCCATCATCATTCGGTCATATAAATGGTTTCAAGTCCCAAGCTACAATAAGCAGTTCTGCCACAAGGCATATGTCATGACACACATGCATTTAATTTTTTTTTCCTACACAGAGCAAGAACTTTGTCAGCATATTCTGACAAAGAGGAAAAGATTAAATACTATTAGTGTGATCTCATGTCCTGATGTTCACAAGACATGGGATGAAAGGTCATTCTGTTACATGATTCTGAAGAAGCTACAATGAGGAATATTACTGATAATTTATTCGTTATTTATTAATGGCATCTTATTATCAAGTCAATCAAACCAAGAATCTCAAATAGTGATCTTCCCAACTGAATATTTTAAGATGATAGAAACAAAAATACTGAGGAAGAGGAGAAAAAACTAGGAACAAGGAGGATAAGTGTATATGGTAAATGGTGTAGGCCAGAGGCCCCCAACCTTTTGGGTACCAGGGACCAGTTCTGTGGAGAAATATTTTTTCACGGATCAGAGGGGGCGTGGTTTCGTGTGCTGCCTGCATCCAGCAGATGGGGCTTCACTTGTTTGTGTGGCCTGGTTGCTGGTATGCTACGGCCTGGTGCCGGTCCACAGATCGGGGGTTGGGGACCACTGTTGTAGGCCCATATCTCCCTCCCCTCATACAGAGATGAAATAGGTTCTCTAGATGACCTGACAGAGTACACAGAATCATTATAGAGTAAGTGTCCCCTAAAACAACCCAGTTCCAATCAGTATAGAGCTTGCTGGATAATAGTAATATCAGTAGTTTGAGTTGGGTCTGGAAGCCTACTGATTATCATTGTAGGCATTATTTCATAATAACAACTGTGGAATAGGCATTATTCTGCAATGGCAGGATGCATCCATCAACTGTCCAGGCACTGCATTCTGGATCAGTTGCTTATCTTCAAATATATCCCCATGTGGAGTGCATTGTGGTAGTCCAGTGTTGTAATGAAGGTATTAGATGATGATAATGATGATGGTGGTGATGATGATGATGCTTTCAGATTATCAGAATATTAAGCCACTAAATCTCAGCATTCAAGTCATGATCCACGGAAAACAATTATCCAATGGAGGACTAAAGAGTGAGGAAAAATAATGCAGCAGATAATTGGATTTAGCAATAAAGATATTTCTACTCCATCTTTCTTTTGGGTTAAGACTTCTGAAGTCTTTTCTGCTGCATACTTGGCTGATTTTAAGATCTGAGGTAAAGGCTTCCTCAGTTTCTGAATGAGGGAAGTAACATGGGGAGGTAGGTTTTTTTTTCCTCTTCTTGTGGCATTTCTCACTTTGGAAAGCCCTTCCTCTCTAACTTTTTAGAGTCATCTGAAAACATGGGTGCTTTATCTTGCATTTCAAACATAACAAAGCTACCTGTGCCCTTTTCTTTCTTAAAAGAAATCTGTGCCTTTCTATTACTGTATTTTTCCCTTTATTTTACTTACTTATGATTTCTAATCCATCTTGATCTCTTTAGGATGGTAGACAGACTATGGATAATATAATACATAAATATTTCATTTTCACTGCCCAGTTCTCTGAAGCAATTTTTAAAAGTTATGCATATATTTTGCAAATACACAAATCATGGAACTGGAAACATAACTAATAAAAAGAAATAACTTTATGTAGCTTCTCAAGTTACAGCTTAAGTATGTCAGTTCAACTTAGGGAACAGTTAGATTGCTGAGAGAACTTAATAAGCTTCCAAGTGAAATATAAATAGAAAGTATATCACCATGACTTTTTACAAAGTTACCTTTCATGTATTCCAGTTTTTAAGCAAGTTTATAGTAACCATCATCTCCCTTATTTTTTTGATTCACTGCTTGAGACACTTCCTGATACAGATATTTGCTAGTCACAAATAGTTTATTCTTGAATTTGATTCACATTAAGTTTTTTCAAGTGTATAGCTAAACAGAGACATTGGTTTTCAATCAGAAAAGTTCTGGCTGACTTCCTATCTCAAATTCCATTAGAAATAGAAATTCAACAATATCTGATGTTCTGCTTTTAGTATAAAGGCATATATTTGCTGTTCCAGATATACTTCAAATATGAGAATAATATGCGGTAAATTTATTATTTAAATCTACAAAAATTGATGTGCAATTAAATCAAAAGCAAATAATAAACTAAAATGATGTATCGTAATGACCTCTGGTAGATAAATATCTGTCATGTTCAATGAAAAATAATCCAGTCACAATAACTGTATTTCCAGACAACACTGTATCTGTATCTCTGCATTTCGCTTATCATTTCTCTATATCTATATATCCATCCATCCATTTATTTTGCAAACAATGCAGTAAATAGAGCAGAACATACAATGGGTGGGGAGAGAAGCTTTCTGGTGAACATGAAACAGGACCATGGAGAGTTCTACTTGTGAATTTCTCTATGATGTCAAAGTAGGTTCTACTGGATCTCTCTCTCTCTCTCTCTCTCTCTCTCTCTCAGAAATAATTGACTTTATATAAGAACATGTGTGTGTGTGTGTGTGTGTGTGTGTATGTATACTCATCTATCACATTTAGTGTAACACCAGCTGCTTCACATTCATCCAATTTTCAACACTATCAGCCATTAGCAAACACCTGCATGGTACTTGCGTTTCATGATGAATGCAGATCATAGCATCTATTATTCTTCTATATCAATCATTACTGTAGTGTCGTCCCCAAATCTTATCATATAGATAACTTCCTGTTCTCTTCTATTAGCTTCTATACAACCCTATTCATGTTTATCACATGTGAAGGCCTTTCCTGTGACATGAGCATTTTCTCCGAAGTTACAAAGCTACCATTCAACCCCTCACACCACTTAATTATAGTTTCATGAGATAGGCAATTCATCTACTGCAATCCACTTTTCTAACTATTTCATCACACTTTAAAATTACTAGACAGATAGTGCTACCAATAGATAGAAAATCAGCCCAGATGTCCTGGATATCTGATTTTATTTGGGCTGATTTTTTATTTTCTATAATGGATGAATGCATTAATTGAAGAACTTAGCTCTCCAAGTTCAGATACCCATCTAATATGGGAGAGGGGTATATGTTTTTTACAACCAGTGTTCCAAATCATATGTGTCAATGAAAGCAGACAACAGAGTAAAAAAAAAACTTTTCAGTTTTCCTTCTCATAAAATACTTAGTGTTAATAATGTGAATGAAGAAGGCCCAAAGGTACAGATTCTAACAAAAGAATTTAAAAAGAGTTAGAGATTATCTTCCCAGAATTAAGTAGCAGCACCTAGATGATTTTTGCTAATGCCCAAAGCAGGATAGACTTGAATGGAAGACAAGAAGGAGTTCCTAGAGCTACATGGTAAATTGAAGAATACAAAAGGCAATAGCAAACCATGTGCATAGTATTGCCAGGAAACATGGACATTTTCATGTTTTGACTGGGAGTTAAGCTTGAATCGATGGAGTCTTTTAGTTAGAAGAATCCTCTAATTAAAACTGAATAAACAAGTCAAATGCAAAGAGCTAGCTCTCTAGAGAAGGCTCTAATGTTACAAAAGTTGGAAAGAAAGAGAAAGTTGGGAGGAGGATGGCCTCAGGTGGATGGCCTCAGTTATATTGCACTATTCAGTTAGTAACTATCAGTGGCCATTAGAAAAGCTGAAGGGCCAGGTTAAGGACAGATCACCATGGAGAACATCTATTTATGTGCACACTAAATATTGACAGAAACTTGATGGCATCATCAAATAAGTCAAAACTGTCTAAGCTCTAAAATAAGCATTCTAGTGTGCGCTCTCATTATCTCTGAAGATTTTGTTTATCAATGACTAGTCTTTTTCATAGCCTGAAATGTTTTTCCCCCCATATTAATTCAGTTTAATAGTAAGAGAAACTATTATGATCAGACATAAGGCATAAGACACTTTTTTTTCTGTGTAAAGATTAGGACTTGTCTTGTAGTAGCATTCAAGACCCATATTCCAAAACCAGTTCGGGGGGGGGGGCAAAAATTGCTTACCTGCATCCTTAAGTTATGCATCTCAGATTATGCAGTGGTCAGTCATCAAGCCTTTCTTGTGAACTTTCCAAGGCTGCTTCCTTCTGAAAAAAACAAAACAAAACAAACAAAAAACCCTGAGTTTTATCAGAGCAGGAAAATCAATGCTGATAGTTCCTTGAGTTCTTTCAAATATTTTTTTCCCTTCTCAGTATGCTAGGATAGATTTGACTACCTCTACCTCTACCCAGTATAATTTATTTCTCTTTCCTGTAGCTACTTTTCTTTAAGACCTCATTGTGGCTATGGCCCTTGAGATGGTTAATTTTGTTTTATAGTTCTGCTCCCATTTCAAAGCTGATGAAGAGTTATAAGGACAGGAATGGTCCTAATTTGTGTGGCTCTCATGACACAGAGAAATGCTTCCTTAAACAAATGGTACAACCCTGATTTACTGTGCAAGGCAATCATTTAGGAAGAGAGCTATTTAAGAGGGTAGATAGCAGGATAACCAGCTCCACCATTTACAGAAAAAAATCAAGGATTTAAAAAATGAATATTTGACCAATTTCACCCCATTTGGACACGGATCAACTTAGAAAAGAAATCAGAAGGATGTAGTGAACATGGTATAAGGGCAGAGAGAAATATATACAAACTCTCCTGGTTTTCACTTTAAAACTTAATGTAGGAAAAGGACACATGGTGTACCTGCTAACCCACACACACCTAGAATCCCTGTGTAGTATCACTGAAAGGTACTTTAGTGTGTATTTAAGGTGATTCTATTAAGGAAACTCATTAAATTGTTGCTGGAATGGATTTCTGATCACTTGACAATTTTCTCATTTTAATGTAATCCAGATTTTATGCTAATTTAATTCAATTTGAATTTTCAGACTAAACACAACATAAACAATTGGGTTTAATCAGTGATGGGATTCAAATATGTGAACAACCGGTTCTCTATGTGGATGCCGCTTCCGGAAGTCCGTTCTGGGCCTGGGCAACAAAAAATTAGCTACTGGCTCTGTCGAACTGGTGCAAACCAGCTGAATCCCATCCCTAGGTTTAATCTTTACTTTTAGCCATGACAGAGTCAGGTAATGGTAGAGTGAAGGTTTTGCCATGGGGGTAATTATGATGTTTCACTTCACTGAAAAAGAAGCGAGGATCTAGCAAATAATGCAGCATCTTCATTGGTTATCTTTTGTATATTTGGGCTCAAAAGTATTAAATCATCCACTAGTTAATTTGACTTGGTCTAATATATTTAACATATGTGCTGTCTCCGACGTATTCTCGGCATCACCTGGCATGACAAAGTCCCAAATAGCGCAGTCCTGGAATGTGCTGGAATCTCTAGCATGTATACACTATTGAAACAGCGATGCCTACGCTGGCTTGGGCATGTCGTGAGAATGGCTGATGGTCGGATTCCGAAAGATCTCCTGTATAGAGAACTACTGCAGGGAAAGCGCCCCAGAGGGAGACGTGAGCTGCCATATAAGGATATCTGCAAGAGGGACCTAAAGGCCTTGGGAATGGACATTAACAGCTGGGAATCCTTGACCTCTGATCATTCAGCCTGGAGGCTAAAGACGCAGCATGGCCTTCTCCAATTTGAAGAGACACTTGTGCGGCAGGCTGAGGCAAAGAGGCAGTCCCTGAACCAGCAAAATCTGGGGGCTGGACAGGGGACAGATTGTATCTGACCTCAGTGTGGAAGGGACTGCCATTCTCGAATTGGCCTTTTTAGCCACACCAGATGCTGCCTTAGGACCTCTTTCCAGAGCACGATACCATAGTCTCTCGAGACTGAAGGATGCCAATGGATGGAATATATTTAACTATCATACACAGTGCTCTAATTAAAATGAATAGACACACCTCCCCACTCACATACTGTATTTAATTATTTTTTTCTTCATATACATTAAAAGTTTCTAGGTTTTATGAAATTTTGATGAACTCAGGGAGAGCAACATGTAGCTCTGGGATTTCAGACTGCACATTAGAATGTTTTGTGTGAATTCAATCATTATGGCTTATTGCACAAACCATATTTAAGAGAAACGGAGACTTAATATGATGTATAAATCCAGACATTGTGAAATTCTGTAAACCTTTTTTGCTTCTTTGTTTTATTTATACTCTAGTAATATTTTTTAAAAATGTACATTTTATTTCATCTCAGTTTATGCAGTAGGCTGAGATAGGTCTGAAAAGGCAATTCATATAAATAACCCTTTTTAATATATACAGAAAGAAAATACTAGATTAGATTACTTTAAACCTAGTAAACCTCATATCATACCTTCAACTTCATTCATTTCTGATAATAGACCAGTAAAAATGTTTCAGAAATAGAACAAAGTGAAGAAACCCATAGAAAAGCAGGGATATTATTCATATCACCAATATTTTCTATGTATGATATCCCACTTTAGTAAAGAATTGGTTAGAGATTAGAATGCCAAATGATTCACAATGAAACTTTGGTTTGTTGAAAGTTTTAAAATGTTGTCTTCTGTTCTTCTGTGTGCTAATCTGTTCACAAAACCTAAACCCATTAGTTGCAGATAATTGATTTGTGCAGAAAGATGATTCAATACTATATCTCATTGAAATCTAGGTTGTATGCCACACTTTTCATTTTGCTGTCAGCATATCCAAGATTTCTCCATTAGCTTAAAACATTTAAATATTAGTACATTCTATTATATAGTGCACCAAACTCCATTAGATATAAAATATAATTATGATACACTTATCATCTGCACTTGTTCCTCACTAAAAAGTGAGGATTTTGACATTACTGCAGACAATATTGGAAACAACCAATAATGGGTTTTTACATTGTGCAGAGTGGAAAAGGTGTTAAAAAGGAGTGAACAGTTTCTTTTCAATTTCTTTTTCTTTTGGTGATAGATAGATAGATAGATAGATAGATAGATAGATAGATAGATGATAGATAGATAGATAGATAGATAGATAGATAGATAGATAGATAGATAGATAGATAGATAGATAGAGATAGATAGATAGATAGATAGATAGATAGATAGATAGATAGATAGATAGATAGATAGATAGATAGATAGATAGATAGATAGATAGATAGATAGATAGATAGATAGATAGATAGATAGATTTACACATTTCAGGATTCAGCAATATTGGTTAGAAGGCTGGATTTCAGATATCTCCTATCCTTAGTTCGTACATTCAGTAGGACCTGCATCAATGCAATCTTGGAAAAACAACTTTCTGTCTTCTTTCTCCTAAGCAGATAATTGTTTGCATGAGCCAGATATAACACAAAGGTTGTTAATGTCTGTGAAGATTGGATATTAGATCTGTTTCTTAAAGATCTCTTCCATATTTTAAATTCCAGAGGGAGATGGGAATAAAGATAGAGAGATTTAAGGAATGTGGTTAAGAAAACAGGCTTGAAAGAAGTTCTAATCCAAGGAAACTCTCCATCAGTGGAGTTCTAATGCAAGGAAATTGTCCTTATATGGTTAGAAATAAGTATTAATTTCCAGTGAAAGCAGCAGCCTTCAGATATTTCATACAATACACATTACTTGCTATGAGAGTTAGAATAATATTTTAAAGGAATTAGCTTAGATCATATTCTTTAGGAACTCTGTTCACAAGTTTTAAAAGTTAAATATTAAAAGCTAATCTGAATCTTTGTTTTTGTTTAAAAACTGATTTCATTGTTTTACACCTTTCCTTTATGTATTGTTTTACATACTTTATTAAGTATGTGCAGGCATATCTAAAAACAGAAGAGGAAAGCAAAAACATTTCCAAATCAAGAAAACATTTTTGGGTGCCAATGAAAACAACTCTTTAAAGGTGGTTTTTTTTTTTATGATTGTGATAATGCTTTAATTCGGAAGAAAAAAGGAAAAAAAATGACTAGTTAAGATGCACAGTGTTGATATTAATATTTTGATTCCTTTATCTCAAAAAGAGAAAAAAATGTAGACCCTAAGCTTCTAGATCAGGGGTGTCAAACTCGCAACGTCATGTGATGTGTCGCGACGTATCGTGACTTTTTTCCCATTGCCAGAGCTGGGGTGGGCGCGGTTTCAGCATAACACATCCGGCCCATGGGGTGGCAGTTTGACACCCCTGTTCTAGATGAATAAGGGTACAAATGAAGTATTCAACGTGTATGTCATTACACCTAGCCAAGACCCATGTATTTCTTCTTACCTTTAAGTATTAGAAAGTTTATAGCTCCTAAAGTTAATGCACTGTATTTAGTCATCTAAGTGCAAAGGTCTGTGCATTTAGTTCATAGTAGAGGATTTTAACTCCTTAATCACAACTAGTTATCCATGTCTGAGGAGTCCCAGTAAGAATGAATGCAATCATGTTGTGCCTTCTGGTTGCAAAATATAATTCATGTGCAGGAACTTCCCTCTACTTTTTTTCTCCTCTACTTTGTGGAATGTGCATAGTATTATTTTGCTAGATATAGAAAATGTCAATCTTTTGCTTGTCTTGATTTTTTCATCCCCTATCTGGTAGCCTGAGATTTCTTTTTGGTTTGCAAGTAACTGATTTCACTTACTACATATAGTTATATTGATAGTATATATCAGTCAGATTTGAATAACTTGAACAGTATGAACTACAGTTAAGAGAAAAAATGCAGCTTTTAACAATAGTTTACAATCCTAAATTAGCTCAATGAATGAATTTATTTAATAAGAGATTATAGATGCAAAGTGCTAAGCCAAAGGCAAAATAAAGTAGTTTTTAGACTTTATGTTCCACATGAACCCAGTCTCTGAGGAATCATTCAACTCTTCAGAAACTTTGGGACATACTGGTTTTGAATTGAAATATTAGCTTCATCAGCAAATGGTTTTTAGCAGTTATTTTTTTTAATCTCAGCTAATAACTGATATTCTTTGTATAGCCAAAGTTTACTGAGGATTTAAAAAAAAGAGATCTATATTTCTAACAAACAAGGTTCAGCTTAATGATGATTAATTTTCTATTGAAACATTTCAGCTCATGTCTACCAGATCCCAAAGAAACATCTAAAAGCTGTCTGTTAAATTAACAATAGTAACCTATTCAACTTGGTGAAGTTAGCACATTTTAAGAAATGACTTAATCAAGAAATGCAATTAAGGGTTATGAGGCAAATTTTATCTTTTTGGGTTAGTACCACCTAAAAAAGATAGTAAAAGAAATAATAATTAATTAGAGAACAATTTAATCTACCATGATACCATTAGCCCATTAATCAGAGACTTAGGAGCAGTGGGATGAGATGAAAGGGGGGAGTTAATTTAGAACTGAAGATTAAAGAGAAGACATATTAATGAGAAAGGTAAAGGGAGAAAAGATATTGTACATATTAATAATTTTTTCCAGTTATGGACCTTATATAGCAAAATTAAACATTTGGGAGATATCAGCAGGCTTTGTGAAACTTGGAAGTTTTTTA
Organism: Azemiops feae; assembly: GCA_023970755.1. Lineage (NCBI taxonomy): Eukaryota > Metazoa > Chordata > Lepidosauria > Squamata > Viperidae > Azemiops > Azemiops feae. Next base: position 6,348,282 of record JALGBA010000005.1, on the reverse strand, counting down.
AAATTGGGAAAAATGGAGAAATGGAACCATTGGGAATGGCAATTATCTTTAAATTTTAAACCAGTTGATGATGTTTACCTTTAAATGGATTGGAACCGTAGTTTTATGGAACACCTATTCTCAGTCTTCCTGACCATTAAGTTAATTGGATGAGACCATTCCACACATGCCTTCCATAAGAAAAATGTTTCATAAAGCCCAATAGTCTTCTATATGATAGCTTACTGATTGATTGAATTTATATAGCTGCCATCTCAACCTTATAGCTTTAAGCAGTAATAAATAAATAAATAAACAAATAAAGCATAAAAGCAACATTACAAAATAACTGAGGCCCATAAAACTGTCCAAGTCTCTTGAGGGAACTGCCAGATCTTCAAGGCTTTCCTGAGCCATATAAATTACGAGCAGGGTTTCTATTTCTTAGAGAATGGAATGGAATGGGATGGGATGGAATGGGATGGGATGGGATGGGACGGGACGGGACGGGACGGAACGGAACGGAACGGAACGGAATGGAACGGAACGGAACAGAACAGAACAGAATAGAATAGAATAGAATAGAATAATTCTTTATTCTCCAAGTGTGATTAGAATTTGTCTCTGGTGCATAAGCTGTCAATGTACATACAAACAAGTGATTAAATCATGATCATAAGCATAAAATACAATATCATAAATAATAAGATACAACATTTAGTGATAGTCATAGGATACTAAATAAGCAATCAACATGTATCATAGATACAAACAACAAAGTTATAATCATAAGAAGCTAAGGAAATAGGTAATAGGAAAATTGAGAAGGATAATAGTAATACAGCCCTAATAGTTGGTTTGATATCCCAGGGCATAAAACAGTGTTCAGCAGAATGATGGCATGGGAGAGAAAAACCTGTCTTTGTGTCTAGTTATTTTGGCGTGCAATGCCCTATAGCAGGAGTGTTAAACTGCCGGCCCATGGGCTGGTTGCGTCATATGGAGGCTGCGCCCATCCCAGCTCCAGAAATGCAAAGAAAGTTGCGATATGTCACGACATGTCACGTGACATGGCGAGTTTGACACCCGGGCCCTATAGCATTGTCTAGAGGGAAGAAATTGAAACAGTTTATGTCCAGGATTTGAGGGATCTGTAGATATTTTCACAGTCCTCTTTCTGGTTTATGCAGTATACAGGTCCTCAATGGAAGGCAGGCTGGTTGCAATTGTTTTTTCTGCAGTCCTAACTATCCATTGAAGTCTGTGTCTGTCTTGTTTGGTTGCTGTGCCAAACCAGAGAGTTAGAGAGCTGCAAATGACAGACTAAATAATTCCTTTGTGGAACTGTATCAGCAGCTCCTTGGGCAGTCTGAGCTTTCTGAGTTGGTGCAGGAAGAACACTTCTTATTGTGCTTTTTTGATGATGTTTTTGATGTCCATTTTAAGTCCTGAAATATTATAGAACCCAGAAACTTAAAGGTCTATATTGTTGACACTGTGTTGTCTGGTATTGTAAGAGGTGGTAGAATAGGTAGTAGAAGGTACATTTCCTGGGTCCCATTAGATGGCACTGTTGGAATGGATAGACATAATTAGGCAGTCCTACAGATAACCTGTGCAGTACAGGGTTTTACGGGTGAATACCAGCACCTGAAATTCCACCTGGAAGCTAACTGGGATGCAATGCAGATTATAAAGCAGTGGCATTAGGGAGGCATATTGGGATGTGTTCCCAACTGCTCTTGTGGCTGAATTTTGGCTAACTGAACTTCCACTGCTATTCAAAGTATGATCAATGCTGTTTCAATATTATAAAATCAGCCTGAAACCCAAGTGGAAAAGGTCTTTATAATCTGCTTACTCAGCAAATCCTTGGTGGCTGGATAATGATACTCATTAAGATGAAAGCAAACAAATGGCATTATGGCTTGGTGACTTATGTGAATCCAGTCCTGATTCAGGCATGGAGGGAGAGAAAGAGAAAAAGATTTCTTAGAATTCATATTAAAAATAGGACTTATTTCCTTCATGGACTTAAATGATAGCCCCTTTTTTAATTTTTTTCTATTCATCTTGCTGCTTCCTCATTTTGGTCTCAAAATGCATATAGATTACAGGATATGAATCAGTATTTTCGCTATATCAGTAAAGTACTACATTCTATTTATTCTATGAACATTATGAGCTAATTTTGATTACTGGGTATCTGGCAATTCTACAATAAATAGAATGGCCAGGTTTTGATTAACAGATTTCTCTGAATTTTAAATGTTCCTAAATCAGGAAACACTAAATCCATGGCTTCACCCACCACTTTTTTTTTTCTGAAATTGTTTTGTGTTTTTCTTCCTCCCTTTTTTTTTGCAATGAAGAGTCTTAAGGACTGAGGAGGACAGGGTGGGAACCAGCAATTTCCAGACTATCAATGACTTACATACACATATAATTACTGCTTGGCAATGATCCCCAAGCCTTTCTCAGTACTGTATCTGTTAAGGCAGACTGGGTTTAAGCCCTTGAATGTAAAATAATCATTTTCTGGGCAATCAACTTATGTATAGTTGCATTCTTGCCTTACAATATTCTAATATAGTTGATCCTTGTCTGGGAATCCTCTGCCAAATCAGGCCCAAGTCTCAAACTAAGCCAAGAAGTGTCAGGAGATCTATGATCTACTGTCAAATCCAGACTAAGAAAGCGTGATAGGATTCAAATATGCAGTGGGGTCAGGAGTGAGAAAAGGATGAGGTGAAAGTGCCTCTATGCTTGAAAAAAGCAGCACCTGAAAATGTTGATTAGAACAGTTGCAGGCAGGCAGGCAAAAACTCTGCCTTCCTCCTTCCAATACTAGACTCATCCCACCATCAAAAGTGACATAAACATTTTACAGTCCTGGAAAACTGAGAGTGCCCAATTCCCCCATTTTGCTAAGAGACACAGAATGATTTGCAGAGACTCACCTACAGACCTGCATGCAGTGGTGGGATTCAGCCAGTTCGCACCAGTTTGGCAGAACCGGTAGCTAATTTTTTGTTGCCCGGGTCCAGAATGGACTTCTGGAAACAGCATCCACACAGAGAACCAGTTTTTCACATATTTGAATCCCACCACTGCCTGCATGCCAACATCTCAGCTAGTTATTTGGCAATTCAACAATCTAACAACTTCACCATTGGTTAGTTAAGTCACATCTGACTTTTTCAAAAATTTGCTGGCATCCCTAGGCTACCAAGTTAGCACACTGCCCATGTCCTTAGCCAAGAAAAGGGAAAGGTAACTATTACGGGTGTTATGTTTCCCTTATATGCAGCTCTATTATTCATCTCTATTGTATTTGTTTCCTGTGTCACATTGCTACTCTATGATTCATCTTTATTGTTCCTGTGATGCATTTCCTGTTCCTGTTGGACACACTCTCTCTCTCCCTCTCCCTCTCCCTCCCTCCCTCCCCCTCCCTCCTTCCCTCCCTCCCCTTTTCTGGTCAAAGCACAACTGGATGAGTATGAAGCTGAAGGACATATTACTTCAATATCTGAGCCTACTCATTGGATAAGCAACATGGTTGTTACTAGGAAGCCTGAGAAGATCAGAATCTGCATTGATCGCAAGTTTTTGAACATGGCTCTGAAACGGTCACACTACCTAATGCCAACACTTGATGATGTTTTGCACAAACTACCCAAAGCATGACTTTTCACACTTGTTGATGTCAGAGGTGCCTTTTAACAGTGCAAACTGGATGACAAGAGTAGCTACATGACCACATTCTGGACCCCTTGGGGCAGAAAGAGATGGCTCAAACTACCCTTTGGACAATGAAAGCAGCATGAACTATTAATTGGGCTCAGTGGAATTGAGCCAATAGCTGATTATATTCTCATAGTCGGCTGTGGTGAAACAGATGAAGAAGCTGAGCATGACCGTGATGAGAAGCTAATGGCACTACTAGACCATTGTACGCAGGTGATGCTGAGGCTCAGTACAAAGAAATTGCAGTTCAAGATGCAAGAAGTCCATTTCCATGGATATATCCTGTCCTCACAAGGCTTAAAAGCTGAACTGGGTGAGTGGAAGAAGAAGAGACAAGGAAGAGAAAGGAAGAAAATGAGAAAGCAGAAACTATGCCTGGGCAAGTGCAACAGCTATAGGGAAGAAAGAAGGCTGACAGTCCTCAAGCCATAGTAAAGAACCCATCTTGGCTTGATTCCTGTCTGGAGTTTGGCTTAGGAACTCAGCCTGGATACTCAATAGGAATATAGCTTAAGAACAGTGGTATCTCTAGTCATCACATTCATTTCTAAAAGTAATGTGTGCACACAGATTGACATAGAAAATTTCAACTTGGGAAAAAAATAACTGCTCCACAATGGGTAATTAATTCCAGCAACTACTCAGGTTCAAAATTAGAGTGTAATGTTGAAAATACAGGCTTATTTTTGGCAGAGAAATGGGAAAACACACCTACATAATGAAAAGCTGGTGATCCTTTCATAAACAAATAAAACAATAATTAAAAATGGCTTACTGAAATATATGTGCCTAACATATATGTCACTATGCTTTTTCTGATAATGTTCACAAAACAGAAAAATTGGAGACTAGTATTACTCAATAAAGACCGGTGTGTGTGTGTTGTTTAGACTCTCTGTTCAGATGCTAAGAAAAAAGATACAACTTACCTGCCCCCTTCTCTGAAGTCATGCTAATGCTATCTAATCAACAAAGATAGTCACATTACACTGGTAATACCTGTGAAAGTAAAACCATAATAATAATAATAATAATAATAATAATAATAATAATAATAATAATAATAATAATAATAATAATAATAATAATAATAATAATAATAATAATAATAATAATAATAATAATAATAATAAAGTTGGAAGGGACCTTGGAGGTCATCTAGTCCAACCCCCTGCTCAGGCAGGAAACCCTATACCATTTCAGACAAATGGCTGTCCAGTCTCTTCTTAAAAACTTCCAGTGTTGGAGCATTCACCGCTTCTGGAGGCAGGTGGTTCCACTGGTTAATTGTTCTAACTGTCAGGAAGTTTCTCCTGAGTTCTAGGTTGCTTCTCTCCTTGATTAGTTTCCATCCATTGCTTCTTGTCCTACTTTCAGGCACCTTGGAAAATAGCTTCACTCCCTCTTCTTTGTGGCAGCCCCTGAGATATTGGAACATTGCTATCATGTCCCCCCTCGTCCTTCTCTTCATTAAACTAGACATACCCAATTCCAGCAACCGTTCCTTATATGCTTTAGCCTCCAGTCCCCTAATCATCTTTGTTGCTCTTCTCTGTACTCTTTCTAGAGTCTCAACATCTTTTTTACATCGTGGTGACCAAAACTGGATGCAGTATTCCAAGTGTGGCCTTATGTATTGCCTCTGTCTGCTGATTTCCATGCAAACAATTTTTTTTTCTATCATGATTTCCTCTTCAATGCTATGCATCTAGATGTTCCTGCTGATTACTGTAGATACTAACAGTACAGTTTTCAGGTGTGGATCATACTCCCATCATTTGTTAAACAATGAGGGATTAGTCTTGGTATTTGACTTTGAACCAAGGCACTGTGTTTTGTAATCCATGGTATATGTTAGCCCGCTATACTACAATTATGTAATCTTAATTTAACAAACTGAAGTTCTAGTTGGTGTGTTAAAGTGGGAAAGCAATTCTACAAAACAGTCTTTCCCATAATTTATAATTATCTGTGTATTAAATGTTTTTAAAAGTGCAAATCAGGATTTCTATATTCTTAGCCTTAATCTTAACACAGATTTTATGTATCCCTATAGTATCTCCTGTGTATTTAACTAGTGTTCTGCTACTTGATTAAAATGAATATTTTCTCTAAAGTCCAGAATACAAAGAGACTTGGGAAAATCAATTACCCTTTGCTCCTCTTGTTTTCCATTGATAAAACTTTCTGCATTTTTAACTGTTACATGTAATTAACTCAGTTTTTTTCATTTACTGCAAGCAATATAAAAATAAAAAGTCTTACCACCATCACCAATTGAAAAAAAAAACACCATACAACCTGCTTTGAATATCATTTGGCTGATTAATACTTTCTGATCTGGAAAATCAATAAAACTAGGGCTACCACGTCTTGATTGGAAAAAAAAAATCCAGATAACAGCTAGAAGGGAGCATAGAGTGAGAGTTTTTGTTTGTTTGTTGTCCTTTAATGCTTGTCCAGATTCTTGTAGTCCACATATAGTAGATTTATTTTACTTTACACATACACAATTAACAGTCTTTAAACTTAAAGGAAAAAAGGATAGAAACCAAAAGAAAAAAAGTTGAGAGGAACAAGCCCAAACAAACCAAAAATGTAAGAAAAAAGGGAAAAAGTATACTTATTCTATACTTCTCACTAGTCACAGATTCACTCATAAATATACTGCTATAATGTAATCAATACAAAATATTATTGTAAATGGTAGACCTTAATATAAAGAACACCATTACAGATCCTGAAAATCATTATTCAGCGCACAACTGATCATTATCAAATGCTGATTGTTTCCCAGCTGCCATTTTTCTTTACAAACATCTAATCTAAGTGTTGACTCTTTGAATGAATGTAGCAATAAAGGAAGTCATTGGAAAGTCTGCAGTTACACTGCTTTTGGAGAGCAATATTAATTCCTTTGTCCTCAAATGCCACCAAATCCTATTTGGGGAAAAATGTAAAAGATAGTTTTTTTTATGTTGCTAAAAAAAACCAGAATTGGAATGATTGCTTGCTAAATCACTCAATGTATTCATCAGAAACACTCAACAAAATATATGTTGGACAATAAACCATCTTCTAGACATCCTTAAGGTTACTACTTTTTCTTTTGGTTTATTGACAATTATCAGATCCAATGATATTTGATGCACATGATTCCACATTAAGGGACTAAAAGTGATTTTGTCTGTGATTGGTCAAACCAAACAAACCATATTATGGCTTAGTGCAATACTTGATTTGTTATTTTTTTCTTTAAAAAGGGTTGTAGTTTACAACAATGTGTGATGTTAGTTCTGATTTATTTCATGAATCATGGATGGATAGCAAACTATTGGTTGAATGGGTAGATAGATGGATTGAGATTACTAGACACGGGCCAGATTTTTTGGTTTTAGTCTCTTTGATTTGTATTACTGTTTTGAACCTCCCAGAATTGTGTTACATAAGATGAGTGATCATATATTTTTTTAAAATAAGTGTAGATATAATTATTTGGTATGTGAATCTTTTTATGGGTTTTAGTTCTAATGCTGAGATAAATGTTAAAATGGAAGCAGAATATCTAAATAGGCACATATAGAATTGTACTGTCAGTCTGGAAAAAAAAAAGAACTGATTGCTTCACGCAACACTTTGGAGTCCTGTGAAATATTATAGTGATAGAGGGAAAAGCCTTCTTAAGGAAAAATAAAAACAGCCATACACTTGATTTGGTTCACCAATTTCAGAAAATTTCTTTCCATTATTTTAGCATTTGGTTACATATCCATCAACCTTTCATATACCAGATTTTTCTGCTGGATTGTATATTATGTATCACATAAAGAAATACTAATATAACAACTTTCCTGATTCAGTAATGAAATAAATCTCTTCAAATATGTGTCTGTGGATAGAGAGCTATAGTGGTCTGTTTAGCAGAGCTCAGAAATATATTCCACAACAAATTAACACCGGTAATACGGTTGTTGTGATTTTGGATTATTTCCAAATGAAAATCCTTCAGGTGGCACGTGTCTTGATATAAAGAAACACAGTGTTACTATTTGCTTTATTCTCAGCTATCAACCCCCAACATACACACCCACCCACATACAAACATAGACATACAGGAAGTTCAACAATGAAACATGGAACAGTGTCCAGGATTCTTTAATCCATAACCCTGTGGCTGTATGGAAAGCTATCCAGGCAGTTAACCTTTCTCGCTATTCAAGAAATGAGACAGTATTTTACCTTCTAAACTTTATTCAATGCTGCAAGATCCAGTAAAACTGTAAAACATAAGCAATAGTATATGATTACAACATGAATAACAATTAGCAGCCACGCTGAATAAATATGCTCCTAGCTATAATGTGGCCTACTTACTGTCTAGACCAAATATATAACTGCCCCTACATCCCCCAGGGCCTAAACTAGAAAGAGCCGGCATAGCCATACTCCACTCTGCATCAAGGCTGCAGCTGTGGAGGTGGTCAACAGTATCAAGTATCTGGGGGTGCAGATAACTAACAATCTGACTTGGTCTCTCCACATGTCATCCTTAGTGAAGCATTCAAACTAGCATCTGCATTTCCTGCATCGGATGAGGAGAGCACATCTTTCTCCTTCTGTCCTGGCCGCTTTTTACAGAGGTACGATTGAGAGCATCTTAACAAACTGCATCACTGTTTGGTTTGTAATGTCCTCACTTCCCTTCTCTCAATGTTAACAGTGATGAGACAGAAATGGGGGAGTAAGCAATAATCAATGAACACTTCCTTATGAAGGGAACATGCTGCACCTACTTTAGCCAGCAAGGTCAGGGTTGCCAAACTTACCTATAAGCTAGCTAAACAGAAAGAAATGAATCCTGTCTTGCCAGAGCAGCAAATGCTATGGGGACAGAAGAAACAGAGATTAAGTTCAATGAAGGAGAATGTTTGTAGCAATCAAATTTTCCAGAAACTAATGTTTCAGAAGAATAGGAGAAGTTATATCATTGATTTATACACCAAAAAGAGATTACATTATATGATTAAAGAAAAGATTGATTAGGAACAAGAGCAAAATAACATTGATGTAGTCTGTTTCAAACACTTCTCCCGTATTATAAGGAAGGTCATAACTGAGAGTGTTTGAAAGCTAGATTAATACTGCAGTTAATATGTTGAACATAGATACACATTTATATGTATACCATCTCTGATTAACAGAGTAGTAGATGTTTAAATCTGTTTCTAAGGCTTCTTAAGGCACAACTGAAACAATGATCATTTTAGAACTCATACACATTTTATAACTTATTTGAATGTTTTTAGTACAGCAGGTGAATTATTCATTATAGTTAACATCACATTATTTAGGCAAGAATGGAAAGCTTTCCCCAGAGTACTGAATCAAGTACAATTTTACACTACCATTTTTTTTGTGGCCAGGGTACATCAATGGGAGCTACACTATAATTGACCTTATTGCACCAAGGGACATATTGCCTATAATGGATATTGATGTTTATTGCTCTGATGCATTGCGTTGCATTGCAGACTATATCAGTCTGCTCTACCAGTCTACAAAGGCCCATTTGTACAAAGTACTCTTTCTCAATAGGGCTACTACACCTGGGTTGCAGAAATCTAAATTTATTAAAAGAGGCTTAAAGTAGGCTTTAACAATAGCCATAGTTAAAACATAAGACAATATTTTTTTAAAAAAAAGTTTTATTATTTTTTAACAGAATTCAATAATAATTATTCAACAAAAACGTGCTGTCTGAGTATCTTATTCACTAATACAAATTAAATTCCTAATTCCTAAATCTTTTCTCTAACCATTGATAAAATAGGTCCCAAGTTTGAAAATATTTTTAAAAGGAAGCTTAGAAAGGGAACACCACAAAAAATAGTTTGCAATGTATTTAATCTGGACCGCAAACATTGGTAGACTCATAGAATAACATAAAACATAGAATAAGAGAGTTGGAAGGACCAACTATTTGGGGGCTAAGAACTCTTTTAGCTAAATGATGAAATGCTACATTGCTTTTAAAAAGCCAACACAACACAAGAATACTGCTGCAAGGTTTCAAACCACCAACTTTCTGTTTATAGGGAAAGAATTACATACAGCTAATGTGTTATAACAGCTCTAAAAGTCTATGGTAAACTTAATACAAGTTACTGATAGCCACCATTGTTTTATTTATCCCAAGAGGTTCCCAAGATGAAACCTTGGTGTTTTAATGAATATGTTATCTAGCCAGAAAATCTGTTATTTTGCCTATATACTCACAAGACTTTTCAACCTGGTGGAAAGATGGAAAGGCAATTTCTAATGATCCCCCATGTCCACAAGTTCTTAAGAGGCCTCTTTCCAAAATTCTCCCTAGTATCATGGAAGATTCTCTAAAGTAATAGGGAATCACTTGAGAAAGCTGTAAGCAAAAAGGAGAAATTTCTTAAAATTATTCTCTTTCCTTCTACTGCATAGAAGCCTTTGCTAAAAGAACTTTTTTTATCAATAGTGGAGCATTTTGTTTAACTTTAATGTGAACTTAAGTATTTATAGGATTTTAATTTAAAAAAAGATTTCAAGATATAATTAGAAATTTCCATTGATATATAAAAAGACTCAGATGGTTATATGTTATTACAAAATATGCATCTGATTCGTTTTGTTCCTAATGCCAAACTTTTATGAAGTCTTAGCAGTCTCATTTTATCTTTTACCCACTACATTATTGTTTGCAAAGTAAAACACAACAATTATCACAGATCAGGTTCTGGAGAGGCATTCAAGCTTTGTAGTTCTCTCTTAGTCTTAATTTTAATAATGTGTGCAGTAGGCAGAGATGTTTATTTTTGGCAGCATACTCATTGTGCTAAAACAAATTATCAGATTTCAGCACTGGAAAGAACATTTTGTTTGATCTAAAAAGTATAAATAATTCCTGCAAAATATAAGACAACATGGTTGTTAATGAAGAAACACTTCAAAAATGCATTAATACAGCTTTGTTTGCCTTTGCTTTGTCTTCATTTAAAAGTGAGAGCGAGAGAAGGAATTGGGAAAGAGGGTGACAACAACATTCAAAATATCATTTGTTCTTTTGCTTGTTTAGGCTTTCTGCCAAAAGTTTTTATGTTAATTCATAATTATATGTTTATTAAAAGGAAACAATGTTCATTTGCAGTAAATTAGTTGCCTTTAAATGTATTTGTTTTTGTAGATAGATGATAAAGAAGAAGAAGAAGAAGAAGAAGAAGAAGAAGAATAAGAAGAAGAAGAAGAAGAAGAAGAAGAAGAAGAAGAAGAAGAAGAAGAAGAAGAAGAAGAAGAAGAAGAAGAAGAAGAAGAAGAAGAAGAAGAAGAAGAAGAAGAAGAAGAAGAAGAAGAAGAAGAAGAAGAAGAAGAAAGGTAGACAGACAGACAATGTGGAGAAAAGCAAAGTTTTACATTTAGGCAGGAAAAATCAAAGGTACAAGTACAGATTGGCTGAGACCTGGCTTAAAAACAGTTACTGTGAGAGGGACCTTGGAGTCCTAGTGTACGATCACTTGACTACGAGCCAGCAGTGTGCAGCAGCAGCCAAAAAAGCGAATACAATCCTGGGTTGTATAAACAGAGGCATAGAATCAAGATCACATGAAGTATTAGTACTGCTTTATAAAACTCTAGTAAGACCACACCTGGAATACTGCAACCAATTTTGGTCACCATACTACAAAAAAGATGTTGAGACTTTGGAAAAAGTTCAGAGAAGAGCAACTAAAATGATCAAAGACCTGGAGACTGAAACATATGAAGAACAGCTGCAGGACTTGAGTTTGGCTAGTCTAAAGAAAAGAAGAAACATGATAACAGTATTCCAGTATTTGAGGGGCTGCCATAAAGAAGAGGGGGTCAAATTATATTCCAAAGCACCAGAGGACAGGACAAGAAGCAATGGTTGGAAACTGACCAAAGAGAGAAACAACCTGGAATTAAGGAGAAACTTCCTAATAGTGAGGACAATTAACCAGTGGAACAGCTTGTCTTCAGAAATTGTGGGCGCTCCATCACTGGAGATTTTAAAGAAGAGACTAGAAAGTCACTTGTCTGAAATGGTATAGGTTCTCCTGCTTGAGCAGGGGGCTGGACTAGAAGACCTCCAAGGCCCCTTCCAGCTTCTATTCTATTCTATTCTATTCTATTCTATTCTATTCTATTCTATTCTATTCTATTCTATTCTATTCCATTCCATTCCATTCCATTCCATTCCATTCCATTCCATTCCACATTTCCCATGTGTGAAGAGAAAACAATTTATAACTGTTCAATTCCAAATGTATTATGGGAAGTAAATGCTGGTATTAATCTCATTTCTATATAAATATTTCTTGTTAAAACATTTAAGGACATATAATACATAATGTACATACACATTATTTTTAGTCCTTAGAGCATGTAAAGTGGTATTATATGTGGGATTTTTTTCAGGAAAGAGATTTCTTGATTTCTAAACCTTAATTATATTAAATTTACAAAGCTATCCAGCAATAATATTTTTAAAAGATTAAAAAGCAACAAATCCAAAAAGAATAACTTCCTAAATTTCTTGCTACTATGTCATGGAACAGACATAATTTATATTTTTAGAGTTTGCTAATAATAAATAAATGCTATATCAAAGCAAAGTTTGTTGAATTATAGATAGCATTTGAAATAGCCACACTAGCATCTTCAGCAAGCAGACATTTCATTAAAATGATGACACAGACAGAGTGACAGCATGATACAAATCCCATCCTATGTGCTTTTATCTGAGTCTGATGCAAATATAAAAGTTTTAATATTTGCATCACAATTTCATTAAACAGGTCTCACCCCTCCTGTCTCCCTTCCTACCTCCCCATTCCCTCTGAACAGATATTTACACAATTCTCCATCTAGAAGTGCATATATTTTAAATAGATAGTTCCAGGAATCCTAACCCAAAGCTATATTTTTGAGATACTACTTTATTATTCAGCCTCACAATTATTTATATGAAAAGGGCATCACATATTAGTAAGGAGTAATTAACCTTGCCTCTAGCTTCCAGCATGATAATGGCCTTGGTTCTGAACATCTGTATGATGACATGCCCGTTTCTGAGAAAGAAATCAATATTTTAGTGGTTTCTTATGCTTAGTGTTGTGGATGCCAAATAGAAGACTCTCGTAATCGAAGATCCTGATAATGTAGAAATCAACAAATTAGCTTTTTCTTTGTAGCAGCCAAAATAATATGCATATTTCCAGAATATTGTGTGCTTCAAAAATGATTTTGAAGCTATTCTGTGTTTCTCATATAGGAACAACTGCAGCACTTCACTGGTAATTATTAAAATAGTCCAACCTTTTTCTGACTTCTGTTCCTTAAAAATCAAAACTGCTGCTGCCTTAAGAAATTCACACTGATGATTTTTAAAGCAGCAACACCATCCTTTTTTCAGGCTGATGCAGAAATGTGGAAAAAAAAGATGGATGCTTTAAGGAGTCTATTCATAGCAGTGGTTGCAGAAAGGTCTTATAAAGCATTTTTGAAGCTTACACACCCCTAGTTCAGAGGCTAAGAACAGAATCAGTAATACTCACACTCCCTATTGATTATGCATATTGTGCAGAAATAGCCATATCACTGTTGGTTTCCAATTTGTGATGGACTATAGAAAGCCAAAGGTCTGTTCTACTTCTTGGCCAAATTGGAAGTGTCAAATTGCTGTTCCATATAAAATGACCAAAATCACATTTTTGCATATAAATATGCACAGTATTTGGGCAAGTGTTACACAATTGCACAGATCAATTTCAACCCACAATTTGGTCATTTTCCATAATTCCATAATTCAAACATGTGGCTAGTAGACATATTTTTTCCTCTGATTTCAGTCCTGGTGGATTGTTGAGAACTGGCTGGCTTTACTACAATTTCAAACTGTGCAGTACCTTCTGAACTTCACCAGGTGTGTAATTCTTTGCCAAAATATTTTGTGAAATTTGCTGCACAAAGGACCTAAAACAGCTAAACTTCAGCTCTTACATTTTGCATGAACAAATATGAACTTTAAAATGTCTAAGAGCAAAAAACCTGCCAGTCACTGGATAAACGTTTAAAGCTCTTTTTATTATTTTGCAGCTGGTGCCCTTTGCTGAAGGATATTTCCTTAGCTGCAGACTCAGAATAAAAACATTTCATTTTAAGAATGCAATTAGAAACACATCTGTTGTTTCAGGACCTTTATATTAAAAGTAAGTCCACATAAAGATTAAAATATCTATTTTTCTCAGAAAGGAAGCATATTTATTTAAAGACTATTTTAATTCAATACCAGCATCTTTCTAATTACAATTCCATAGTATGAATAAAGTGAGCCATTCAAAGCAATAGAAAGCAATAACTCTGGATCTATATCAAACCTGGCTGGAGTTTTCAAATAGCGTTAAAAGGCAGTGAATGCATGCCATGTAGAAATTTTTGAAAGTAGAATTAATGTAAGATGATGCACTTAAAGAAGGGAAAGAATATTTCTATCAATTCATACAATGAAATGTATTGATAAATCATAGTTTCACAATGGATTCCCCATTTGCTGTTATTCTTTTGAGTTATTATAACTGCTTATTATACTGTAACTGCATTCAGCCAAAATGGATTAATGGAAGTGCTCTTCCATTTTTTTCTGAATGTTGATATTTGGAAAGATATGTTCATCCCGTGAAAATAGCAGAAGAACATTAAGTTTTCTGGAGAAGATCAAAGGATTATTTGTAAAAGAAGCCATCCAGATGCTAGTAAGAATCCCACAACAAATTTTAATAGCCTCTCCAATACTGTTTCTCAGAAACTGTTTTTTTTTTTTGAAGACATGCCAGTTCAAATCCTGAAATACTATGCAGTTTTCATGATTTATGGCTACTGATTATACTGAATGCACTTTGTCTAAATTACTTTAAAACTCCCTTCGCTCATGGTGACTGCTGTGTCATGCAGTACCAAATTCCATTTCAACCACATGCAAAAAAAAATAAAGTGTTTTCTTTTTGTCTGTCCCAATCTTTGAACCTCTGGATGAATTCTTCTGGTTCTAATTTAATAAGAAAGACACACTTCAATCACCTCATACAGTTAGTTGCCATTGCCTACATATTTCAAATCTCCACAATATTATTCCTGAGACGTAGACTACATTTGTGCACATTATTATAAATCTCTCTTTATGTCTGGGGACTGCATTTATATTTGGTGAAGACAGAAAGCTACAATGAAGTTAAGTTGCAAAGCGGAGCCACTTTCTGTATCTATAGAAGGTCAGGCTTACTGGATTCACACAGCAAATTAAGCCAAAAAAACAAACATTATGGCTTAGTGTAGAAGTTTCTACTCGGAGCATGAGATGTGCTTTTGCCACATCCAAAAGGCTTGCATTACAACAATGTGGTTCTCATCAAACTGACCCATTGGGTTAGCCCTCTGCAGACAGCACTGACTCATATATTAAAGGTAAAAAGTAAAGGTTTCCCTATCCAGTTATGTTTGACTTTAGGGCATGGTGCTCATCTCTGTTTCTTGGCTGAGGGAGCGTTGTTCAAAGACATTTTCCATGCTCATGTGGCCAGCTTGGGTATATGCCAGCGGTGTACAGAACACTGTTACTTTCCCACCAAAGTGGTACCTATTAATCTACTCACATTTGCATGCTTTCGAACTGCTAGGTGGACAAGAGCTGGGCAGGTAATGAGCTCACCCCGTTGCGTGGTGCTCAGGTCTCAACTCAAGGCTGTCACCTTTCCAGCTGACAAGCTCAGTATCTTTAACCACTGAGCCATCATTATACACACACACACACAAACACACACACACATTCATACATTACAATTAATCAAATTGTAAGTAAATGTATAGGAAATCATCATATTAATTACATTGAAACAACAACAACAACAACAACAACAACAACAACAACAACAACAACAACAACAACAACAACAACAACAACAACAACAACAACAATAATAATAATAATAATAATAATAATAATAATAATAATAATAATAATAATAATAAAGTTGGAAGGGACCTTGGAGGTCATCTAGTCCAACCCCCTGCTCAGGCAGGAACCCCTATTCCATTTCAGACAAATGGCTGTCCAGTCTCTTCTTAAAAACTTCCAGTGTTGGAGCATTCACCGCTTCTGGAGGCAGGTGGTTCCACTGGTTAATTGTTCTAACTGTCAGGAAGTTTCTCCTTAGTTCTAGGTTGCTTCTCTCCTTGATTAGTTTCCATCCATTGCTTCTTCTCCTGCCTTCAGGCACCTTGGAAAATAGCTTCACTCCCTCTTCTTTGTGGCAGCCCCTGAGATATTGGAACACTGCTATCATGTCCCCCGTCGTCCTTCTCTTCATTAAACTAGACATACCCAATTCCAGGAGCCGTTCCTTATATGCTTTAGCCTCCAGTCCCCTAATCATCTTTGTTGCTCTTCTCTGTACTCTTTCTAGAGTCTCAACGTCTTTTTTACATCGTGGTGACCAAAACTGGATGCAGTATTCCAAGTGTGGCCTTACCAAGGCATTGTAAAGTGGTATTAATACTTCACGTGATCTTGATTCTATCCCTCTGTTAATGCAGCCTAGCACTGTGTTGGCCTTTTTGGCAGCTGCAGCACACTGCTGGCTCATATTTAAGTGATTGTCCACTAGGACTCTGAGGTCCCTTTATGTAAAGGGAGAATTAAATGTAATTTAATTTTTGTCCCAGTTTCATATACATTTTGGAAAATGCTCTCCAACATGCTCCTCCAGAGCTATAAGTCACTGTTGCACTGAAAACATTGTGAAAGTCATGTGCTGAAGTCATGCATCAATCAGGCTAATTTATATTGCATCATTTCTATCCATCTCCTTCTTTGTCTCAGTTGGCAAGTGGGGGGGCATACTTCATACTATAGAATGAGCATGTATATGAGCTCCAGTAATTTTGGGATCCTGCCTACATGAAAGAGCTGGCAACTGGCTCTGTTGCAACATTTTATCCTTGTAAATATATTTCGGTTAAAAGAACGTATTGCTGTAGGGCTTTCTGAAATAATGTCAGACTCACTTTTCAAGTTTTGTACAAAACAAGTACAAGTGTCATGGTTGGGATCTAGGATATATGTTAAAGTAGTTTTAACAATTGAATGTTTATTAGAAAGATAAGGAAATAATGAGAGATGTTCTTTTTATATTGTCTAACTATCAAGCAGCAACAAGAAACTTAATTGTACTTCCTTTGTTACAGTTGAAAGCGAGCTGACATGAATGGCACCTCTGAAATATTCCTGGAGCTGCTTTATTTTAAAATCAGTAGAATAAACTTGTGCTCAGATACTTGCAATATGTGATGTTAAAGCTACTTACTCTAGAGTTATCACATTGTTTTTCCATTGAAGTGCCCAAGTATTAGTACTTTAATTAAAAATCTACATCTTTCCTTTGCTTTACCTACAATGAATGTAATGAGGGAGAAAAGACCAGGTTATACATGGCAGAAGCAGAATAAATACATGAAAACATTAAATTTTGATTTTAGAAGAAAAGAAGTAACATCTATAATATCTAGGAACAGGGTGTGCAGTAATTTATCTGCAAGAGCACAAACACATTCCAGGCTCATAGCTTTCCATCTGTACTGTACTCATTGTTTACTAGACACTATATTTGGTAGTTGCCTTGAATTATCTTAAATGGGAATCTGGAATTAATCTTTCTCAAGCTTTGAAGCTGGAGATCCAAGATGGTGCAATTGACAATTCCACCGTGTTAATCCATTCCAGTGCTTTCTTACTGCTTGTCCAAATTGTGGCCCTACAGTTTTTGCAAGATTCATATAATTATTCTTTTTTTTTCCACCTACTTACAGAGAAATACACATATATTTTTTTTATGTTTCTCATGATTTAAGATGGGAAAAACCCTAAAATTAGATTTTTTGTCAAATTCCTCCCCTTTTTTCCTTTTATTTCACAGGAGCCCATTAACTATCAAAGGAATAAACAGCCTACATACTCTTACATTAAACCAGAAAAAAAATATCAGAGTTTAGTAGGTCATTTAAATAGCTTATGTAATACAGGTAGTTTTTGCTTAATGACTGGCCTGTTTAGCAACCTCACGCCATCTCATACCCTCCCCCCCACACACACATACACATACACAAACAAAAGTTTCAAAAAGAGAAAAAGATACAGAAGGTGAGGGGAGTCAAAACTGAAATAGCTAGAAGAAGAGGGTCATACTCAAAAAATAAAAAAGTGATAATCCAGATTAAATAGGTTTTTATGTGCTCTGATTAAAACAAGGTAGGTTGGGATAAAGCATGCAGAGGATGAGACTAGCCACTAGCCTCTGTTTTCATTGGAAACATTTTTCCCCCTGTTGCTTGATCTATATTTTACAGTAAGCCAAAATAGTTTGATCTACTTACCTAAAGGCTGAGAGATACTTTTCACTAACCATACAGAAAATATTCAAGCTCTGCCTGTGTGGAAAGATGAAAGGTCTTTTGCTGCAGGCAAATAAAACTACAGAGGCTTCAAACACTCACTGGTGGCTAACTTCCTTCCTATTTCCAACTCTAGGGAATGCCAGCTGAGTGAATGTCTAAATAGCAGTAGAAAGATAAAAAATATAAATGTATTACTGGACTTAAATAAGTTAATGGAAAGGGAAGGGTGGGGAGAGAAGAAAAGTCCTTTAGAGATTGAAGCAGTTAAGACTTATGAGAATTTTTTTTTAAAAAAAAAGCAGGCTCCCCTTTGGCTATTCTCTGGAAGTTATCCTTAAATTTAGGGAAGTGATAGTTCTGCAACCTGGCAAAGAAAAGTTGAGCTACTTGGGTACAAATACAAGAGAGGAGTTCTTTGTAGAATATATTGAACGATGCTATTTTAGCATTTGTGCCAGATAGCCAGGAAAAAGGGGAAAAGAGACCTCAGCTATGTTGTTGAACAATCACAGTCAAGCTTTTGCAGCTGAGTTGCAGTGTTTATGAAGCTTTAGTTCAACTACTTAGAATACTAAGACTGTCCTCTCTGCTTAAGAAGAAGTGGTAGCATTTTTTAAAAATTACTTTTTTCAAAACAAAATTGAAAAGGAATCTCCCATATTCAGGTAGTCATGTGCTTGCATGAAGTAATATACATATGAAATCCATTTTGCCACTAATTATTTAATGATCCTTCTAATGCATGCTATTAGGCCTATACCGCTAAATATCTTATAGAATGCAAAACATTAAACAGTTCTTTAAAATGTATGCCTGTCAATCACATTCAAATCCCCTTAAAATGTGGGTATGTGTGAATGAGAAGACAATGGGAGGGATTTCTTAAAGAGTTTGTGTCACTGGACTCATAATTCTTCTTGTATAATGGAATAGAAAAAGAAGCAAAATCAGCAATAATTCATTTTTTATCCATATATATATATATATATATATGCAAAAAAAACAAATATTAAAGAAAAAAGGCATTTAAGAATGATCTTTAGGAAGAGATGCAAGAGAAGGTTAGATACCCTTTCCTTCTATAAGAATTTTCATAATGCTTTTTTGCATTTTCCCATTAAAAAGAAGGTGGTACAGACACATCAAAAAGGGCAAAGAGCACATGTGTATGAGCTTTGGGGAATGCAGAAGAAAAGGGCTAATATGTATGCATTAATTCTCACTGCAATCCGAATTAACCTCACCTTGTTGGGAAGTGGCTGCAACAATCTGTCCCACAGGATATGAGGGCAACCTGGAGGTGAAAAAAAACCCAGCTCTGATTGAAATGTGAAGCAGCAGGAGTCTGATACTGAAGTGGTAATAAAACCCTGGTTGCCCTCCACTTTTGATCTTGGCTTCTTTGCTGCTAACCTCCATAGCTGATCTGACACTGCCCTCAGCAGTCATTAGAGAAAGTAACAACCTTTTTAGAATCTCCACTGAGATGCCTTTAGCCTTGTGGTTTTCTCTGATGTGTGTCTTTTTTGTCTTTTACCCAGGCTACCTATTATTGCTATGAAAAATGCATGCAGCCAGGAGGAGAATTTGATTTAAGGTAAACTTTTTCCTAACAGAAATGCAGCATCTGAAACTTCTCCACTCATTTGCTGGAACCGTGAGATTGTGGATCAATTTACAATGTCAGATGTTTCCATAGGTTAATAATGACTGCATGACTTTTGCCTGGCTTTCCCAGAAACTGGAATTGCCTCCATATTTTGGGATGCATGTTTGATAGCTTATGTTGTTTCAGTCTGGTGCATTCACCATCTGCATCACTTCACCTGATTAGTTATGTGCCACAATTTGCTTTCAACTCCTAGTGGCCACATAGATATTTTTCCTCCATGACAATCTATCCCTAAACTAGTCTTCCAAGTCTTCCAACAGTGCACTCATTACCACTATACTGTAAATGAGAGTCACTTTGAAATGAGATGGGTGGCAAATAAATTTCATAAATAATAATATACTGAGTCCTTTCTTGCTACTAGTCATCATCTTCTCTTTCTCACCAATTTTGCCTGTACTAAAGCCTTTTCTAGAGAGCTAGGTCTTTGCATAATGTAGCCAAAGTAGGATAATTTGAGTCTGGTCATTTGTTCCTTGGCTGAGTCCTGTGGGTTAATTTGTTTGATTGAATCACTTGATTGTTTTCTTGGATGTCCATGGTATTCTCAGGAATCTTCTCCAACACCAAAATTCAAAAGCTCCAATATTCTTCTTACCCTGCTTCTTCAAAGTCCATCTGTATCACTTAACTGCCAATGAACACATTGAAATAGGGAGAGGTACATGAAATAATTTTAATAATGTAATCTCCTTATTTTGTAGCATATAAGTATGTGGTAGAGGTTTAAATTTTATCTTGCCTCCTTTGGCTGATTAAAAAAAAGAACTCACAAGAGATAAACAAAATCAAAGGTTTATTTAAAGCATGGTTGGCTTTCTTTCTTTCTTTCTTTCTTTTTGTTTTGTCTCAAGGTAGTAGCGACATGATTAGAGTATACAGAATATTAACATCAGTCCTTTGTCAGTGCCAGATCATTTTTATTGCTTTCACCGTAAATTCACCCTAATTATGCTCTGCTGCACAGAGGTAGGATCTCTTTGATCAGTGCTCCAAATGAATCCTGTTGAGTTTCAGCGGCTCTGATATACAGTTCAGCTGAAGCCTTAAACACTGCAGGGAATGAAAAGGTGACTATGGCCTTGGAGATGATTATGTTTATGTGGCTCTCCCCCCTGCTCATGATCTTGAGAAGCTCTTAGTTTTTGAAAGAAAATTAAAAGTTTTCAGGGAAACTCTATAAAATAAAATAGCAGATGAGAAGTTTATGGAGATTCTCAGTTACCCAGGTCAAGGTATCCCAAAGGTGCTTTTTCAAAAGGCAACTAGACTTTGTTTTTCCTTGAAAATGTTTCACTTCTCATTGTATCCCTCCCTTACACCATCTATCTCCTGTTTACAACACAGTCCTTTCAGCAGTTCCAAGAAGGTTCTACACCCACTTGCACTATTTAGGTGACTTTGAGGGCACAGATAAACCTCCAAGTGGCCTCAATGACCCTCTGAGAGAGCGTTAATGACCAGATGACTGCAGGGAATATAAATCCTTCCATTCTCCACCATTCAGTCAGAACTTGAAGAAGCTTCTTGGGTGAGAAGTGAAATGTTTTCAAGGAAAAACAAAGAAAGTCCAGTTGCCTTTCAAAAAAAGTACATTCGGGATAGCAGATAAGAAGTCTAGAGTAATATTGGAGGAAGATGAAGAATGAATTTGACTAAACACAGATAAGGTTTCAAAAAGATTGTTAAGTGGCAATACCAGCAGTATAATCTATTTATAGCAATGTGCTGCTTTCTTCCCTATGCCTTGTGAAAGACCTTGTAGGGTTGGAGATATTCCAGCCTCTTGCTCTAAGGGTTAAACATCTCTGTGTGAGCATTTATATGCCTTCAGATCTTTGCTTTGGGGATCTTGATTTAATCTGATTTTATTTAATAATTGACATGTTGTGTTATAGTTTTATTACTATTTTCTGAAATGCACAAAGAATCTGGTATTAAGTACCATAGAATGTAGTGAACAAGTGATATACACTTATATTTCCCAACTCTTGATCTTCCATTTTTACACTAATATATTATTTCTACTTTTTTTTTAAAAAAAGGGGGGGGGTAGTAAGGTTTAAATTACAATATCCATTTCTAGTAAAGAGTTATGGTTGTGTGAAGAAAATCATTAGCTCTGCATAGTAAGCAGCTTTCCTACAGCTATAGCTTTGTGGCCATAACACCTTCAAGCATTTACCATTATTTAAGGTAAAGGACCAAAAAACATTATAAACATTTCCAACTAATCTAAAGAGAAATCTTCCATTATTTCACTTGGGGTGTAACATTATTTTCATTAGTTCAACAATTTGATAACCAAATCTTCTTTAAAGCGAATGCAATATTTGAATCTAACTGACCTCGTTACTTCTCTGTGTATTTATTTGTGGCAGATGTTCCGTAAAGTAAGTAGAATACTACACATAATTTCTAGACAGCCCTATTTCATTTGAAGCAGTTGAAGTTCCAAGTCAGCATCTTTTTAATTAAAATATTTGATATTTTCTACTTCAGGTTCAAAACAAATTGATTTCTCCTCTCCTAATCTCTGTGCTAATGGTAATTGAATATTCAGTGTAAATGTGTAATTTGCTAATAATGGGAGTTTGTGGCTATGGTTTTTGGTGAGCTTTTCTACTGCAGACATTTCAAATGTAAAGGAAAAGGGAAACAAATTAGTATGTCTAATTGTTCTCCTCTTCACTCCAGGCAATAATGAGCAGAGGTTAACATAACAAACAATATTTTGATACCTAACCAAAAAACACCATATATATAAAAATATGATTTTCTATCCTTTTACATGATCAGTCATATTGGAATCTCTAGCTAGATTGGTGGGAGGGGTTAAGAGGGGCCCAGGTTTAATGCCTTTGCATTGCAGGAAACAGTACAGGCTGACCTCCTCCAGAATCTTTAAAGATTTAGCTTTCATTCCCAAGGAAATGCAGTCATTTTGCAAGATTCTTGTAATATAGTTGACTAGCAATAAGGCTACTCTTGAGACTCTTCATGAACGGTTTGCCAGTTTATGAATGTCATTTTGAAACATTAGATTTTCATTAAATTTTCATTCATATTTTCTGAAATATATACATATATATTTGTGTAATTATGGGTACAACAGAGATGGAACCTTTAAGCTGTGTCTCAGTTGTTCAGACTTAAAGTTCTTTTTTTTTGAAGATTTGAAAGGCCTGATCCTATAAATATTTATTTTGTGGATAAATATTCACAGAATCCTGTTGACATTAGTATGGCTTCATGGTTCTATTTGCCAGTGGAACCAATGACAACTAAATCCAGTAGGGTTAACTCTTGAGAGTATTCCAAGAATATAGAAAATATTCCAAACTGATCTGTACACAAGCATAAGGGACATGAAAGGTGTAAGTGCCAAATTGTTTGGCGGAATAAGCAGAAGAAAGCTTATCTTCTGCCATGAGAAAGGAGTGGCAGATATAGTTGGACAGGATGATAGAGCAAGGATTCTTGGTTGTAAGGAAGTAGAATCTACCTGTTTTTTGGTAGAAGAGAAAAGATTGTTGCTATGTGTCATCAACATTTTTATTGTGATTGATCAATCTATGATTGATTCTGAGGTCATTGGCAATATAATGCATACCATATTTTCATCTTTGTTGTGAAGGGTGCTATCTGCCATGAGAATTCCTATAACAACCATCACCAGTACTACTATCTTCTGTACTCTAAATATTTTGCAGGTTTAGCAGTGCATAACTAGAGTACTTATATAAGAATATAATTATCTCCCACAAGATGCTTATCATGAAATAGAGATTATCATTTATGGTGGACATGTGATAATATTGGAGTAGGATTCATATCCTAATACAGAAAATGCTTAAAGTAAAGATAAAGATAAAACCAGAAACTTTTCTTTGGGGTTTAATGGGAAAAAGACTTGGAAATTTTTTTTGGGAACTTTGATCTTATTTATGTTGACGGCAGCAAGAAGCACAAAAATGGAAGGACATTTCAATTCCCACTATGGATGAATGGCTACAGATGGTGATGGAGTTGGCAGAGATGGCTAAACTGACCATTTTGATTAAAGAAAAGAATATAAGTACTTTTGTTTCTACTTGGAGACCGCTTGAGGTGGAAAAAAATGAAACTTTGATTTTGGGTTTTACTGAGTAGATTGATTTGTTGTTATAGAAATGGCTAGTTTATACTATTATGGAAAAGTAAAAAATCAAGGTTCGATGTTAATGGTTTATTCTACTGCAGGTGTGTCAAACTGCTGGCCCGTGGGCTGGATGCATCATGGCGAAACCACGCCCACCCCATTGCCGGCAATGGAAAAAAAGTCATGATATGTCGCGACACGTCACGTGACGTTGCGAGTTTGACACCCCTGTTCTACTGCAACAGAGGAAGTCCGAAGTCAATGCCTTTTCTTTTCCCCTTATCCCCCTCACTTTTCTTCCCTTTTTCCATCCCCAGTGTGTCCTACTATTTGCTTTTGTATTTTTGTATTTTATTCTATAATCTAATAAAACGTTACAAACTGATGGGGGAAAAAATGAAATAGAGACTCAGCTGAGTTAAATATATATTTTTCTGAGAAAAATTCTGAGTTTCATTCTTTTTCTCAAAAGGTCAGTTTTTATAATTTAATTTGGAAAAAAAAATATAAATGTTAAAAGGTGAAGGTAGGGATGTTGCAAGGCAGATGTTTGGAAGATAAAACAAGGAGGTTAACACTCCTAGGTTGGCCTTCAGAAAATTAGGAAAATAATTAGTTTTTGCATCATTTCTATTCCATTTCTCTTTTGCCCTTCTAACTAGAAGATTTTTTGCCCAATTTCTTGTCTTGATTCAAGTAAAATATTCTAACATGATGAAATGAAATCATCAGTCTATAACAGTTTTCTTGTTTCTCTGTATCATGCCTCAGTATAGGTGTCTAATTCTGTGGTAGATCATTGATCCATTTAGTTCTCAAACTTTTTTAGTGGCTCTCTTATCTACTTCTGCTCTATTTGTCTTTATCAAAAGTGTTTTCTTATACTTCTTTGTTGAGACCTCAAAATTGTGTATTTTATTATTTTTTTCCTGTTTGTTAACAGAGTAACTTTTTCTTCTGTTCTTTCAGAGAACATAGGTTACATAACAGTTCAGAACAGTTCCACAAATGACAATTATTAGAGTAGAGGAACAATCTCTTTGGTGTTTTCAGGTTTTCATATATTAAAATTAAATTAAATATCCTTTCCTTCTCTCTCCATCTCTTTCCCAGTGGATCTTAGGACAATTTAATAGCTTTTCTGCTTTTTTGTAAGGCTTTCAAAATGATGGAAAAGCGTTTTCTGATGCATTTTTCTATAGAATCAAGCAGAGCAAAATATAAAGCCTTCATCTGACAAAAACGTGATTGTTAGCAGCAGTTAGAAAATGTGCTGTTTAATTCAAATTTGAAGAATTCAGAAGTTCAAAAATAGCATCTGGGGTGAATAAATAAAATTATTACATATCTAGGGCTATGTTGCATGTGGTTCTATTATTACATAGACTCACCAAAGCAATAATTGCAAATGGATATTGTTGACATTACAGTTAAATGTAGGATCTCTGTCAACAGAAGAGGGAAGGAGAAATCCATCATTGTCTTTTGGTCTCAAAGGAAATTACATGCTCTTAAAATCTGCTTCACTGGGTGACACAATTTTCAGAAGCCTAGTTGGACATATAGTATATAAAGGAAAGGAAGAGAGGGGAATGGAAATGTCACCCTGCAAGAATAACTGGGTTTCATTCAGGGTATATTTGGATACTAGGACACATTAGAGAAAGAAAAATGTTAAAAGTGCAACAAGTGATGCCTGATAAAAAAATTGCCGGTATGTGAATTTAGAACTTATTGTGATATGCAATTAACAGACAATGATCAGTATATTCTGTTTTTCTATTTACTTCTAAGAAATCATCTCTGATCTCACAGATTTGTGGCTTGCTTTCAGTTTAAAAACCCAGGTGAAAACTCACTAGGTCAGATCTGAAGGCAAGAGCTGATGAAGTCATCACTGCTGATTTTTTCAGATAATGGAAGGTGGGAGAATGCTGCTTAAAAATCTAAAATGTAACTACATAGGGCATTTCTAGTAGTAAAATATATACAAGGGGAAGCCTTTGGCCCAACAGCCAGTTTATAATGTAAATTCCCCCTCTCCCATCCTCACTGCTATATTTGGGGACAGGAGTATAGACATTACCTAGGTTTTGTTCTACTTGGTGTTTATCCCACCTAGAATATGTTCCCACCAGGATTCAAGCAGACTAACCTTTAAGCAGTACTGATAAAAATCAAAACAGATAAAAAAAAACTAGTGGGATTTTGAAACTATTTGATAGCAAATACTACCATTCCAGATGATTATTACTTTTCTCTCCCGTCCATCATCTCTGTTTTCACTAAAATATATCCATTTTAGTATTTCAGTAATAAATGGAAAAGGTTGTTGATTTCTGAACTGTGACAGTTTTGTGTGTGCTCATTTAATGTGCGTTTTTACAAGCACATTTGGGTACATGTTGAAATGCATTTTCATGATGTCTACAATCCTGTGACTCTTGGGATTATCACATACCTCAGATTTCCCATTTTAAGATTAGAGAAAAGGATCAAACCTTGAAAGATAAATGCTCTTCTTAGATGCCCTTCCTAAAATCCTATTTGTAAACAGGAAATGTCAACACTTAAATAATTTTAAGTATTTGCTTTACCTCAGCTTTCTTATTCTGATGTATTATTCATTGAGTTTCAGCACCTGAATGGACCTTTGAGGCTTCTTTAATTACTATGGGTCCATTATTCTCCTTCCCATAACAGCACTAAGAAAGCCATCTTTATAACTTGTCTCAGTTGCAGTTTGTCATTCCTTAACATGGATAAAAAGAAATAAAAATGTACTCAGCATTCTCATAAATGCCATCAGTTTCCAATGCCTCATTTGGTATTCCCTAGTAGGATATGTGACTGTTATTTTTGTTCAAGTTATATTTGTCTGTTTATTTGTTTGCTTTGTAATTGTGTTTTTTCCCCTGTAGCTTATACAGTGCTGGCTTACTTGTGTGAGCCATCTGGAGTGATTTACACTGAGGGGGGGATTGTGGGCTTGGTTTTTTTTTCCCATTGCACCTGCTTCCTGTAGTTTATAGCTTGTGGCACACTTTCTCAGGACTGATCAGGAGGATCATTTGCTAGAAGAATGCACTGCTTAAACTTTGAAATGTTTATAAAATCTTGATGGTCATTCAGAATTTGGTTTCACCTATCTGTATGTATGTATGTATATGTATATTCAGTCAAGCAATTTTCAAAAATCTGCTAATTTGCATCTTGCTTGAAGATATTTTCTCCCCAACTCACATTTTTCACCCACCCATTAACTCAGGGTGTAACATGTAACATTAAGAGGTTTAAAATTATGAACTCTCCGGATCTAACTATCATCTATTTCTCTTTCTATCTGTCTCCATCTCTCCATCTATCATCATCTATCTATCATCTATTTAATATAGTATCCATTTCACCAGAAATTACTCTGGAGGAATACAGTCTTTGCTTTTCTCATTCTGCATTCTGACCAGAGAGGTAATGGGAAAGCATTACTTTACCCATCTCCTGCCAGGAAATCTATTTCTAATTGTTTGGGAGACAGTCAAGATGGCAGAACTAGCATGTCTTCCCACAGTAACATATGTCCCTACATTATCCACTTGCCAGCATGTCTTCTGCTGCCAAATGCCATCACTGTTGTTCTCCAAGGCTACTGTTTCCACAGACATTACTTCCACCTGTAAATCTTATGACTTTTCATTAGTGTGAAATTGCCCATGAGAAAAGAAAACTGACCACTTGATATAAATCTAAGAATAACATATAGCTGAAATAATTCATTCTAGTATAAGCATGTTTTAAAGTACATAACATGAATACATAGGTGTCATTTATTCAGGAAATTAATTTTTTTTTAAATGCAACTCTTGTTTTTCTTCTGCTCTGCTTTCTACTCCTTCAGAATTTGTTATTTGGCTATTATTTCATTTTTTTTCTTCATTATGAATGTGCATGTGTAAGTGTGTTTGTGTGTGAGAGAGAAAGAAAGTATGATAATACCCTGCAAATGTGTGTGGGCACATATGTGTGATTAACTCTTTCTCTGTGTACTCTATTTATATGTATAGTTATAGTTCATATCAATGCACATGTGTTAGTAATGTACCCAAGCACAATAATAACCCACACAACAAAACTTTAATATAATTAATTCTGATTCCTTAAATCTAAACCAGAAGCAGTTTTATTCATCCCATTTAGGAATGGCAAACCATTAGAAATCTACCAATGTCTCAGTACTGAGTTTTGTTGACCAATTACGTCTTTTTATAATAAGGAGGTGCCATCCATTAACCTCTGTGATGGCAACCGGAAAGCCTTTCCACAGCTGTTATTATAAAACAGCTAAATGCCTTTGTAACTATGTACTGGTCCTATAGATCAGGAGTCTTCAAACTTGGCCCTTTTATAACTTGTGGACTTCAACTCCCAGAATTCCTCAGCCAGTGTGCCTGGCTGAGGAATTCTGGGAGTTGAAGTCCACAAGTTATAAAAGGGCCAGGTTTGAAGACCCTTGCTATAGATGGTAATAAAGTTGAAAGGGGAAGTAAGATAGGTTATTTTCTTCTAACCTGTTACTGCTAACTATTGATTAAAAAAAGAGAGAGTTGTTTTTGTGACCTGAAAAGTTTAATTTGCACTAAAAGAAACATTTTCACTGAAATCTATTTAGCTTGATTTAAAGTAAATATATTAAAAACTTTATTCAGTGATATTGATTCCACCAGGAGCCATGGTGGCACAGTGGTTAGAATGCAGTATTGCAGGCTAATTCATGCTCACTGCCAGGAGTCCGATTCTGATAGGCTCAAGGTTGACTCAGTCTTCCACCCTTCCAAGGTAAAATGAGGACCCAGATTGTTGTGGGTAATAGGCTGACTCTGTAAACCACTTAGAGAGGGCTACAAAGCACTATGAAGCAGTATATACTGTAGGTCTAAGTGCTATTGCTATTGCTATTGATTCCAGCATACAGGGTTAATTCAATGCTCATGCCAATTCCTTGCAAGTTATAAAGGCATTGACTTTCACATGTTTCATATGAAGATGTTGGAAAGAATGGGAAGAAATGTAGCATCATATCATCATTGCATTGCATGATTAAAATATAAAAAGTATACATCTGCAATAATGAAACATTAGCACGCAAAAAGAATTTTGATTTAGTCATGCATGTTATATCATAAAGATATATTTGGGAATTGTTTTATATGTGCATTGGTAATGCAGAGTCATGAAGATGCAAATGAACTATTATACAATAAAAGCTAAGGCAAACTATACATGCACAATTGTCATTGTACAATTCAGGCATAGCAATGAAAACATTTAAATTATGATTACTGGCAGCAGTGGTAGGATTCAAATATGTGAACAACCAGTTCTCTGTGTGGATGCCACTTCCGGAAGTC
This sequence comes from Azemiops feae, assembly GCA_023970755.1. NCBI lineage: Eukaryota > Metazoa > Chordata > Lepidosauria > Squamata > Viperidae > Azemiops > Azemiops feae. The sequence goes on along the minus strand of JALGBA010000005.1, from coordinate 6,318,842 downwards.
CATTCTGGGCCTGGGCAACAAAAAATTAGCTACCGGTTCTGCTGAAGTGGTGCGAACCGGCTGAATCCCACCACGCAGTCAATAAACCACATTAAGGAAATTAAAATTATGACATCTGCAAGCAAATGCCAGAGGGCGAAATTTCAGAATAGTCCCTAGAGGTTCCTATCAAATAGTACACCAACCTCTCCCTCCATCATGAAAGATTACAATGATTATATTGCTATAAAATGTGAAAGTACTCATGAAAACTCATGGAGTAGTACCAAGGTCAGGTGTGCAAATTACAATGGCTGAGTTCAAAGCCTTATGTGACATAGAATATATGAATTGTCTTAATTGTTCTTTAATTTCTCCTGTAAACTCAGCCTATTTGCCAACCTAGGCACTTTACCTAGATTAATTTGGACATATAGCGGATTGCTCCCTGTTACATCACAAAACTAGTTGGACCAGCAGTATCCACAGAATTGTGGGAAGGGCAACCAAAACCCGCAAAATGAGTGACTCCTTACAATTCTAGCTCCCACGCCAATGCCAGTATATGAAATATTGGGAATGAGGGAACCAAAATGAAAAACACTGTATCTTCATGAGGGAGAAGTGAGAAAATGGTAGGTCCTTGCAAGTGGGAGAAAGAAACAGGGAGTACAATTTAGGTAGATTCATTGTACAAAGTAAGAAAAGACATCTTTACTTGAAAGCTTCAAAAAAACCTCAATCTCTGACTCTGCAATCTACCAGGCTACCATTAATTGTGAAATACAAGTGCTAGCTCTCACTACAACACTGTCAAATACAAGAGTATTATAGCGTCCAATTTTTATGCTCCATATTTTATTCCTTCTGAAAAATAAAATAATTATTTTTCAAACGATTTCCCAGTTAGCAAATTTCCCAGTCCTGTTTTTTCAACAAATAATCCATTTGTTTATAACATTGAAATAAAAATAATAATAATAATAAAATAAAATCCCTTTCTGTTCCATTCCATTTAATCAGTAGCAAAAGCTGGACAAAATGCTCCAGCAACAGCAAACCACAGGGGAGAAGCTTTGTAATTTGCATTGATTTTGTTTGCTTTTATAATGCTAGAATGTGACTAAATGCAAACTGATAGGGTTTAGCTTATTTATTTGTTTCTTTGTCAAATGCTGTGACTGTGATTTCAATTGAACAAAGTACAATGGTAGGACACTGTCTTGTGCCTGAATTGCTAAGAAAACACTGGCAGTAAATTGCAAGGAACAAGGTTAGAAAAGTGATTGCTCTTCAAGAACAAGTCACAGGTCTCAGGATACAAACTCTGTAATCATGATTGAAATATATCAGGTTTTTTAAAAAAAGTACATAGACAGTGGCCAAAGACCTACCTATTTGTATGTCTTGTTGTGGATAGAAAAAAAAATAGGGCATAGAGATAATCAGCCTTCCCTTGCTTAGTTGCATTCCTCTAGACCAGGGCTTTTTAACCTTTTCACAGATTGTACCACTTTTAGGACATGACAATATTCGAGTATCACCAGTGCTTAGCAAGGTGTCAAAAACTTGATGACTAAAAAAAAGGGGGGGATTTGGGGTTTTACTGGTTAGATTCATTTGTTGTTATAGAAATGGTTAGTTTATAATATTATGGAAAAGTAAAAAGTTGAGGTCCAATGTTAATGCCTCTTCCTACTGCAACAGAGGAAGTCAGAAGTCAATGCCTTTTCTTTTTCCCTTCTCCCCCTCACTTTTCCCTTTTTCTCTCACCCTTTGCTCACAAAAGCCCCTCACTCACTCTCTCACTCACTCACACTTTGCTCACAAAGGCCGCTCGCTCTCTCACTCACTCACCATTTGCTCACAAAAGGCCCTCGTTGGCTCTTTCACTCACTCACACTTCGCTCGCAAAAGTCCCTCACTCTTTCACTCACTCACTTTGCTCACAAAAGCCTCTCGCTCACTCTTTCACTCACTCATCCTTCACTAGCAAAGACTGCTCGCTCTTTCACTCACACTTCGCTTGCAAAAGCCTCTCGCTCTTTCACTCATTCACCCTTTGCTCGCAAAAGGCCGCTCGCTCTTTCACTCACTCACTTTGCTCACAAATGCCTCTCGCTCATTCTTTCACTCACTCACACTTCACGCACAAAAGCCTCTCACTTGCTCTTTCACTCACTCACCCTTCGCTCGCAAAGGCCGCTCGCTCTTTCACTCACTCACTTTGCTCGCAAAAGTCTCTTGCTCACTCTTTCACTCACTCACCCTTCGCTCACAAAAGCCTCTCATTTGGTCCTTCACTCACTCACACTTCACTCACAAAGACCGCTCACTTGCTCTTTCACTCACTCACCCTTCGCTCGCAAAGGCCACTCGCTCGCTTGCTCTTTTATTCACTCACCCTTCACTCACTGCTTCACTAACAAAAGCCTCTTCTCTTCTCTCTCTTTCTCTGTGTGTTTTTTTTCTCTCCCTCCCCCGCCAAAACCTGCTCCTTTTATAGCTTCTCCTCTCTCCTCTCTCCGCCCTCCTCCTTTTCTCTTCTGGGTGTGCCAGAAGCTCCAATCAGCATGCAGCCATATGCATAGATCCTGGGGCTTCTGCCAAGCCCTGGAACTCCAGCTGATCTCCTCCAGGCCTGTGCAGTGCCGCTTTAGCTCATTCCCTCCCCCATTACACTTGGCTAGGGGTCGCGTACCACTGGTTGAAAAGCCCTGCTCTACGTAATTGTAATCACATTTTCATTTTGGCTACAAGAAGTGGGAGAGGGGGAGGCTACAATCTGATTTGGCATTGTTGTCCTTCCTTCTGATGAGCCATTACCAATGTCAAAAGTTGTGCTAGAGCAACTTATTAGGGATAATTAGTTTAAAAGACAGCAGTCATGAGATTAGTGTTACTCAGTCCCTTTATTTTGCAAGATCAACTACTATAACTCATTCAAATAAGAATTGATAATGTGTTGGATTCCATAATGCCTTACAATACAATTCTGCTTGGAAGGTTGGCAAACCAAGTAGTACCAATCTGCATCTCACATACATTTGATGGGCAAAAAGAAGATGGATTACACAAATTGCAATTAAACAGTTTTATACTTTCACTTTTCCTTTTTGAAATTTAACAATAACAATAACAATAACAATAACAATAACAATAACAATAACAATAACAATAACAATAACAATAACAATAACGATAACGATGACGATGACGATGACGATGACGATGATGATGATGATGATGATGATGATGATGGAAGGGATCTTGGAGGTCTTCTAGTCCAACCTCCTGCTCGGGCAGGAAACCCTATACCATATCAGACAAATGGCTTTCCAGTCTCTTCTTAAAAACCTCCAGTGTTGGAGCTTTTCACAGCTTCTGGAGGCAGAATGTTCCACTGGTTAATTGTTCTAACTGTCAGGAAGTTTCTCCTTAGTTCTAGGTTGTTTCTCTCTTTGGTTAGTTTCCATCCATTGCTTCTTGTCCTGCCTTCAGGTGCTTTGGAGAATAGCTTGACTCCCTCTTCTTTGTGGCAGCCCCTGAGATATTGGAACATTGCTATCATGTCACCCCAAGTCCTTCTCTTCTTTAAACTAGATATACAGCAACCGTTCTTTATATGTCAACCGTTCTTTATATGCAACCATTCTTTATATGGTTGCCATGTTAGGCAGCTTCAAAATCAGGGGCAGAAAAGTGGATGAGTGTAAGGAAGAGTCGATGGTTGAAGTAATTTCAACATAAAACTATAAGACAATGTAATCTGTTCATTTTTTCCTGTCCCAACCTCTCCCCATACATTTTGGCTGAAGAGTCAACATTCATCTGATTTATAATGAAGCTAAACTGGCCCATCACACAGTGGCACTTATGAACCTTGTTTCCACAATACTGGTCCAGATAAAGAGGGACAACATGAATACAGTCAGGTGCTTATGAGTCAATATAATGTGGTCAGTTCTTAGATAAAAGTCAGTTTGATCTACAGCTACATTGTGCATACTATCTATACAGAACCATGCAAAGCAATCTACCTCCCTAAATGATGTAGAAACCACTGAGGAAGTTAAACCTCTTTCTAAGATGTTCCTCTTCATATTTTAACGTAATAGTTATTTATTCCTATTGCTACACAAAAGCATAATAAAATGACTGCCTTATGTGACATTTACAGATATGTCTCTCCCAGTATGCAATTGTGTAAGTATTTTGATCTGGAGAAGATCCTCATCAAAACTTGGTAAGTGGCAGAAATGCGTAACGTGAGGATTGCATGGACTGGTTTTAATGCCAGGTGAATCCCTAGTATTTAATTCTTGTATTTGTGGAGTCCTGAGAGCTCTCTGAGCTTGATTGTTTCCTTGCAGACTTATTTGGGACTTAAAAATCACAGCCAGGCCAGGCATTTATGTTCCACATTAAAAATAACTGATAGTCCAGTTGATATTTTCTGTTTTAAATTTCCAATCATTTTTTAAATTTAACTCTATTTTATGTATTTATGGATTGCAATCTTATAATAGTGTGCAGGCTATAAATATTTTAATAAATGCTTTAATTTTTAAAGAGGAAAATAACTCTCTTGATAGTGTTTGCCTACCTGAATTTGAGATAATGTTCAAAAAATAAAAAAAATAAAAGGTTTTTTTTCTCCTGAAGATCTAAAATAAATGTAGTAGAATTCAGCAACTAGACAAATCTGCATATCGGTCCAATTGAACTTAAAATCATATTTTAAAAACATGTTTTGATTATCATTTTCATGAAATTAAAACTGATTATATTCTTATCATTAAAAAAGAATTAAGGAATAATGTAGTTTTTTCTGTGTGGGAACCCAAAATGCTATCAGTATACTGCATTTTGGAGAGCTAGTACAATATCTTGCACCTTAAATTTAAACTGACTTCACCTAGAAAGATTGAATATTTTTATTTATGATACATGAAACTGACTGTCAACAAGGAGCTTAGACTTAAAAGTAACACCTGTTTAATAACAACAAGGACACCAGCTAATTTTTAATCACTTTGGTTATTATTTGAAATCCTATCATCTCTATGAGCCTTGGGGAGAAAAAAACACACACCAGATGGCTGAATAAAAGTTGTAAATGTTGATTTATGACTTTCACCCTTAGCAGTGGCATATTCAAAGGATCAGAATAATTGTTCTGATGCTACCAAGGCAAGCCAGCCATCATTTTGGTCCAATGGAAACTGCTAATGATATAAGATATCACATTCTGTACTCTTTCTTGGAATCAGTTGTCTTTATAAGCCCTTTTACATTCTGATTTGCATTTCCCTGAGGATGATACTGTTTCAAAATGGCTTTTCTGGTTGTCAAAACACCTTGGCTTTCCTACCTTCCAGGTTGCCCAATGTAACAGCTTTGTTTTTTACATTATCATCATTCTACACAAATATAGGTCTGTTGTATCATCTGTGCACTGTTTTATTACTATGGACATTTCTTTGTGCCAGTACAATGAAACATGATGGATGCTTCCAGCCTATTAAAGACAAAGTGTTATCCTTGTTATACAAAACACTTATGTTTACAGTTTTATCTCATTTCCATGTTTTATTCTCAATGTTTTGTTTTTTGTTTGCTTCCCCCCTCCCCATTTCCTCAGGGAGTTACAGATAGCTTACTTTGAAGCTGATACATTTTATCTTCCAAACAACAAATCTGGGAAATAAACTGGGTATCAGTCCTGCCCCAACTTGGTCCCTTAAGCAAAAACAACCCTCGACTCCATTCAGTGTGAAAGCTTTACTTTAGAAAGGCCAAGTGGATTACAGTATAGCAAAGCCAGAACTGAGGTTCGCATGCCAAACTTTCCTGGTTAACTTTTCCCCTTTGTCCCTTCCCATTGTTGATCTCTCATTGTCCAATCATATTTAAATAAAATGTTTTGGGAATGGTCTTTTCAATTGTAGAGTAGGCGGTGTGGAGGTGCATGTTTTTCCCAGCTGTCTGACCTTGAAGTTGTCTCTCTAGAAGGTATGATGAATAGTTAGCCTTCCCCCTCCCTCCCATCCAGTTCCCTCCCCCCAAAGTTCATGGCAAACTGGCAGCTAGCGAATGTGAAAGGCAGGTGTGAGATGGCAGTTTTGACACTGGGACAAGAGCCATCAGCCAAATGTCTCCCAATGAGTTCATGGTCAAATGAGATTTGAACCTGAATCTTCTGAGATTCTCTTAAAGACTTTAATCACAACTGAATAGTCTTTCTAGACCTGTGATTGTGATTCTATGTACTATTCTTTGGAGAAACTGATCAATAATTATTGTAAGCTCTTTTTTTTTAATGTTCACTGTATTAGTGTAGCATATTTTACACTGAAAATGTGCAGGATCAAATGTGTACAATTTTGAGGATTGAAATAGAGAAAAAAATGCTATTCTCTTCCTATTGCACATAGGTATGAGTTCCTTCAAGGGAACTAGATTCCTCATGACTTTATAAATACAGTTGCGTGGCTTTCTCAGAAGTATCATAGGTGCTTTGTCCTTGCCTTTTTCCAACTTTCAACTGTAGCCTTCACCCTCAGCATTTCCTAGTTATCTCTCAGCCATGTATTTACATAGAATCAACCCCATTTTAATTCTGAGATCTGTCAAGATTGGCTAAATACTGCCATCTAGATTGGTCATTCCATATATAGAAGATAACTGACCTGGTATTTGACTCTTAGCTCAAACTTCACATAGAGAAGTAGGGTGGATTAGAAGGCCCAGTTTTTCCATATTCTTTCTCTAATTTCTTTAGTATTAATTTGTTGGATCAGCCGATCTCATTTTGTTCTTTTCTGATTAGATTAATGTTGCCAAATTATTTTCTTCTGAACAACCAAACAGGCTCCCCAACCATCATCCCAAAATTGGTATTCTATATTCTTCAGACTTTTGTAAGACAGATCCATTTTTTTTTCTTTTTCTGAGCAAGTTGCATGCCTTTAAAAACCTCAGCTATTGGCTGTCAGCTTTGTTGAGCTAGGTTGCTATTTATTTACTTTGGCTCCATAAAATAAATATCAAAATTCTGCTTAATTCTTTCCCCCCAGAATTCAATAGTGTTACCCAAGAATGCAACCCTTCAAGAATCTCTATGAGTTCCATCATAAGTCTTTTATTATTGATTTAATTACTATTCTATGGCTGAATCATACAGATATACAAAGACTAACTACTATTCTATAAACCAGTTATAACTGACTCTTCTCATGTGATTTTTAAATGATTCTTAAAAGTGCTACTCCTATAATACTATGTAAATACTAGTATGTGATTTTTGAGACTTGTTTATAGAAATTCATGCAATATTTATTCAGAACATAATAGAAATTGTGGCTAGAAAAGTACTTGATTGATTTGGTTTTTGTTTTGCTTTGCTTTCACAAATTTTAAATTGAATAAATTATAAGCTTGATACAACTTATCAGGATTTAGAAAAATAACACTATTCTCAAATTTTGTGATCAAACTGCGTGTGATCCATTATTTAGTTTTAGTTTTTTTTCTGTAATGTGTTTTTAAAGTAATTCCCATATTTGTGAATGCATTACAATTAAAGTATAATTGTAATGTATTTGTTACAATTTGTCTCTTATTTCACTTTTTATCCTGGATTATGTATATTGGTAACCTGAAACATTTCTTTTATATTTTGTGTGTCCAGCAAAAATGCCAGCACCAACAATTCTATACAGTAGATTGATAAAACTTTATTTTCTCTTGATCAGCCACAAGAATATATTTATTTAAAGATTTTTTAGGCTTCCCCAAGCCAGGCAGAAACTAGTAATAACTCCAAAAGACTAAGCCTTATTGTAATTCACTGTAATTCAAGCCAGTCACAATCTCTGAGAGATGAAAGGTAGAGAACTGATGCTCACGCCTGTTTTAAGCCTTTTTTTTGTTCTTTATCAGTGAACAAGTTGAACAAGAAACATAGGCTAAGATTTTCAAGAAATTTAATTGGATAGTTTAAACTAGAAGATTCCTTATAAATGCACAACTATGCAATGTATAGTATCAAAATCAGAACTTTGACTTTTAACAGTTTAATAGCTGCCCAGACATAATTCTTAACAAATTAACATGCAAATTTAGCAATTGAAAGGGATTATTTTGGGATTCTACTAGAAGCTCTCTTGTTTGAGTAGATCAGTAGGTAGAAATTTGAAAATACATACCTAGATATTCAAAGGATTCTACTTACTCATTTGCCATTGATTGTCCTTATAATTGGGGATTTAAAGTATTTCCTAGACATATTTTACCTCTTTTTGTTTTGGAGTAAAATTATTCCATGAATGTTGCTGTTACAGATAAATTAAATTACAGTATCTATTTGGCTGATAATCTGTAGAAATCTCACTCCCTTACTTTGATAAGGCCTAAAGCTGGAAATATTTTATGTTCAGAAGAATAAAGCTAACTTTTTGAGAAAAGTGCTTTACAAGAAAAATATAGAATTAAAATGTTAAAAACTAGGTTGCGGGATACCATTATTCCTATTATTTAAATTCAGTGGAGTGATTGAACTATTCCTTTTATAAAATGTCCAGTGTAGATTTTTTTCCTTTTACATAAATTCAATAACAAAAATGTCCTTTTTCATACATTCCACAGAGCAATATTCATCTTTTATATTACTTCCAAAGAAGAATTTAATTTCAATGTAGCAGACTATGGTGCTTTAGTATTTTCAACTATATTGATTTATCCCTATTAATTAACTATTCAACCCATTCAGTTCAGGATTGACATACTGTAAATGTACAAAGAGGGGGGGGAAAGACTTGATCACTAACGTTTTAAAAACTGTGATTAAAACTAGAGAGTAAAGGGTTCAGTGTTCATTTAAACTTTACCACTCCAAACCCTCAATCCCATTTAGTCAGGAATTTGCTTGCCACCAAAGCTTTGCAGATGTGACAAGGGTAGAAAAAATGGCTTTATTGAAGCCAAAAACCCCCACCATATATGGACCCAAAAACTGCCTCCTGCAGAAAATAGAGATCAGGATTTATCTAAATGTGTTTCTGAGGTTTTCTTCCCCCTTTTTTGTGTCAAAGGATTTTGGGCCATCTCCTGATCCTGAGAATTGAAAATGCTTATATAGTGGTTCTGTCCTTCCTGAAAACTGATGGTTCTTTGAGCAGAGAGTTGGACTACAAGGCCTCTGAGGTCCCTTCCAACTCTATAATTCCATGATTCTATCTTCCCCTTTATCTTCCTCTGAGTTTGTTGTGCCAGAAAAAACAATATATTAAATGTAGTTCACCTTCCCTATTAACTGAGATTTCAGTTCCTCTTCTTCTTAATTAAGGAATCAGGCCCAGTGCTTTCTTACAAAAATAAGTTCTAGGATACACTGGAATTCTAAGGATCTTCCTTCTTTGTATCACATCAATTATGATGTAAAATTTGGAATGGGATGTGAATGAAAAAGGCATATTAGGAAAAAATATGCCTTTGCAGTTGCTAGTGAAGGAGCTGAAGGAACATTTCAGAGACCTACAGATACTCATAAAAAGATCTAGTCATTTAGTATCAAGAAGTGTGTTTTTCATTCCGAGAAATCACAAAACAGTTGAAGACTAAGATCAATGAATTAAGCAGAAGCCTATGGAAGATCAAATTATTATTACATTTATTTTACTCCATAACTTTAATTAAAGTTAAAAGGCCTCTCGGGTTAACAGTCATGAAATGCTGGTTACAGTAAACTCATGAGATTAATAGGTGGGGGATTTTTGCTGTGAAATATCATCTTACTTTAAAATTCATCTTCCTAGTTACTATTAAGCAGCTAACTTGAGAAAGCAAGAATGGGATAACAAAGCTTTGTATTGCTGATGACTTAATAAAAGAAGGGCAGAAGAATGGACATCATGGTTGTGTGCATAGTATTTTGATAAATGTAAATTAACATACAAACAACAGCAGTATAACAATACTAATACTAGCAACAACAATACTAGAAAAAGAGAAAAAAAGTAAGAGGATTCATATACTAAGTCCCTATTTAATATACAGCTATAGCAGCTTAGTTCTTTAACATATTATTGAATCTACAAACATAATACTTTATACAAAGTATTATATCATTTGTATGATATAATGACATTATAAAATCATCTCTCAAAACCAAATGTTGATTAGTGTACATTTAAAGTGACAATAACATTTATTCTATTCTATTCTATTCTATTCTATTCTATTCTATTCTATTCTATTCTATTCTATTCAACAAATAAATAAAGTCTGATTTTATTTTCACCTGCATGGTTTTCTTAGTTGATCTCTGGATTTGATAATAGTTCTTCCTAAAATGTCAACATTCGTAGGTTTGGAATGTAGTTCATTATTTTATGTTTTAATTATTATTATTATTCATTAATAGTTAATTGTGTTTACATATTTAAAATATGCATGTCCCCCAAATTGTGGAAATTGAGATCAAAAGGAAACCCAAATCCTATAAGTCAAAAAAACATCAAATTTATTACAAAGCCAACACAAAATTCTGATATCCAAACTTTTTAAAATATTATTTGGGGAGTCCATATATGTTAATAGTGCTTCTGATAAATTAGCTTTTTTCTTAAATCATAGGAATATTTAACATTTCTTAAATGTTTAGTACTTCTTAAAACTTGGACTGCTTGGTTTTCCAAAATTTGATATTCAAATTCCATGTTCCATATCATAAATATTATCAATCTTAATTTCAATATATTGTTTTTTTTTATATAAAAGTGAATTATACTTCAGGAACAGTTTCTCTTCTCACCCATGGTGAGATGGAAAATGGAAACCCCAAAGAAAGGATTTTGGAAGAAGACTTATGTGGTATTAAAGAAGATTATACTGCTGCTATAATGAGATCTATAAAATCATTTAGTGACAACTCAGAAAGTACATTGACTCATAAAATGTAAACTCTTGATGACTATAAGGATTATTTTTTTGATTTCCCACTGTACTATATATCTCTATTGGTTTCTATTCCAAGCATTCAAAGTCTGCTTAGGTTTTTGACAACCAGGTTGGCCAAGTGCTGCCATCTTCTGTAACCAAACTTTTAGTACAGAAAAGTAAATATGATTCAATAAGTGTAAAGGAAACCTGGTGTGAGGCTGTGATTGATGTGCAGAATGTAGTTTGTTTGAAAGGAACATGAACTATAGAAAGAAAGGAATTGCATTGTTTATTATAAATATCCACACCTGCTAAAAATTCAAAGTGAATGAACTTGGCAATGCTATAGAGAGCATCTGGGTTAAAATGAGTAGAAAAGCACATAAAAACAATATAGAGTTATTGATGCCTATTATTGCCATACAATCACAGGGAAGATGTGGGTGATGCTTTTCAAAAGCCAATTACAAGTCTTTCAAAAAGACAGAAAGTGGTATGGATGAGGGAGTTCAATCACCCCAACATCTGTAGGGAGACAAAATCTGCCAAGTATGGCTCTTTCAGGAAATTCTTGACTTGTCTAACTGACAGATTTCTCCTTCAGAAAGTGGAGGAAAGCACAAGAGTGTCAAATAACCTCCACTTAATCCTAATCAATAGAGAAGACACAGTCAAGTAAGCGGAAATAGCAGAAACATTGGGGAATGCATAATGGTTTTGACGTTAAAGGAAACTAAAATTAAGTATTTTAGTTAATTTTAAAACATGTATCCTGGAGTTATACACACAAAAAATAGATTTTAATAAAGTTGAAGCTCTGGTAAGTAGGATTCCATACTAAAGGAGGAAATGGGAAAAATAACTCAAATGGGAAATCTTACTTTAAAAAGGAGATATGAAATTCCAGGTGCAAACAACTAGAATACAGGAAGAACAAATGGGGGACAGCAGAAGAAAGTAATGGGCTTCATGAAGAAGTCATCAGCGTATATATATTTAATACCCTAGAATTGTAGAAAATGCTAACTGAAAAGCAGACACTTAGAATGCAATGAGTATTAAAAAGGCTTCCTGGGATACGTTGAAGGTGGCAAAATGCTAACAGACCTCCAAAGGCAGAATTGCTCCTATTTTCCTTTAATATTTGCTTAAAATAAAGTAAGATGAAAGAGAGAGACAAAGTGAGAGAGAATCAGGGTGTTATGAAGAATGGGTTTAAAAAGCAGTATTGAAGCTTTAGGATTTATTTATTTTTCATAAATAAGGGCAAGTTGAAGGAGCTGTTTGATGATAGAAAATCTCGATATATTTGAGAAATGTTAAAAAGCCAGTAAAGTGCCAATTGATTGGAAGAAGGATCATCACCCCCTATTCTCAAAAATGAAGGAAGGAAAATCTAGGAAATCACAGGGCAATCTGTGATATTAATATCAGACTAATAGAGCAAATTGTAAAGTGAATGATCTGTAGGCAAGTTGAAAACAATTAAGTATATTGATTTTTTTTTCCTTTTCTTGCTTCTTATTTCAGAACAACTGTTGGTGATTAACACTATAACATGTTCAATAAAACATCATGGAAACACAATAATTAAGCAATTAACTTAATAGTAATAGTAATTACATACCAATTGTAGTTTCTGAGTAGTATTAAAAGGTACTCCCTTTGAATCCATTACAGTAGTCCAATGAAGTAATAATGATGGAATGAGTTACTGCTGAAAAATCCTACTACTTATGGTAGGAACACAATAGGTGTGCCACCAAAAGATGGGCAAAAGGCCTCCTGACTGTGTTCTCTGCCTTCCATCTAGTAGTACCTGTGCATATGAGAAATTCTCCAGACATGGACCTGCTGTCTCAAAAGTATTATTTCCCTCGCAAAAGACAACACTAGGGTCAATAGACTACATTGATACAAACTAGCAACTCCATCTGGCTTGCACCTATTTCATCCAGCCAAATAGCTTCCAAACACTAAAACAAGACTTTGACAGCATTGCAGACTCAGACCATAACTGATGATAGCTCAGCCCAAAGTGATAAATGACCTGTCTCAGAGAGTTCATGTTTTTAAAAATTGTGAAGATGAGAAACCCACTACCCCAACCCACACATTTCTTGGATGGTACAACTAAACAACAGGTTTTTCCTAATAGTAAGATTCATACAGTGGTGGAATAGTCTACCTATGGAAGATGTTCTCTGGGTGTTTATAAGACAGCCACCTCTCATGGGTTGTTTAATTGGTTTTCCTATACATTGCAAAGAATTGGATAAGATTATCATCTTGGACACTTCCAATTCCACATTCTCACATGATTCTATTATTCTTCCAATGAATGAGTGACCACCAAGCTGAGTTCTTTTTATCTATTTCAACCAGCTGGAACAGCTCATTTAGGTAGGAATGGAACTATTGCAATACAGTGTCCCCGGTTGTAATGAGGAATGGATACCATGGTTAATGATCTTGAAGGCAGCCTAGAGAGCTAAAAGAGCCAAGAAGATAATGCTATTTTTATGCAGGTCTGGTTGAAGGTTATCTGCCAGCATAATGAGTGAGGTTTCTGCTTTAATCTCAGGGCTAGATAATCCTCCTCTCCTCATATATTCTGCAATTGCTTCATTTCCAATAATCTTGCAAAAGGTTGAGGATTAATTAATAGTTGTCCAATATGGTCAGATTCAGAAATGGTCTCAGGAGAAGGGGGCATTCCACAGCCTTATAACTTCCAAAATGACAAACTTCCTGCATCCAGAACACAATACATCAGGGGTGTCAAACTACTGGCCTGCAGGCCGGATGCGTCATGCCAAAACCACACCTACCACATTGCGGGCAGTGGAAAAAAAGTCGCAATACGTTGTGATATGTCACTTGATGTTGCGAGTTTGACACCTCTGCAATACATATACCCACCCTCCAATATCACCCTCTTAGTTCCCTGGTTGTTATTCAGTATGCAATCTCCAAAGCCTATAGATCTATGGGCTCCGAAGTGTTATAGAACAATCCTTTCTTCTGTAGCCATAACAGCCATCACTTCACCCCAGGATGCAGGACATAGAATAACTCATTTAAATTATGAATTAATAGTTTATGATTGAATCTGTTTTTTTAAGCTTTCTAACAGTAATAGCACTTGTTGATAGAAAGAGTTTCCCAGGCATTCCTCCCTGGGTAAGTACATAGACTAGACCAGTGATGGTGAACCTTTTAGAGACCAAGTGCCCAAACTGCAACCCAAAATCCACTTATGTATCGTCGGGTGCTGGGTGGGCATGGCCCATTGGGTGGGTGTGGCCCATTGGGTGGGTGTGGCCCATTGGGTGGGCGTGGCTGTAGTGGTCACGGCAGACTGGGTGGGTGTGGCCGGGGTGGGCATGGCCACCTCGATGTTGCTCGTGGGGAGGGATGCCTGTGGGGACCAGGCAGGGTTAGGGGAGATCCAGGGGGTCTCTGGTGGGTGGGACGGTGGGCAGGAGGCTCATCCTGTGGGGTGAGGCAAGGCAAGGCACGGGGCAGGGCAAGAGTGATATTGCCGCAGGGCAAGGCAAGGCAAGGCAGGGGCCGGGGTGGCTGCTGCCTGACATCATCGGCCCTCACCACAGCGAGTGCATGGGGGCCAACTGTGTCCATCAGCAGCCACAGCCTGCCGGCCCCTCGGTTTTGGCGCGATATGGCTGTTTGCTGCCTCGCGCGTCGCACCCAATGCCGCGGAACCAGCCGGGCAGAGGTAAGGAACCGATTTATTGGTTTCTTACTGTCGCCCGGCTTGTTCCGCGGCCTCATGGCAGTGGCACTGGGCAGGAGGTGGCAAACATCCGGTTTCAGTACGACGTGGCTGGGAGGCTGTGGATAGCCGGCCGGGGCTGGGCTGGGCTGGGCTGGAGCCGGGCACGTTGCAGCCTCCCTGCTCGCCCGCTCGCCCATCTGCCGGCGGGGCTGCCTTTGCTCACACATAAATGTGGTAGATGAATGCCCAGCCATGGGGCATTTCCAGCACATTGTAGAGGAAATTCTGGTAGAAGACGTTCCTCTTGGCCGTCTTCCTGCTGATGGCCAAGTGGGGCTTGCTGAGGATCAAGCTGTGTTTGCCACTGCTGCCACCCTCAGAGCTGGAGATCAGCATGACCCAGCTGCGGGAGGACTCAGGGGCGCTGGGGTCCAGCCCCATGAAGCCCACCTTCTTCTTGCCCGAGCTGCCCGGATACACACCCCCGTTGTGCAACTTCTGCACCATCCTGCAGCTGCAGCGGTGGCAGCAGCACAGAGGCTGATCACAGGCTCAGAGCGGGCACAAGCAGGGTAGCCGCATAGGGCAGATGCGCTGCCCGGGGCCGGAACGGGGCAGCGGCATGTCAGCAACGGAGCCGGGCTGGACTGCAGCAGTGGCGACGATGGCTGGGTCACTTTGGCCAAAGCAGCAGTGTGGAGGCGAGGAGCGACACCCGCAACCTGCCTGGCCTCCCCTTCGCCTGCTTTGCACAGCTGCTCCCGGGGGCCCCGCACTCGCCGTTAACCCTTCCTGCGCCACTTGCTGAAGGTGTGGAGGGGGGGCGATGTGTGATCGGAGGAGGAGGAGGAGGAGGAGGACCCCTGGGGCTGCAGGTGACCTGCCCCACTCCTGGACACACGCACACACACTACTCATTGGCAACGCCTTGGAATGGTGTTTGGGGGTGGTGCTTTTTTTGGCTTGGAGCCAGCATCTCTGGGCATGTGCAGAGTGCCTGACTTTCACGGGAATAAAAAAAAGCATCTCCTTCCTTTCTTTTCTTACCTGACTTCCAGACCTGTGCCGTTTCTCCTTCGCAATCTGCCACTGCCGCCGCGTGCAAGGAAACAAAGGAAGATTTTTTGGGGAAAAAAGGTCAATCAATGAATTCCAACTTTGCGATCTTTCATGGATTGCGAAGGAGAAATGGCACGGTGCTGGAAGTCAGGTAAGGAAAGAAAAGCAAGTTATGGGGGGAGTGAGGATTTCTTTCCTTACCTGCCCCACTTGTTCCAAGGCCGATTTCCGCTCAGACGTGTTGCTCTTGCCAATGGCCCAACCACCCACTTCAGCACCTCCCTCCCTGAGCCTCTGGCACTCCACCTGCTGCTTTGGTCGGCCTGCCGGCCCCCAGCTCAACACCCTGCCCACCACCATCCAGTACAGCCGCCCCGGGGCTGCAGGGACTGGCCTGGCATGGGAAGGGCATGCGCTCTTCCCACCACCACACAGGGTAAGGTTGCCCACCTGCCCCCGCCCAGATGCCCTCGCCTCCCCCAAGCATTTTTTTAGTAACCTGCCTTTCATCTGCATTCCGTTTCTCCGTTCGCTTCCCAGCCTTCATCACATGTTTGTGGGACTATGGGTAAAAAAAAAAAGTTCATCAGACTTTCTAACTTCTCGTGAGATCTCAAGAAGTTAGAAAGTCTGATGGAATTTTCTTTTTACCCATAGTCCCACAAACAAGCAGCGAAGGCTGAGAAGCAAACGGAGAAATGGAATGCAGCTGAAAGGCAGGTTAGTAAAAAACGCTTGGGGAGGCGGGGACGGGCGCGGCAACCTTACTCTGCATGGGTATTTATGAAGGTTGCTCATGGATGGGACTGAAGGCCTAGGCCTGGGGCGACGGCGCATGTGCCCACAGAGGGCTCTGCATGTCATAGGTTCGCCACCACGGGACTAGACATTTATCTGTTGAAAGTGTGTGGGGAGGGAGGAATTTGTGCACTGACCTAGGAGTTAGGTTCAATAATCTTAACAGCCCTTTACACGTGTTGTTTCTATATCTTTATTCATATTATGAAATGACAAATATTCATGTAACGGATTAGATCAATGGTTTGTTTTGCTTTTTGGAAAACTATTTTCATATAAATGGAATGGAAACCTTGTATTTGCTAAGATGACATACAGCTCAGGGAGTTCAAAGTTCTCCTCCCTTCATATCATGGACTTGGCTTATTCTGGTGTTCCAACCTACTGTGTGTGCAGGATGACAAGTTCTGCATTTTCATCCTCTACCTGCTGTTCTTACATGTTTATTTGCATAGCCCTTCTGTCTTTACCTCACACAGCCTCAGTGCCAAAGGGATTGCCAAGATTTCTGCACATGCTGGGATAAAGATGTTGGTGTCTTGTAATATTAAGCTAAATTATTATTATTATGGTAATCTCTGACAGTGATAATAGCAGTGCTTTTTACATGGTTTCTGCCTGTTCTTCCTGTGGTTTCACTCAAGTCCCTTCACTTCTGATATAAACTCTGCAATTGTGAAGCAATATAGTTTTAAGAGAAAGAATGCCTAGATGAAATAATTAGAAGAGGATCTATATCAGATGTCTTTGGATAAATTCAGGATAGGCTAATTTTCCTGAAGAAGGAACATTTCTGGGTCAATCTGGGAGTGATTTTTTTTCATCATGTTAACGAGAAATCTGATGATACTGACAGCAGAGATCATGTCAGATGGTATCAGTGTGTTAGGATATATTGGCTCATGTGAGAAGCTAGCAAATCATATTATGGTTTAACATTAATTGTGTTCATTAATAAGTTGCCTACAGAATCAGAGATTCACAAACATTTGGTGTGAGAATTTCCTATTATAATCTAAATAGCTAAAGATATTTTTATACATAGGAAGGAATAGGTTTTCATTCAGAATTCTTTATCAAATGTACTGCCATTTATTGGATATAGGGGTGTTATACACCTATATTTTTGAGACACAGATCTTAGAAAGGCTATGTGTATATAGTTATAGACCGTGTTAATACTACTTTATCCAAATCAACTTGCATAGGATGAGAAAGAGATTGGAATTACAACCTCTCCCCTTTCATCATATCCGTTGTCAAGTCATGGGATGTTTTAAAAGAATATTTTAATGACATACTTTCTTATTAGAACATAGAACATAGACTAATAAAGTTGGAAGGGACCTTGGAGGTCTTCTAGTCCAACCCCCTGCTCAAGCAGGAGACTCTATACCATTTCAGATAAATGGTTGTCCAGTCTCTCTCTTTGACAGCTTCCAGTAATGGAGCACCCACAACTTCTGAAAGTAAGCTGTTCCATTGGTTGATTGCTCTCATCGTTAGGAAATTTCTCCTTAGATGTAGGTTGCTTCTCTCCTTGGTTAACTTCCATCCATTGTTTCTCATCTTGCCTTTTGGTGCTTTGGAAAATAGTTTGAGCCCCTCCAATACTGGAATGCTATCTTAAAACAATTAAAACTGTTAATGTTTTGACTCGGGTGCAACTCCAGTGAAAGAAGTATAATTTCAAGAGTACAGGAATAATTCTCTAAATGCCCCATCCAGTGCCACAAAGAACTACATGGAATATGACCAGATAGTTTATGTATTTATTTTATGTATTTATTTTTATTTATTAATCACATTTATATAACTGCCCAGCTCACCAGAAGTGACTCTGGGCATCTCACAACAACCAGGTGTACAATAATGGTAAAAAGTTGTACTCAACTTTGGAGAAACTCTTCTAAAAAAAACCCTCTGAATAGATTTTTATTCATTCCATTTAATCATCTCTGAACATGTTTTGTTTTAAAAATGAAAAATACATAAAGTATGTTGTTAAAACAGTGAACAGTTACACTTGTATACATACTTATCTAATGAAAATATTATGAAAATGTGTGTATACACACATACATATCAATAAATCAGAATACAGCTGGAAGGGACCTTGGAGCTCTTCTAGTCCAACCCCCTGCTCAAGCAGGAGATCCTATACCATTTCAGACAGGTGGCTCTCAAGTCTTTTCTTAAAAACCTTCAGTGATGAAGCACCTGCAACTTCTGAAGGCAAGCTGTTCCACTGGTTAATTGTCCTCACTGATAGGAAGTTTCTCCTTAATTCCAAGTTGCTTTTCTCCTTGATTACCTTTCATCTATTGTTTCTTGTCTTGCCTTCTGGTGCTTTGGAAAATAAGTTGACCCCCTCTACTTTGTGGCAGCCCCTCAAATACTGGAATACTGCTATCATGTCACCCCTAGTCCTTTTTTTCTTTAGACTGGCCATACCCAATTCCTACAACCATTCTTCATATGTTTTTGTCTCCAGGCCCTTAATCATCTTAGTTGCTCTTCTTTGCACTTTTTCCAAAGTCACAACATATTTTTTGTAATGTAGTGACCAAAACTGGATGCAGCATTCTAGTGTGGTCTTACTAAGGCTTTAATAAAGTGGTACTAGTACTTCATGTGATGTTGATTCTATGTCTTTGTTTATACAACCAAGGATTGTATTAGCTTTTTTGGCTGCTGCTGCACATTTCTGGCTCATATTTAAGTGATTGGATTGTGAGGTCCCTCTCACAATTACTGTTTTTGAGCCAGGTTTTGCCTAATCTGTACTTGTACCTTTGGTTTTTCCTGCCTAGGTGTAAAACCATGCTTTTCTCCACATTAAATTTCATATTGTTGGATAGGGCCCATTGTTCAAGTCTGTCAAGGTTTTTTAGAATCCTGAATTTGTCTTCTGGGTGTTGGCTACTCCTGCCAGCTTAGTGTCATCTGCAAATTTGATGAGTTCCCCTTCCATTGCCTCATCTAAATCATTTATGGAGATATTGACGAGTAGTGGGAAACCCTGAAAAATGTGATCACAAAAGCCCAGACCAACACAATACCACTGAAAAAGAAAAACAAGAAATCCAAGAAGAAACCAGCATGGCTGCACAAAGATCTCTCTAACAAACTTAAAGACAAAAAGGAGAAATACAAAAAATGGAAAGAGGGGCACATAACTAAAGCCGATTATCAGCAGACAGCCAGAACATGCAAAGATTAAGTCAGGAAAGCAAAGGCTCAGAACGAACAAAGAGTTGCAACAGAAATCAAGGATAATAATAATAAAAAAAAACGTTTCTTCCAACATATTAACAACAAGAAAAAAGTTAAGGAAACTGTAGGCCCACTAAAGAGAGAAGATGGCAAGGAAATTACAGGCAACAGGGAGAAAGCAGAGCTGCTTAACTCATAATTTGCATCTGTTGCAAGTCTTTGTTCGTTCTGAGAGGTTTTTGTGCAGCCATGTTGGTTTCTTCTTGAATTTCTTGTTTTTCTTTTTCAGTGGTATTGTGCTGATATGGGCTTTTATAATTGCATTTTTCAGAGTTATCCATGTTTCTTGGGTTGTTTTCCCCTTTAGGATTTTCATCCATGGGATCTTTCCTAGGTTCTCTCTGAGTTTGTTAAAGTCAGCTCTTTTGAAGTTTAAGACACTGGTTGGGTTGTTGGACTTAAAGTTCCTCTAAACAATGGGAAAGTTCAGGAATGTATACCATTAATCTTTATATTAGATGTACATGATATCATATAATATCTTGAGCCATTTTATGAATTTCAAAGGAAATCCAAACATGTTTAATATAGCAAATATATACTATTTATATATTTTGTCAAGAGCTTTCTCAGGAATTTACAGTACAATTATAAATTGCTATTTATTTGTATTCAAATCTATTAAATCTATAACTAACTCCCTATTTAACAATATATGTTGATGTATGTATATATGTATGTATATATGTATGTATATATTTATGTATGTGTATATATGTCTCTCTGTGTTTGTGTGTTTGTATATGTATATGTTTGTGTGTGTGGTATACAATATAATGTATGTATATGTGTTTGTGTGTATATACAGACACACATAGATAAATACATTATAGCAGAGCAAAACAGTTTGGTAGTTATATCTGGTCTCTAGCATGTGGACAAGCATACTACTTTTTCTTATAATTATGCCAAAGAGATACTGAAAGATGAAAGTTGAGGAAATGATAATTTTGATTATAAATCTAAAATACATAGAAAGCGTCAAGCTGGTCAAGAACTCTGTTGTATAAAATAGCTACTGGATGTGATATCCAAAAGAGATTGTAACAGGCTGTTATAACAGAAATTAAACTGAGGATGAATTATTAAATTAGCACAAAACCACATGTAATTCAGGGGGCAAAATGACTCTAAATGGTAATAAACAAGCCATTGGTTACAAAACCCAGCTTAGTAGGCATCATTCTTAGGATTAAATTTGGTGTGAAACAGCAAAAGAGGGAGATGGAAGCTACCTTGTTCCATGTATAGGACCTGGATTTTTATTCACAGTGTTCAAGGTATTAACCCTTCTTTTTGAATGAAAATGATAAATGGATCATTTTACTCACCTCTTCCTAAAAGCAGTTATAGGACTCAAATGACAAAATAGACACAATTTTAGAAGAAAAATTAATGACTTTCAGAATGGGTCAAAATGGATTATAACAAAAGATTCACTAGTATATTCCAGAAATAAGAAGAGAAAATGGACTTAAAAAAAAAAAAATCTTAAATGAAGGTATCAGGCTATCAGTGGAAAAACTGCACTTCCAGTTTGAACTCTCAGATAACATTGTTCCTAACCTTGTGGTATATTATCCAAGTACCCTTAAAATCTACAACTCAGCTTATGTTGTCTATTTGCCTAGTTTTTATAAACCTTGCTTGATCATTCTTAATAATAAATGGTATCACTTGTGATCTATTTGCCAGCACTTTGGATCAACATTAATCAGTGAGATTGGGTGATAATTAACACATTTGCTGTGATCTTTACCTGATGTTGGTATAATTGCAATATAAGCCTGATTAAATGCCTCTGATAATATTCTCTTATCAAATATCTCATCATGCAGTTGACAAAATTTTGGCAGTCAAAGGATCCATAAATGTTTTATACCAGCGGTCCCCAACCTTTTGGGCACCAGGGACCGGTTCCATGGAGAGAGGTTTTTCCGCAGACCAGAGAGGGTGTGGTTTTGTGTGCTGCCTGCATCCTGTGGATGGGGCTTTCCTTGTTTGTACAGCCTGGTTGCTGGCATGCCGCGGCCCAGTGCTGGTCCATGGACCAGGGATTGGGGACCCCTGTTTTATACCACTCTGTAGGAAATCCATTCAATCCACTTGCCATTTTAAAAATTACTCATTTAATCTCTACCTCAAATAGTGGAGCAAATAAAAATTAATATTTGTGTATCAACTAAATGTGGCAGGCTTATTTATATACTACTAAAACTTTTTCCTCATAACCTTTATCTGGACAGAACAGTGCATCATAGGAAACAATTTTTGCCAAGGTACCACAAATGGGCTAACTTACAAAATGTATCCAAAATCTTGTAAGATTTCAATTTGTCAAATTTGTGGTCACGTTAATGCTGCCATGCTGCTGCACCCATTTTGGGGGGAGGTTCAATAAATCTAGCTCTATGGAGGCTGGATAGATCATTGCTTCCTTTGGCAGTTGGAGATGAAATAGATCTGTTATATCATAGCCCTCCAGAGATTGAGTAGACCAGTCTCATCATCCACCACTAGAGTTGCAGGAAGATGGAAGTTGGAATTCACTCTCACTCCCCCTGTTTTTTTCCCCTTGATATTCTGTTTCTCTGTTTAGGTAAGGGAATATTTCTGAAACAACCTAGAGGGGCACTGGTTGCTTAATATTATTTCAAAAGACCTTTATATCCTCATTTGATATATTCTCTGGTTTGCTATATGTTTCTGAATTTAATTTTTTAAAATGACAATTTATATCTTCTAAAATGTTATATATTTCATTTCTTTCATCTCTAATGATTGGGATAATAATTGTCCTATCTTTCTTATATTTTACGTTGTTAGTTATTTGGTCTTTCACCATTCTTCCAATATCGCTGTCATAAACATATTAGCATGGATTTGGTCTGCTGTGATATTATAGTATTCAGTTCATATTTCTTATTCTATATTTTTCTGTACAAGGTAGTAGAGCGACATCTAATCATCTGTGCTGATAAATGTTTCCATTCATCTTTCAAATTGTTTTCTCTTTTATTTTTAATTTATGAATGATGCATATACAGTAATTAGAATTCAAATTCTTTATTATTTAATAATATATGGAAATATCAATGTCTTGATATCTTGACTAATTTCTGAAACAAATTTAAAATAATTGCACTGTGGTCTGACACATAACAAACATCAATATAACATTCTTCAGTCTGATGATGTAAAGTTGTTGATATTAAAAATAATAAAGCTTAAAGTAATTCTGGTGCACACTTGAGTAAAATATATATTCTTAGTTGGATACATCAAATGCCATGAATCTAGGTTCACTTCTTCCCTAGGTCTTAACTGTTTCCCTCAGTAATGATTTTTGTTTTATATTAGCGTATTTCTATCAAGTCAGGAACCAATATTTCATTAAAATTCCCTCTTATTACCACTTATCATAAAAGTACTCATTCAGCTGTTGAAAACATTCATAAGACATAATATCACGATGTGCCACATGGCCTCCTGCTGTGAGCGGCAGCACCAGTGCAATGTGCCATGTGGTGTCCTGGTATGAGCAGCCACAAGTGGCTGCAGAAGAAGTCAGGTGGCAGCGTGAAAGGCGTTGGGGCGTGGGAGGCCTGGCTACTGCAGTCCTGAGGTAAGCAGGTAAGACATCCCTCAAAAATAATACCTACCATGTTTTCCCAAAAATAAGACCCGGTCATTTATTTATTTTTTTGCCTCCAAAAGAGGCACCAGGTCTTATTTTCAGGGGATGTCTTACCTGCTTCCCTTAAGACCGCCGCAGCCAGGCCTCTGACACCCAACACCTGTTGTGCTGCTGCCTGAGTTCCTCTGCAGCCTTTTGCGGCTGCACGCTATGAGGTACATCGCGCCGCTGCCACCACTTGCAACAGCAGGCCATGTGGCTCGTCATGCTGATCACACCGCTACCACCACTCACAGCAGGACGCTGTATGGATCATTGTGTCGATCACACTGCTGCCACTGCTTGCAGCAGACCAGAGCCTCATCATGCTGATTGCACCAGTGCCGCTGCTCATGGCAGGAGGCCGCAAGGGTTGTCGTGCCAATTGTGAGTGGGTGCGATCCAAGTGATGAGCCTTGCGGCCTCCTGATGTGAACGGTGGCAGAGGCACAATCGGTGTGATGATCCTCATGGCCTCCTGTTGCGAGTGGCGGTAGCTGCATGATCGGCCTCATGGTGTGCGGCCACAGAACTCAGACTGTGGTGTGATAGGTGTTTGGGTGTGGGAAGCCTGGCTGCAGCAGTCCTAAGGTAAGCAAGTGCAGGGGTGCATGGGGCAGCTCCAGCCCCCACCCCCACCCTAGCTTGATTTTTATGTGTGCACCTAGAGCTTATTTTTGTGTTACAGCTTATATTGGACGCACGTGTAAAAATCAAGCAAGGGCTCATTTTCGGGATAGGTCTTTTTTCCAGGGAAACATGGTAGTGCCTCTTTTGGATTAAATATATATATATATATGTCTTTGATGACTGCAAAAATACGAATCCCGGGCATATCTGTTCAATGACACAGTCCTCGATCTCCAGGAGAAATATAAACCAGCTGTTTATTGTTAACAAGTTTAAAACAATAAAAACAACTATTTACAATATTAAAACAACTTAGCTTTCGCTGGTCCCCTGCCAGCGTCCTCAGAGTGAAGTTTTGGGGTGGAGATTACTTTTATAAACCTTGCTAGCCTAATTGCTTACTCATCACACGGTCGATGAGTAAGCAAAGCCTGGACATGTCAACATGGCTCAATCCATGAGTTCAAAGGTAAAAAAAAAATCACTTTGGGCAGATCTCCTATTGTTATCAAAGTTGTATCCCAAAGATGTTTTCTACAGTTATCTTTGCATGCTGATCTAAAAGAAAGTACATAGCTGCTACCTTTTAGGATTAACTATCAATAGTAAAGTAAATCTTAACAACAGTCAAGAATTATGGTACAGACCAACACTTGGTATAGCAGCGATGAAGATTTTGGAAAAGATGTTAAGATGTATCTATACCTATAGTACAGGGGTCAGAATAATGAAACTTTCTTATTGACACAGTGTCAATCAAAAATTCTTGAAGTACATTCCCTTCAGCCGATAATACACAATGAATTCATACATGAATATTACATAAACATAAAGACAAATGTATCATTCCTTCAAGCCTTTGAATTCCACTTTGATGCAGAATTTAGATTCGAAGAAAATCTGTCTGCTTTGGCTCCAGAAGCATAATGCAGAGGACATATTTAAGAACCATATAAACGAATATGTAGTTGTAAACACATTGAATATGTAGTCATAACATTATGTTAATGCATTCTAGCCAAATAAACAGTATTTCTGGAAAAGTGTAAAATTGCTGCAGAGCAGTAATTTGTGTAATTTAGGAAAATATAATTCAACATTTACTTACTGACAAAGTGTACCACTGGATTTTTCTACAAGGAGCATACTATGAATTTGTAATCTGTGTTCAAGACAGAGACTGACCCTGAATCTTAAGCAAAACAGCCTTCTTTGAATATTATTCCAATTCTTCACAGCTATGTGAAATGAATAAACACTTGTCCCTTTTTTTTTTTACAGTAGTTTGTATTCAGTAACCACAGTAAAAAGGAAGGAAGCAAACTATCTACTGGACACAGTATTTAATATGTGAATGAGAAGCCTGAATGGCTGCCTGGAGTACTGAATAATCCATGAAGTCATCCAAAACAGCTAATCTATACACAAATGAGGAAGAAATAGGTCTTTGCTGTGTCAGGACTATGAAGAATTTGTTTTCATCAAGCACAGATATTGAACTGAATTAAAAATGGATTTTTAATGCAAGCAGACAACTCTCATGTTCTCTTTCACTGTGTTTTCCTTTGTGGAGATAACGCTGCAGACTTTTGGCTCAGACTACTATTACCTGGTGCTGCCTAGATAAATTATCTTCTTCTGTTATTGTTTTTTCCTGTCTGTTCTAATCCAATTTAATGAAGGAGAAATTCTCTTAGATTTTTTTTTTCAAAGAAGGATATAATGGTTGTGAAATTTTGGGAATGACTTTTTCCACTTACTTAATTATGGAGTAGCCAAGGGCTGGATACAGGTTGAGTTATGAGGTAATCAAGAATTGTACCTTACTGTAGATGTATACTTATACACAAGGAGATACAAACATACCCATATAGATTTGTGTCTGTTCAACAAAGACGGTGTTCTCCTCAGTTAAGGTTTCTAGTAAGTATATAATTTCTACCTCCATTCATTTCTGAATAATAAAAGGTCCCTCCTAGTTTTTTCCTGACTTGACAGATATAATTCAGTTTCAGTGTTCATATGTTAGATATGATCAGTGCATACAGATTGTCGCTTCGTCATCATGCCAAGCAATACTCTAAAACTCTCACTGATTTGTAGCATTTACATTCAGGCTGCAGGCTGGCGAAACTTTTCAGACCATCACATGGGATATTTTGGGAACAGGCTTTTTTATATGGTGACATAAATCATGAATTTTTGTCTAAACACACAAATGCCGAAGTGGAGATTATAAAACCTAAGGATCATAATAACTAACTATCTACATATATAATTTATGCATGTAGGATTTTTATTGTATTTATTTGATTTCCCACTTTAGTTGCCAAAACAACTTCAGGCAGCATACAAAATACAGGTAGTGCTTGATTTGCAATCACAGTTGAGCCCGAAAATTTGCTAAGCAAAATATTTGTTGAGTGAATTTTGCCCAATTTTACTTCCTTTCTTGCCACAGTTGTTAAGTGACTCACTGCAGTTAAGTTAGATCACATGACACCAGGACTGCAACTGTCATAAATATGAACCAGCTGCCAAGAATCTGAATTTTGATCGCATGACCCTGGGATGCTGCAATGGTTGTAAGAGTGAAAAATGGTCATAAATCACTCTTTTTTCAGTGACTTTTCAAATCTTTACATCAAATGGTCACTAAACGAACTTTGTAAGTCAAGGATTACCTGTAACTGAATAATTTAAAATAGGCTCAGCCAATGAATAAATATAATATATATACCCATGTTGAGCAATAACAATATAGCTGATATCAGCATGATCACATATCATCCTATTTAAGATCTGTTGAAAAAGCCAAATCTTCACAAGTTTACAGTCCTCTCTAAGCCGTTTACACAGTCAGCACATTGTCCCCAACAAACTGGGTCCTCATTTTACCGACCTCGGAAGAATGGAAGGCTGAGTCAACCTTGAGTTGGCAAGACTTGAACTGCCGACAGTTGGCAGTCAGCAGAATTAGCCTTCAATACTGCATTCTAACCATTGTGCCACCATGGCTCTTAAACTGTGAGATCATAAATTTTAATCTCGCCTTAGGCATAAAAACAGCTGGGTGGCCTTGGGCCACTTGTGAAATCGTACCAAGAAAATTGCAGAGACTTTGGGCAACCAATTGTCTGAAATATTATAGTTTTTTCCTGACTGAGCAAGGATTGAACTACAAGATCTCCAAGATCCCTTCCAGCTCTGTTATTCTGTTAATTGCCAGGAATGAACACCTAGCCCATTCATGCAGTTGGTCCAAAAGTGCAAATGATGCCATTTCCATTCCATACTCAAGTCTGAATCCTGACAGAAAAGAATCCAGATAATCTGCTTGCACAACCACCTACTCCACCATCTTCCTCAAAAAAGGTGAGATGCTGGATGAAAATTGATGGAATACAGCAATGGCTTCTTGAGAAAGAACAACCATCTCACTCAAAAAAAGAATTAAGTACTGCCAGAACCCACTTAAATGACACTCCCCAGAGGGGTATGGATTTAAAAAGCAGGTGGCTAAAGATTGACAGGATCCACAAAACAAGGTGGCATAGATACAACTTGATCCTCCACCTCCTTATCTGAAATGGCAACCAAGGTTTTGGATGGACTGTGCAGCAGACCAACAAGGATTATCCTAGCCATATTCTAGTGTGGATGAAAATATCAAATTGTATAGCCTGGTGAAATCCTTATTAGATATTTGTCCAGCTCTCAAAGATACATACATTTTTGTAACACATAGGAGAGAATTCAGAGCTTTTTCTTTGAATTTTTCTTTTCTTTTTTCTTTTTTTTAAATCACAGATGTCCTGCCTCAGTCTCAACTGAGGAATTTACAGAATGCTACACAACTTTACAATCTGAACTCAATTAAAGTTAGAAAGAACTTTAGACTAAATTGGAACCAAGTGAGATGAGGTCTCAGCCAAAAACTGCTGATCAATGTCACATGTCTAGGGCCAAATTGAATTAATAACTAGTTTTTAATTTCTTTTAGTATTTTCATCCAGTTCTATTTCCTGAACTGTCACCTGGCAACAGCCATTTCATCAAGCTGTAAGAGAAGGTGATGAAATGGGAATTCCATGAGTTCTGCTAAAGATTAGTTTAATCACATTTCTTCTGTCCTGGAACTGTTTTCTAGATACCCATTGTAAGAATGCCTTTCTTTTCTTTTTTTGGATAATAATGATTAGGAGGAAAATAGGATGATGAAGATGAGTGTGGGCAAGGGTTGTCGTGATTTCATTGGCCATAGATAAGTCTCTGCAGAAGGGGTCAACAGTCTCAGAATTGGAACTGACATCCTGCATCTTTTTAAAGCACATTATGACAATGGCATACATATAAAAGAGAGTAGGATTTCAATCATCATAATCACATCCACCATTTTGACATTGCTGATACACACAAACATGGATACACTTGCTACTCAGAGAAATTTTTCAGCAGAAGCACAGGGCAAAATTGCTTTAAATAAACCAATGAACTTTTTAATTTTTATTACAATATGAACTCTTACTATAAACTTCCCACATATACATACATACATACATACATATATATAAACTAGTTTATTTTAAATCATATTGGTAAATGAGATGTCTGTCCATGTACTAGCTCACAAGTATAACTTGCAAGTTTAGGTTTACTCTCAAAACCAGCATAGATTGTGCAGCAGTTATAACTTAGCATACTTTTTAGTTATATAAATGTATTCTGAGCAAACACATTTTAAAAATAATAGTGAAGTTGGTGGGGTGAGGTTGGGACCAAAAGGAGAAGCAGGAAACTGTCTTGAGAAAGATCTGTTGGTTCCTAGAAGATACAGTTTTCTAAATATATGTGGCATTCCTTAGTGAGAATCCCAAGCTATGCCTCAAAATGCAATTTGGAAATATGATAAATCTCTACAGGGAAAAATCTAGTTCTTCTGCAACTTTTCCAAATGAAATCAATTGATCATGTGCATATCTAGTTAGCATAATTAGCACAGTTCTTGTCACAGAAGGAAAGTCATGTTTTTCTTCCGGACTTTTATCTTCCTGAATATTGCACTTATCTCCTAAATCTCCAACATTTTTTCCTTTAAAAGAAATGAATTTTAAAAAGATGGTTTCAGATGTCTGGCTGGGCCTCCTTCTCTTCCTTTAAGGTATTTCAGGCTAATGATTAATTGCCACAAATGGATGGCAAAGGTTTTGTTACTGCATAGGTGGTGGAAATAAGTTCAAGCATAGTACTGAAAATGGGCTTCTTAAAAAACAAAAAACTGTCATAAATCGCTCCAAAACCAAAGTAAGCTTTTAAAAAGTCATGATTTTTTTTTCTTACTTGAGGGGAATTTCCCTCAAAAGAATGACAAAAGTACAGATAGGAACATAGAAGTACTGAAAAATGAACAAATCAAGAACACTGACATGAAAAAAAAAGTCACAAAATTCCACCTTGAAAAAATACAGAAAACTCAAGCCTTATTCAGATGCCTGGTAAGTAGAAATGTATATCAAGCGAATATTCCTAACAATATGCCAACAACATCTAAAGGACACCAGTCTCCACAAGACTGTGAAAATCTACATAGAAAAAAGGATATGTTATTTTGCCAAAGATCAGAGTTCTTTTTATATGGATTGGAAGACAATAAATAAGCTAACATGGTGAAGGTTGTAAATTCATTGGCTAGAATTTACAAAAGACTTATCTACTGACATGAGGATTTATGGCGTACTGTATATCCCACTCAGTTGTCAGGACCCCATGGTGAACAACAATGGATTAAGCTTTTCAAGTGGCCAGCCTGCGACACCTTTTACAGTAGACTGTCAGGTCTATTTCAAGGTTCTTTTGGGAAAACTTCATGGGACTTGTACATTTCAGGAAAATAATATAGTCTGAAGTTTCTCTGGCTATTAGGCATATGCATACTGTACTTCTTCATGGCTAGAAAATAATATCCAATAAGAGGCAAGCACCAGATATAGATAATTCTCCTGAGTGTTTTTAGGCCATACAGCAGGTATGGGATTTAAAAAGAAGAGGTCCTAAATAGAGAAAAACTGTCATAAACTCTAGATACAAAACAGTATAATGGTTCCATACCATTGCTATGCTCATGGGAATGCATAGATCTTCCAGTTTTTCTAGTTAAAGCCATCACCAATGTGATTTTACGTGATTTATATGTTGAAAAAACCTGGCAAGGAAAGTTCTTTTTCCCATAAAAACTAATGGGTATATAATCACCCATATAAAGATTCTCCTCCTACAGATATCCCTGCAGCATATGTGAGAAGGTTTTACAATGCCACCTTGGAAGACATGCTGAGGAGATATAACAGTATGGTTTACTTTTTTCCTATTTCAACATATGTAAAAAAGATTCCCTATACCCATACCTAGAAACAGTTCCATTACAAGAGTCACAGTTTATATCATATTGTCCTACAATTACTTTTACTTTTGACCATCGTATCTGTGTTTGTAATTGTATGTGGAATGACCTTGGGAAATGGGAGGAAGAGATGCTGCCTAGGGAATGATCAAATAAAATTGGGGAGCAGGGGTGGGAGAGTCCTCAGATGCATAATGGGTACAGAAAGAATCCGAGGAAGGATCCTCCCTAACTTATCAGGCTATAAAAAGAGATGGTGGGAGATTTAAATTTTTAGACTTGCAAGATTATGTTAATATACCGTTACAATAAAGTAAGATAAGTTCATCTTTTCATGCTTCTGCTCTTTTCATGCTTCCACTCTAGTATACCTGGGAAGGCTGACACTATGATAGCTTGTAACAAAATAAACAGAGCAACATGTGTTTCAAAGTCCAACAACTGCAAAGAAGAGAATAAATAGTGGTACAATGATGATGACATACTATTAAGTTTGTTTTTGCAAATCGTCAACTGTCTCAGTTTTGATCAGGTCACTGATAACATATGCAACCAAAACTATCTTCAGATGTCATGCAATTTCCACCACCTGTCTTGAGAAAAGAATAAAAGGTAGCAAGAGATATGAGAAGTTTTGAATTTTGGCAGAGAGTGAAGACCTTGAAATTTGCTATATTGCAGCCAGCTGGCTCCAGGGGTGTCTCTATTGTCATTTTGGAGGCTCCTGGCAAGCTGATGTGATCTAGCCTGGAATATATTCTTTTTCTTCTGTAACACTTTTAAATTATAGACAATAACTTCACTTCAGCATTCATCTTGGTTTGAGGCTATTGTCTTCAATTCCTAAAATCTATTGGCTACTAGCTGGCCACCAGTGCCAACACAGGCTGTTACTATTCAGTTGTATCAGTGATGGATTGAAAGATGTCCATGATTAATATTTCCAGTTTTTGAACCTTTCAATAGGGCTCTTTTCTGAGATAGCGTTTGTAGTTATTTATTTAATAGAATTTATAGATCTTTCCAGTCCAAAAGACTCTGACCAGGTTAGTGTGTGTGCATATATGTGTACAGTTATAAAATGATTCTGTATGTTTCATGTTGTTTCCTATCTATTTGTTAAGGTGATATAGTATTGGAATGTAATCTTTCAGAAGGATATGCATATGTGCATGCATGTAAGAATATGTGTGTGTGCAGGTAGAAGAAAATATTTTTTTCTATTGCATTTTGAAACAATGAAAGTTTTCCTACAACCAACCACATTACTTCAGATTCTTTCCTTTTCTTAAAGGCATGATCACAGGAGTATCTCCAGAGAAGGTAAAGAAGACAAGATGGCAGATGTACATGCAACTGAAGATTTGCCTGTTTTTTTATGTGTGTTGCACACGCAGTGAATGAAAAAAAAGAAGAGCATGTCGTTAATTGTGTAGTCATGGATGCCATTTTGACTTTTTTTTTAAACCAGTTTCTCAGATGCCCTTGAATGAACATCTCATGAATCCCATATATTCCAATGAAATGTTTTTTTTAGATGACTTGGTATATCTGCCATCCTTGTAATTGGGATGGATCTTTTCCTCCGAGGGAAATTGTTTATTTAAAGATAGCATCAGGTTATAATGACTGAAGAATAGAGAATACTTGTTAATTTTAGGGTAGAAGGTTTAAATTTAATTCACCCTCAAGAGCTTTCGAAGCAGAAAGGCAATCTGTAAATATTTAATCAATAAAAATACAATATGTGGTTTCATCTATCTGCAGTACAAGAAGGGATAAGGAACCAATGGGACAGCAGCAGAGAACAGAGCCAGTGAGTTTAATAATTCTGCTGTTGGATTAGGAAGGGGAGACTTAGATTTTAGTCTACCCCTCCCTGAGTCTTGGGATCTTATTGGATAATGTGGGAACCAGTGATTTTGTCTCAGATCAACCTAATTCTAAGGAATATTGCAGAGGAAAATGGGAGAAGAAAGTGCAGTACATGATACATAGAACTTTTGCAGGTAAAGCAGCATATTATACATGTAAAAAAAAAAGTGTAACAAATACTTAGGATTCAACAGAGATTCCAAACAAAGTTGATAATTGTGGCTTTGCTACTATGGCACAGGTGAAAAAACTAATGCATGATAAAATCTAATTTTAACAAGCCTGTGTTTGAGAAAATGTATTCTGTCCAGTAGGTTGGCTATCCTTATTGTGTGTTGGCCACAAATAAAACCCAAGTAATCCATGATCAGTAACATTCCCATTTGGCATTCTAGTTCTTTAGTTGCCATGGTTATTTTCTGCCTTTGTTATTTTGATAACAAATTGCTTACTATCAAAAGTGTAAAGAAAAAAAATTGTGACCAGATTTCTTTTCTTTTTTTTAGAAAAATGAACAACTACTGTACTTTTGAAATGTTATTAAATTTCTGTTTTTTTCATGCTTACCATCCATAAATATTTATAAGAACAGATTTTTATTATGTAGTGTTTTGCTTATTTGAGAAGTGGCAACTCTTTGTTGGTGAAATTCTCTCAGGTATAGAAAGACACTGTGAATTAGAATTTCTCTGAGTTTGCTGGGTGAAAATCAACTAAATGGTCTGGTGGGGGAGAGAGAGACATAGAATGATAAAGACAGTTTAAGAATGGAGTTCATCTTCTGCATTTATTATTATCCTTAAAAAATTATCTTCATAAAAAAATCTAATTAAAAAAGCAAAACTATTTAATATTTCTGCTAATATTTTGTTCAACTTTGGGTTCAACACATCACTGAAAAAAATGCTTTTATAGCACTTGTTTCATATGTATCTTTCATTGTTCTTCCATATATCTAGAAGGAATTTCTCCAATTCTTTTTCACTTGCATGGAAAAAAATATATCAGCCATACGTCACCATTATCATTACTACTGTTACCCAGGCCTTAGATTTCATCTGCTTCCAATTCAGCAATGCTAATGTCATTAGTCTCTGTGTCAAAGATAATTTCATTGCTGTTAAGAAATGGAATTTGAAATGAAGTTAAGCAGCCAAGCTTTCAGAAACCAAGTTTTTGTCTCTCTCAAAAAGGTCAAGTAGTTGTAAATCATTGTCATAACTGAAGCAGCACAAATGCCTAGTACTGTCAGTGGTCCAGAAACTCAGTGAATTTAATGGCTCAATAATGAAGCTTAGGGAATTCTGGAGTCACAAAAGGAGGCCAAAAGCTGGAACTGCACATCAACATCACAGAGTAAAAATTGCCCTTAATTAACTGACAAATCCACAATTGTAGCATCTTGGGGGAAAATGACTTGCTGAAAAAGATGTTACAGTATCTTAAAGAGTGACTATTTTTAAGAGATAGACTGTCCATTACTACTGAATTTTCAAACATGATAATGGAAGCATAACAATATTCTAATTTGGAGAAAAGATGGACAAAGCTTTCTCATGTCTCATGGATATTCATGAGAAAAAATACTACATACAAATCTTACCCTTGAAGAAATATTGTGGTAAGTCATGGCCCTTTTTTGAAGCTAGCTTTCACATGTACACCTGAAGAACTTCTTGGCATTTAGCCACACACATGTCTAATATAGGTTAATATTGTCTATGCACCCTGAAGATTCCCTCTGAAGAAATTTTGCCCTCTTCTATCCTGGAAATTTGTCTTTGAAGTGGGGGAGGAATGCTAAAGGGAGAGATGCTTTTAGATCTTGCCACTTTGAAAACCACCTTGTTATAAATGCAAAAGAATAGGGTAGGAAAATCTACTATTACTATTTGGAGGAAGGTACATATTTCATCTGTAGAAAACTTTCCTTTTTGCGCTAGATATTATATTTCTGAGATTGGGAATAGGAATGATGTAACCAGACTCAGAATATAAACAGGTTTGTATTTGCTTGGCAACAAAAGGAAAATAGATATAGAAGAAGATGGTTCATATACTTAGATTATTGTTACAAATACATTAAGTACATTTCTGCAAGAGGAGTTTATATTGTAGCTATATAAAGCCTATATTCATTTATACTTTGTCCCTACTAATACAAGAAAGAAAGAAAGAAAGAAAGAAAGAAAGAAAGAAAGAAAGAAAGAAAGAAAGAAAGAAAGAAAGAAAGAAAGAAAGAAAGAAAGAAAGAAAGAAAGAAAGAAAGAAAGAAAGAAAGAAAGAAAGAAAAGCCTAACTCTCTTAAAAGTAGATCTTATTTCCTGTCATCTACAAAATCAATTATCTATAAAGGTCTATTGACCAAGCCAAGATAGACCCTTTTAACTTCATCTCTATCCCGACTTATCTCACATGCATGTTCAAGATGGTTTACTCAGGTAGAGCAGATTTCTTCCTTGTAACAACTTATGTGTGGATATTTTTAGTCCTAATGGTAATTGTTTTAAGTGAAGGAGTTGTAAAGTAATGCTGGTGTCTTTTAAATATGAACCATCTGCTTGGTTACTTCCAAAACTGGCTCTACTATGCAGAAGAATGAAGTATTGTGCTTCAAGCTGACCCAAGAGAGAGTAAATAGAAGCACACACATACACACACACACTAGTGTAAATGACGTAGCAAAACTTATTGAAGCTGAAGTGTATAACCCATGTCCTCCTCCCTCTCTCATAGAGAGGTTATTCCATTACAGTTTGCCCCAAATGTTTATTCTTTAATGTGAGAAACAGGAAAACGTATGATCTGGAGAGTAATCAAATTAATCTCATATAATCAATACAATTTCAGGTTAATTACATTTAAACTAAATCAGTTTAGTTTTTGTCCTGGCTAATGCAATTTCTTGTTTCATCCTGAAAAGGAAGTATAAAATTCTGAAAATGGGGAAAAGCTTATTGATGGCTTATATCAATGCTTCATTTGCTGCTGAGGAGGAACAATTGTTTAACTATTCCCACCAGTAACGCTTTTTAGGCAATTAATTTAAACAACAAGCCAAGCATGTTGCATCAATTGCTGGCAAGCACATACATTTTAACATGCAGGATTGCCTCCATGAAGGGGCAGGGATAAGGGATGAGTTTTCATGCCCTGGCTCCCTTTCTATTCAGTATGATAGATGTATGCACAGACGCTCCAAACATTTATTAATTAAAAGTAAGTATTGATTTGCTATTTGCTTCTTTGCCCAAAGAGCCCAATTCCATCACTATAATGGAGTTTTACAGCCTTCTAAGGGCTTGTCCTTATGTCTCCTAACTGCAGATTACACATACCCTTTTAACCATGCTTGTTTTTTCTTTGTTTGTTTAAAAGCCATATCCTTGTGAAGCATTTATTTTCTTCTCTTCTTTAGCCCACAACTGGAGTCAAATTAAGATGTTCCAGTCTTAAAAGTCTTAAAAGACTTATTTTCCCTCTTCTCTTGGCCCTGTTTCTTAAAAGTCTTAAAAGACTTATTTTCCCTCTTCTCTTGGCCCTGTTCCCCCTCCACACCTCTCTCTCTCTCTCTCTCTCTCTCTCTCTCTCTCTCTCTCTCTCACACACACACACACACACACACACACACACACATGTACAATCTAGTAGACTTCATGCACAGTGTGGGTGCTGACATAATCAGGAATGGAATCTGCCTGCTGGCCACTTAGGCTGCTGTAGATACTTCATTTCTTTTCAGTCATTAGGAACTGCCCTCTGTAGCCAGTGTGGCTTTTATTGCCCAAGACAAGTAATGTTTGACCAGTGCTTTTAAAAGGTTTTATTGGGTTTACACAAGCTCCTTATAAATGCGGATGTATAACTTCTCCTTTGAAAGAGTATTTGACCACTGAATAATAATAATTATAATTATAATCAGCATTAACAAAATCACTATCAATCAACTGTAAAATGCAGCTTTACTTGGAACAGCTTATATCTTGTGATGATACCTTTAACATCATCAAATAGTAACATCTGCCTATCCCATCTTTGGGAAAGCCTGGACAAAGAAGAGTACTACAAATACTTGGCCATCTTTCAAGCTGGCAACATTCAGCACACTGAAATGAAAAGGAGGGTTAGGAGTAAATACATCATGAGAATAAAGATTTTAATACCCCAGTTCAGTGGAAAAAATATCATCAAGGCAATTAATACTGGTACCTGGGCAATTCCAGTTATAGCTGAAATAATTGACTAGTCACAAAGAGAATTAGAAGGTCCGGATAGGAACACTTGAAAAATAATGACATTGAATCATGACCTTCATCCATTCAGCCATGTTACCAGACTCTACCTATAAGGAAAATAGGTGGGTATGAAATGTTGTAAGTACACCAGACAGTTGAAGAAGGTAAAAGGGCATAGGAAGAATATATGAAGGAAAGTGAAGAAAATACACTGAAGCTCGTGTGCCATGTCGGCTTACTAGTTGTGGAGGGACCAAATAAAAAAGACCAAATGAAGAATAGAAAAGAGACACAACAAGGCAAAGTATTATATGGCCAGGATAGAAAAGAACTAGCAGGCAAAGCAGATACTATCCAGACCTGGCAATGTCTTACCTAGGAAAGTTGAAGAAAGAGACAGAGAGATGAATTCTGGCTGCACAAGACCAAGTTTTAACAACAAATACATTCAAAGTCAGAGCTGAGAAAATAGCAACAGATATCAAATGCTACCTTTGCATAGAAGCTGAAAAAACAATGGACCACCTGGTTAGCTGCTGCAAGAAGATTGTACGCACTGACTACAAACAATGGCATGATAAAGTATGCATTGGAATACCTACAAGAAATACTATTTGCCTGTAATAGTATTTGCCTGTAAACAAGAACTGGTGGGGACCATAAAATAGATAAAGTAATAGAAAACAAAGAAATTAAAATGCTCTGGGCCATTAGAATTCAAACAGACCAACAGCTGCCACAAAACACCTGAAACTTAACAATTATTGATAAGAAAGACAAAAAAGTTTGGATAATAGATTAGAAGAGAAAGAATTGGGGGGGAAATCACAACATACAGATAAAAGTAGAACAACTGTGCAAGAGAAAACAAAAATAGTATGGGTCTTGGGTACAAACCTAAAGCAACTGGAGCACTGCTTGAACATCATCGACATTGATAAAATCATCATAAGTGCCAAAGGTGATGATACTTTTAATATTATTAAACAACCTCTATTGTCTAGGGTGCTTGGGAAGGACTTGATTGGTGGACCAAAATGCCAAACCCAGTCTGAACATCTGGCTGACTGTGCAACCAACTATAATAGACTAACACTGGACTCCATTCAATGTTCCACTTTCTTTTCTTTGGAAAATGCCAGCTCTTAGATCTGTACAATTTGTAAATCTTGGTTAATTCTTCTGCTAACATAATGGGGCCTTGGGAAAAAAATACAGCATTGCTTTCCTGAAATTTAAGAATTCTATGCATAGCTAATCCTCTATTGTTAATGCATCCCAGACTGATAAAATATTAATAATAGTTAATCTTCAGTTTGATGTGATCCACCACTGGCAAAGCAGTCATTTTATTCTAATAATAAACTAATGGGAGATAATTGAAGAATGAAAATAATGGAATATTTTCTTGTAGCAGTAATTCCATTTACATCTTATTCTTATGTTAAATTCACTTCTGCTGTTTTATTCCTTTTTGTTTCCCATATAATTGCCAATGAAGACAATTCCTTCCTGTAAAGAACAAGAATGAAGGTACATCAAGCACGTTATTAATTGATAGTGAGGCATATCTGTGATGTAACCCATAGCATATTTAATTTGCAAAGAGATTTAATATCTATAAATAGATGTTGCCTATAAAGAAAGTATTGAGAAGTAAAATAAAATAAAATGTTATAGAATCATAGTCTTTGGTTTGTTTGTTTGTTTGTTTGTTTGTTTTAAAAAATCACTATCACAGAGGAAGGTGTGCTTATGTGGTTTCAGATGAGTAATTTAAAACATTAAAAAGTTTGCTAAAGTATGAGATAATTGTAAGTATGAAAATCTATGCATATGCAAATATGATTAAAATATGATTGACAAATGATTTGTTAATTGCAATTTAAACATATTTTGACTAAATTATGAAAAGAGTAATTTATTAGCAATAAGTGTGGATCAGAGAAAGCTGTATGTTTAAACACTTATTATACCACGTCTAACATATTATTTATCTATATATCTATATCATCTATATCTATATCTATATAATATTTTATTATTATATATAATAAAAACTGTATTTATGCACTTTTATAAGTAGACTTCTATAATCTGTATTTTTATGGTATAATCTCTAATACTGTATATACTTCTCAAAGTGCAACTGTTTTACCATTTATTTTCTCCAAATATATCCTATCTCATAATATTTTGCTTAAACAGAGAATAAATGGAAAATAGTCTTCAGTACAGTGATACTCAATTTTGGTCCCAAAGTAATCTCAGTTTCATTCCTGTAATTTTGAATTAAATTGGCCAGCCTTTGGCATCTTTTTCTTATTTGCAATATTTTATTTAATTGCTCTGTATTCATTATATTTTATTGCATTAATTGTTTTGTTTATTACTTTAGTAATTATTTAATCTACCTGCATTATTTTGGGTAATAAGGTGAATTAATTATTGTCATTATCTTTCATCCATATCTATTGCAGAGATTGTGGGAAAATATATTTCCCCAAATATAATTTGTAGTTTTTTGTAGTTTTTACAGTTGTCTTGCCCCAAACTGAACCATCAAGGGGATTTTCAATCACTCAACAGAATACTTAAATTCAGATGAGTTAGTAAATAGTTAGTAAATAAAGGAGTTAGTAAATAAAGGAAAATATTTTTGGGGGGGAATGTTTTTATTTTGTTTTGTTTTGTTTTAGCAGAGAGTTTACATTTCAAATTGTTCACCCAATTATAACATAGGTGCACATATACAATGTTTAGTTAAATAGCTCATTTTAACAAATTCTGAGAGAACTTGGGAAAGATTTCTCTGGATGAAAATCCTAAAGTGGAAAACAACTCAAGAAGCTTGGGAAACTCTGAAAAATATGATCATGAAAGCCCAATCCAGCACAATACCACTGAAAAAGAACATCAAGAAATCTAACAAGAAACCAGCATGGCTGCACAAAGGTCTCTCTGATAAACTCAAAGACAAAAAGGACAAATATAAAAAATGGAAAAAGGGATACATAACTAAGGCAGAATATCAGCAGATAGCCAGAATCTGCAAAGAAGAAGTCAGGAAAGCAAAGACTCAGAATGAACAAAGACTTGCAACAAAAATCAAAGATAATAAAAAAAGTTTCTTTCAACATATAAATAACAAGAAAAAAGTCAAGGAAACAGTCGGTACACTAAAGAGAGAAGACAGCAAGGAAGTAACCAGCAGCAGAGAGAAAGCAGAGCTACTTAACTCATTCTTTGCATCGGTCTTCACGCAAAAAGAAATTATAGCTGAACCTACCAAAAACATAACTGAAAAAGACAGATTAGAAATAAAAGTTAAAATAAACAAAAAAATGGTAAGAGAACACCTGTCTGATCTCGATGAACATAAATCACTGGGACCTGATGGACTATACCTCAGAGTTCTGAAGGAGCTGGCAGATTCATCTCAGAACCACTGTACCATATCTTTAAAAAATCCTGGAGCACCAGGGAATTACCAGAGGATTGGAAAAGAGCTGGTGTGGTTCCCATCTTCAAAAAAAAAAAAAAGAGGGGGGGAAACAGACCCAGGAAAATACAAACCAATCAGCCTAACATCAATACCTGGGAAGATACTGGAAAAGATAATCAAAAAACAGATCTGCGAACATCTACAAACAAAAAAGTTATAACTAGAAGCCAGCACGGGTTTGTTAAAAACAAATCATGCCAAATGAATCTTATTTCATTCTTTGATCAGGTGACTAAATTGGTGAAGCCCAGGAATGCTGTGGACTTCAGCAAGGCATTCGACAAAGTAAACTACAACCTACTTCTTGGAAAGCTTAAAAAATGTGGGATAGACAGAATCACCATCAGATGGATTTTTAACCGGCTGACAAACTGCACTCAAAGAGTAGTCCTTAATGCACTACGTGTACATGAAGGCAGTAAGCAGTGGGGTACCACAAGGTTCTCTCCTAGGCCCAATACTCTTCAACATCTTCATAAACAACTTAGATGAGAGAATAGAAGGGGAACTTGTCAAATTTGTAGATGACACTAAGCTGGCAGGAATAGCCAACACCCTAGATGATAGGCTCAAGATCCAGAGGGATCTTGACAGAGTTGAACACTAGGCCCTATCTAACAAAATGAAATTCAACGTAGAGAAAAGTAAAGTCTTACACTTAGGCAAGAAAAACCAAGAGTACACATATAGATTGGGTGACAGTGAGAACAATCAACAAACAAGCTTCATCTGTTACTATGAAACTTGCTACGAAATGACAGTTCTTACATTCCAATGGCTACATTGAATGATATTTTCAATAGCCTCATTGGATGTTTTCAATTGCATTATTTGTAATTCTGTGTATCAGAGTCAGGAGGTTATGAAAACAATTTCATTTGTTTTTAATGACTAAAGCCATCTTATTTCATATATTTGTATAAGCAAATCTCTAATGTAGAGTTTCCTTTTTTAACTATTACAGTAATATTGTGTGCAAGAAAGTTTTTGCATATCAACAAACTCCAGATAAATTACCTTTAAATGGAACAAAACTATAATCCATTGGTATCAAACTGCATTCTGCAAATAGTAATTACATTTCATTGAGGATTTCCTTACAGATACAATATTTTATTTTCACTTTTTAGCTTGGTTATCACTTTTGAAACACAGGCTGTTGATAATGATTGTTATTGTTTAGAATGTACAAATGAATGCATTCTTTTCCAGTTAATAATTCTACACAAGGCACATAAATATTATATATTACATAGTTAGTATATAAAGTAAATATTACATTTTATTTATTTGTTATTTGTTTTATTTTTGCATTTATTGTTTTTTTTACAAATAACTCAAGGTGCTAACATATCCAACACACTTTGAATACAAATATTATTTTGCATGTTTGCACATCTTTTGGTTTTATCTTATGGATCAGTCATTCATAATAATTTAGTTTTGCAGAACATTCCAATCAATTCTGCCCAAAATAAATACTAGGGGTTGAAATCAGATATAGTCATACTTAGCACAACCAAGATTAATTAAACTTCTATTGATTTCAAGGTATCTACTCTGACTAACTGTGATCTGTGGATTATTTTGCAAGAATTATTTTCAAAAATAATACAAGAAGGTCCATGTAATGTGTGTATTACAAAGTGCATGTTCTCTCAATTCCTGTTCTATATATACCATTCCCTTGCAAGAGTCTTCTGGTTTTCTCCTAATTCTCAGGATTCTTTACAACTTTTTAATTTCCACTATTTGATGGCATTTTTGCAAGTTGGTAGAGTGCAATAGTGTAATTGTTACTCTCTGCTGTATGACTCTTCATCCCTTTGCAATATCCAGGGCTGCCCATTTGTTTCATGATCAAAAGATGTTCCATGGGAGGTGTTCCCTCATGCCTATCTACTAATGATTGAACTATCCAAGTATCGGAAACTTGGATGTTGAAGACCATGGGAAAAGTTATGTAAAAAAATAAAGGAAGGTACATGCCAGAACCACATTCCATCCATAGAAATGTTTCTGACCATCTTTTAACAAATTGAGTTTAATAAGGCAGTTGATGATTATTAATAATATTTGCATTTAAGGTCATTAAAAAGATTGCTCCCTCAGTTCTTCCATACATATACATCTTCTTCTTCTTCTTCTTGTGCCATATCTGTTATTGGACGTTGGCGCTCATGTTGGCGATCCTGTTTTTATCAGCAGCCGCACGAAAAAGTGCTGTTGAGTTTTGTTCAAACCAGTCCCTTAGATTTTGAAGCCATGATGTTCTTCTTCTGCCTGGACCTCGTTTGCCTTCAATCTTTCCCTGGAGGATTAAATGGAGTATGCCGTATTTTTCTGGGTGTTGCATCACATGTCCGAAATATTCTAACTTTTGTTTTTTAATTGTTTTGATGATTTCCCTTGGCTTTCCCAGGTGGCTTATCACCTCCTCATTTCTGATCTTGTCCACCCAGCTTATACATAACAGCCGCCTGTAAATCCACATTTCAAATGCTTCTAGTCTCTTCAGGTGGCCTTCTGTCAGAGACCAACTCTCTACTCCATAGAGCAGGATAGAAAAAATATAACATCTGATAAGCCTGATTTTCAATCTTAGGCTTATGTCGTGACTGCAGAAGACCGTTTTCATTTTGAA
Source organism: Azemiops feae (assembly GCA_023970755.1). NCBI lineage: Eukaryota > Metazoa > Chordata > Lepidosauria > Squamata > Viperidae > Azemiops > Azemiops feae. The sequence goes on along the minus strand of JALGBA010000005.1, from coordinate 6,276,082 downwards.
GAATGCTGTTCGAGCTTTCTCTATCCTTGTCTTTACCTCAGTGGTCATGTCCCAGCTTTTATGTAAATACACATACATATGCATATGCATATGCATACACACACACATATACATACTATGATAAACAAATGCCTTTAAACAACCACACTATTAAAGCAATATATTGCTACCAGTCTCCCTCTTTTATCCAATCATATGATATTGTAGACACTTTTCTATATCATATGAGTGATTTGATGGAGTCACAGACAATGGATTGAATTTGACTGACTATTAAAAGAAAGAAAAGGAAAACTTTCAATGTTTTACTGGTGTCCTCCAGTTGCAAGGACAGATGTGTGCAAAGTGATTTTCCTAATTTTATCCTGTGAAGCAGGACTCTTGATTCCCAATCCCCTGTCCTTGCCAGTGAATCAAGCTGCCAAAAGCTTTCCCCATTTTTCATTTTTCAGAGTAATTTAATTCACCTTGAATCAGAACACATATTGAATGCCTATTAGCAAACCTGGACTGAGGACAGAATTTATAAGCAGGATTTTTTTTTTCCCTAAAAAACCTCTGCCAGATATCTTAGAAATTTAAAGCCATCTGGTTTCAGAGTAAACTTACAGCTGATGAACTGGTTAAGAATAAATTAGATACACATGCTAACTGTTGTGATGGTAGAACTGTTGACATTTATCTAGTAAAAAATGAGTGGAAAAGGGGAAAGCCACTATTCAAAATAAATACCAAGACACTGTAGTTATTGAAAATAAATTGGGATGCTTTAGGATAGTAGTTCTTAACATTAAAGGTACCACTCGTACAGTTTCCCAAAATTGTAGAATATACATTAGTTATTAATAAAAGCTGTCATAAATATTCTTGGTAAGCCCCAATCCCACAAACATCATTCAAATCCTGTCATCACAATTTTTTATAGGATAATAGACTTTGTACATATTTTTGTATTGGCCTCCAAAACCTAATTCTGTGCATGTTGGCTTTTGTCCAGCAAGTATTCACGCTGAAACTGCAGTTATCTGCAGGAGGCTAACATCATTTGAACAATGGCAGGGAATGTGCTTATCAGGAGCAACTCTTGGGAGTACTGCCAATGCTGAAGCAGGACTATTTTTATTTCTTATGTCTAGTTCTTGTAAAATAGAAAATGTCTGAGAATAAAAAAAAGATGTGAAATACCACAGTATCATTAAGTATTCTTGACCAAGTACTTTTTCCCTTTTGTTGTCATTCATGTATATACTGGAACCCAGTAAAAAAAAAAAAGCCATTAAATATCTTATTGAATGGACAGGTTTCTATAGATTCACCTGATCCCTGGCTGACATTCATATGAGATATTCAAAAGTGCAGTTGGCATGCAGCAGATTTGAAAATTGGGAACAATTATTTTTGTGTAATATTTGTAATAGGTTATCCACATCCAAGTTTGCAAACCATCCCCTCCGCACATCCACATAATATTATTTTTAATAATTCTAACATCAAAAAAGAGAAAATCAGACATAAAGAATATATAGCAGTTGAAATGGAATGCAAAAATTGCAAATAAAAGTTTGATGTGCACCAGGAAAGTGTATCTGTTTGTAAACATGGAGGGATGTGGAAATTAAACTGATAAGTCTGGAGAAGGACAGGACAATCAATTGTCCTGATGACATTATTCCAAGTTAAGGGAAACAAATAAAAAGTTGTTTAGAACCTTTATATAGTCATCCAACTCACACAACACAAGGTGGGTGGCATAGAAGAAATTAAAATCAAAAGAAACCATATATACCAATAACCCAAGCAAAACAATGACATAACAATAAAAAACTAGAATAATGTGGCTGCATAAGTCTGCACACCTTCTTATAAATAGGGATGTGGCTATGTTCAGAATTAATCAATCACATTCAGACTGATGATAAATAGTAGTCAGTACATACCTGCTATCAATTAAAGTGACTCTGATCAAGCCCATATAAAGTTCAGTTGTTCTAGTAGGATTTTTCTGACATTTATACAACTGTCTCTTACAACAAAAGCCATGGTCTGCAGAGACCTTATAAAGCAGGCATGTGAAGCATCCGGCCCATGGGCCGGTTGCGTCATGCCAAAACTGCACCCACCCCATTGCCAGCAATGGGGAAAAAGTCATGATACGTCACACGACATCACCTGACATCAAGAGTTTGACATGCCTGTTATAAAGCATCAAAGGGATCTCGTTGTTGGAAGGTTTCAGTCAGGAGAAGGGAACAAAAATAAATAAATAAAAAATCCAAGGCATTGGATATACCATGGAACACAGTGAAGACAGTCATCAACAAGTGGAAAAAATATATGACACAATAGTGACATTGCCAGGAACTGGATGTCCTTCCAAAATTGATGGAAAAAACAAGAAGAAAACTAATCCAAGAGGCTGTCAAGAGGCATACAGCAATATCAAAGCAGCTGCAGGGGTTTCTTAAAAGCACTGATTGTGTACTACATGTGATAACAATCTCTTGTATTTTTATATGTCTGGACTGTGGGTGAGGTGGCAAGACAGAAGCTTTTTCTTACAAAGAAAAAGATCCAAGCCGAGCTACATTTTGCAAAAACCTACATCAAATCTCAGAAAAGCATGTGGGAAAATGTATTATGGTCTGGTGAGATCAAGGACCATAATTCCAACACAGTTTGGTGCAAAAATAACAGCACATCACCAAAAGTACACCATACATGCAGTGAAGCATGGTGGTGGCAGTGTTATGCTCTGGGGCTGCTTTTCTTCAGATGGAATTGGGGCTTTAGTCAAGGTGGAGGGAATTATGAACAATTCTAAATATCAGTCAATTTTGGCACAAAACCTTCAGGCCTCTGCTAAAATGCTGAAGATACATAGGAATTTCACTTTTCAGCATGACAACGACCCAAAGCAGACCCCCAAATCAACAAAAGAATGGCTTCACCTGAAGAATATCAAAGTTTTGTAATGTCCCAGCCAGAGCCCAGACCTGAATCCAACTGAAAATCTGCGGGGTGACCTGAAGAAGGCTGTGCATAGGACATGTCCTCATAATCTAACAATCTGGAGCACTTTTGCAAGGAAGATGTGTGTTTTATTGTTATTTTCCCCTTAAAAAGATTCAAATTTGTTTTTAAATTGAATTGTACAGCTTATACTGTATGCTACATTCAGAAAAAAATTCTAAACTGATTTATGTTGGTCTGGTGTTTTTTTTTACATATCAAAAAACTAGCAATTTAACAGGGGTGTGTAGACTTTCTATATCCACTGTATATATGGAAATAATCTATAATACACACCATATTTACCATGGCTATAGCTCTTTATCATAATCACATGTATCATTAATGTTTTGAATAAAAAAAGAGAATGATCACATTTCACTAACACCTCTGAAAGCATGAAACAGATATTATAAAATATGGCTTCCTCTGAGCAGTAGCTTTTACCAAATCATCCAGTTTTAAACTGTATTGTAAATAGAATTTCTTTCCTTTCAACAGTGATTACCCTTTTACCAATCTGGATTATTTTAGGAAAGTCTTATAATTATTGAGATTAATTAGTCACCAAAGCAATCAATGCACAGCTCTGAAGAATAGAAATATGCTAAAAATCAAAGGCTGAAGGTTTTTGAATGGAGGCAATGATAGCTGAGAAATCATAGCACTTGTTAGAACAAGCAAAAATATGGAAATGATTTTCTTATCATTAGGCATCTTTTGTGCAAGTATGAAAAAGGTAATTACTCTTCTTCATTAGAACATCTCTTTAACTTGGTTAAAAAAAACTTTAAGTGCTAATTAGATATGAACCCATCAAAACTAAATTAGGAACAATTAGCACTCATATTCATTACCAAAGGAAAGGAAGGGAAAACGTATTTGTCGACATTAAGACATGTGGGGCGTTTTATTTGGGATGGAAAATTGTATCAAAGCAATTGGTCTGTTTAGATCAGCAGTCACTAACAACCCCCTTGGGAAAAAAAAACACTATGATTTCCTTTCACGGTTAAGAACATCAAGGTTCAGATAAAAAGGAGTTACACTGATAAACACTGGATTCTATGCACTTTCCTGAAGAAGTCATCTTGATACCACTTTGTATGTTATCACTGAAGAGTCAATTTGAGCAAAATATTTTGGCTAAGATCAGAAACAGATAAATGCCAGAAGATGAATAGATGGATGGATTGATAAGATGATGATGATGATGATGATGATGATGAGAGAGAGAGAGAGAGAGAGAGAGAGAGAGAGAGAGAGAGAGAGAGAGAGAGAGAGAGAGAGAGATGATAGTTTCAAGTTAGATATTTGAGTTTAAGAATATATTTCACAAAATAACCATAATTTCTCTACAGAGGAAATATTATTGATTTTACTATTCTCAGTACTTAGAGAGAGTATAGAAATAATATGAACAGAGCAGGGCCTAAACCTATTGCCTGAGTAAAAGGACAGAATGCCAATGTTCCACTACTATCTTCGCAATATTATATTAAGAAGCTGAGTGGACTGGAAATTAAATCTGTTCAATGCTAAAGTCAGAAGACTAAATGAACCTAAGGGAACAGGCAAACTGTATGACAAACTTCTTAATTTTGGGGGGATGGGAGGGTTGGGAGAGGGTTGATTTGAGCTACCAGTAAAGACAACACTGTATTTGAAATATTTTTTAGCAACTATAGGAATATACAGATATAATGAAAATTCAGATAATAAGCCCTGGTACAATACAGAAAACAAGATTCCAAATTATTATATTATCCTCTGATCTAATTGTGACAAGATACTAGCCTAAATATTGTTACTGATTCTTAATATAAGCTAGTGAATGCTCAAGGAATCAACAAAACTGTTCAAAATCAATGGAAAGTACTGTGAGCCAAACTACAGGTAGAACGTCATTTCAAACATTCAAAGGATTAAGCATCTTTTAAAACGAGAAATTTAACCAAATATTGCCATTATAGATATTGCAGTGTGGGCTAAAATTAATGAAGATGATAGCTGTGCACGTTCTTTACCCTGTCCTTACCTAATGACCAGTTGTTTTCAACCATTTGGTTAGGATAGACCCCCTAAAAGTTCTTACCATCTGATTTCAAAGTTCTACTGAATGTAACTGCTTGCATTCACATGATCATATTTTGGGTGTTTGGGAACTGGCTCACATTTATTTTCTTTTATCAATTGTGGGGGTTTAACTTTCAGTTTCCAGCAAAGAAAGATCCATTGGATAAAACAGATTTGCTTAACAATCGCAGTATTTTCTTAATGATGGTAGTATTCATTTAATGACTGCCACAAAAAAGGTTGTAAAATCAAGCATGATCACATGGTGATCTGCTTAATGACCACAATGATTTATAACCATACTTCTAGGCTCAGTTGTGATTGTAAGTTAAGGATTACCCATAATGAAGGGCCTGAGCTGCTCTCTGAGCTCAATTTCATTTCCCTCATGGATGCCCCTCCAAATACAGCATAAGCTGATACGTGCTCCCCCATCCAAGATGCATATACTGTAGCTCCCACTGTATTGGTGGCCCAGAAGTTTTTTAAAAATTTGACTGTTCTCTTTATAAATATATAACATAAAGCACTGAAAACAGCATGTTTGCTTTTGCACATTTGGGACTTTATTAGTATCCTGAAATTGGATATTCAATATTCTGGCAAAAATGTAGAAAAAAAATCAAATAATTTCACATGCTAAATGGGGGTCCTCGAATTTCCAAAATATATTTTCCTCTGCAAGACTTTCTGATTTTTTTTCTGTTTAATTTGTTTTGATCAAACAGTTGAGCTTTACTAGGCTCCAGGTGATCTAAATTAAGTTAGCCTGATCTGCCAAAGCTTCAGAGCCTTGAAACTCAAAAAGACTGCAAATCACTTTTAACAATGATTGTATAGTGAAAGAGCATTCGGCCATTGTATCAAAAATCTTGCACCATATCCATGAGATTATTATTTCTACCACCATCTCCATTTTGAATAAATCTTTGAAGGCATTTCTTTTCTTCTCAAGTTTAATGAGAACAGGGGGGAAAATATGCTAAAGAAAAGTTTAGCACAGCACTAGTGAGTGATTTCAGTCAAGATCTTCTTTAAAAAAGTTTATTGAAAACTCTTGCAAATGTCAGTTGAGAGGGAGTTGCAGAAAAGAAAGATGGATGCATAACTAGAAAAGTTAGCAGAGGCAAGATCAGCCTCTAATAGTTTCAGCTGTAAGGATGTAGATCATTGTAGCATGACAGTGGTTGTATTATCTTGATCTAGTAAGGTAAATGCATTGGCAGAGATGCAATACCACTTTTAGGATCTGAGGCTTTGACTCTGTCAAGATAAATGTAAACCTCTTGCAAATAAATATTTTTTAGAAAGTGATCTGAATAGAATGTCTCCATCTAGAGTGATAGGACCAAGAAAATTTGATTTAGTGACCACAGGGATTTCTTCATACACCACACTGTTAAATTATAGAATTTACTTCCACAAATAACAATTATCAGCATGTATAGCTTTAAAAAGAGGTTTGGACACTTTCATGAAGGATAACTCTCTAGATGGCCAATAGTAATGATAGCTAAACGTGCTCACCAGTATCAGAAGATGATGTTAGAGTATAAAAATAACAATATGCCCCTTAATCCTAATGGACAAAGGACTTGAAAAAAAAATAGAATTTTGTTGTTATTACATGTTGGCAGCAGTGAGAATGCTTTATGCACAAAAATGGAAAATATATTAATTCCCATACAGCCCTCTCTAAGCAGTTAGCAGAGTTAGCATATTGCCCCCAAGAATCTGGGTCTTCATTTTACTGACTTCAGAAGGATGGAAGGCTGACTCAACCTTAAGTCGGTCAGGATCAAACTCCTGGCAATGGGCAGAGTCAGCCTACAATACTGCATTCTAATGGAACATAGTTGGAGAAACTGATGAAACTAGTGGAGATGGCCAAATTAACTGCTTTAATCAAAAAGAAAAATACATTTAATTTTGTTTCTAGCTGAAAGCCACTTCTGGATTTTGTGCTTGAAATAGAAAAAAATGAAATTTTGACTTTGAGATTTATTGATTAGACCCCTTTTTGTTATAGAAATGACTATACAGAGTATGCAAAGTAAAAAGTTGAGACTGTAACGTTATTATGTTTATTGTAATGCACTGAAAAGAGTCAGAATTGAATCTTTTTCGCTTTTAGGCTATACTTCTCTTACCCTTTTTCCCTTTTCCAATTTTCATTTTCATTTGTATTTTATACTCTGATAAATTTAATAAAATTATATTATAAAAGAAAAAAAGTCCCTTATTCCTGATGTTTCAATTGTATTTCACAGGCATCTCGCTGTATAGTGTTGAACAGAAAGTAATTAAACAGCTATTTAGTCTTAACTGAAGAAGTATTTTTATGCTGAGTTTCACTAGTAATGTATTCATCATCTAGAACAGAAATCAGAGGTTGATACAAATTTGAGATTTAGGCAATACATTTTTAAAAAACAAAGAAACAGGAACAAATATTGGTGGAGCCAAGAAAGCATTTTCAAAGAATTAGTAAACCAAGGTAGAACATACAAATTTAAATATGATTTATTCTAATTGCGTAGGTTTTAAAAGAATCGGTAGAAAATCACTTTCATAAGATAATGAAACAAGCACATTGTGCTAGTTAAATTACATTCACCATAGTGCCTGGATTTTCCCCTGGAATCAATGTATATGAAATGATTGAAATGATCAAAACAAGCAAAAAATGTATCAACATTCTGATTAATCAATTGTTTTCTGAAGAAGAGTAATAAATAGTGAATGATGCTCAGCAATGAATGTATGACCCATGACAAGAACAAAATTCCAGGAAATATTTCACACTTCTCTCATGTTCAAGAAAGCAAGGCTCACATAGAGGTAACCTGAATATATCTGAAAGCTCCAACAGAAGAAAGAGAAATATTGTTAAAAGGGTAGAACATTCAACTGTTATTGATGTAGCTTTTAGCATCCATTTATCACAAATCATTCTTTGTTGATAAAGTTTGATTTACTTCCATCTGTAATCTGAGGTTTTATCAAATTAATCAGTGTGCATATCCTAAAATTACTTACTGCTTGTAAAGGATTTTTTTTTTAAAGTATTGTATTAGAGAATACTACACACTTGGGAATAGCACAGTATGTTCTGAGAACTATTGTCTGCCACTCATCCACCCACATTAAATATTTATCTAAATGCACATGATGGATTGGGTATCATTTAGAATGAAAGGCATTTAACATAAATGACACTTATTTCACAGTCTTGGGAAATGTGATACTTCAGAAATGTTTATAAATATAAATAAAAACATTCTATACTTGTTATTAACTTTGCCATTTATCCAACTTCCAGTCTTTGATCACAATGACTTTGAAGCAAGCTAGAAAAGCATGAAACAATTAAGAGAGCTTTAATCACTGTTATAAACCTCCTGAGAGTAGGTACTGTAATAAAATTGGCATATTAAGGATATGAAAAAATAATTGCAGGTACAACTAAACATGATTAATGATCAGACAACAGCCTAAACATGAAAAGAATATTAAGCAGTCTAAGATACAGGTCAGAGCAAGATCATTATTCTACTGGCTGATTTATCCAGTAATTCCAATTAATTCCATTAATGAAATACAGGGTTAGAACATAATGACGTAATAGGGCTAGTGGATACTGACTTAACAGGGCAGATTAAAGGACCAATTGGCAAGAAGAAGACCTGGTGCATTTATTATTATATTCAAATTGACCAAAAATTTAGGCCACAGGCCAATACTTAGCGAAGTGTAATCTCATTTCCTTAATTCTGCTCTGTTGGGGGTAGATGGAACACAGAAAGAAATGATCATTTTAGCTGACGTGATATGTTGCTGCCACCTTGAAAAGATAGGGCAATTTTTTTCTTACCTTCAAATGCTTTACAGTAACAATCCTCTCTGGTCATTCTCTTTGTTGCTTTCTACTTCAACAGAGGAAGATATTTCTCCTCTCTGGTTTATGAATTGGATGCAGAAAAAGCTGCATCTGGTTTGTGAGGTTAGCCAGATCAATGAAATTATGAAAAAAGTAGCAAAGAACGGGAAAATGCTTTCATAGCTCCTGTACCTTAGGCCAGCAGAGAGACTCTGCCATAGCAACCTGTTAAAGATACCATTGTCTGCATCAGATGACATCATTAACTATGTGCCAAACAGTGTCATTATTAGTCTGTGGAGATTCTCAATCATCCAGGTATGGTTGTTCCAAAGGTGCTTTTTCAGGAGGCAACTGGACTTTCTTGGGTTTTTTGAAGACATTTCGCTTCTCATCCAAGAAGTTTCTTCAGCTCTGATTGGATGGTGGGATCCTTCCATTCTAGTCAGAGCTGAAGAAGCTTCTTGGATGAAGAAGAGAAATGTCTTCAAAGAAAAAAACAAAAAGTCCAGTTGCCTCCTGAAAAAGCACCTTTGGGAGTGTCATTATTATCACACTAGCATGACTTTGCCACCAATTATGTCATCTTCTTTAATTGGTATCAGAGAGGGGACGTTGCTCTTTGTAATGTTATCTTTCAATTAAATCTGCTTTTCTGTTGGCCAAAAATTGGTTTGGGTGTACTTCTTACCCTACACATTTAGTCAAGCTTATGCAAAAGCAAATTGTATATTGAAATTGTCAGACATTTCAATCAAGTGTGTTAAGAACACAAAAGACTGGTGCCACTTTGGGCAGTTAACTTTCCTCTGGTTGTTTCAGGATGACAGAAGGCAATGTGATAGAGGTGATGTGAAAAGATGTCACTGGAACCATAATATACTGTATTTTAATTTCTTTTGCTGATTGAAAGATTTGGCATGTACCTTCTGTCAGAAACTTCTTTGCAGATAACCTCATCTGTTACTTTCAGATTACGGATGATGTTTTATACTTGTCATTTTGAGACAGGACTGTTCAACTGATAACTATTCAGAAAAAGGTTTTATTTTATAGGACTGGAGTTAGAAGAGCAGGAAAGGGAAAAGTTTTCTTTCTTGCTGTAAGACACTTCTTTAGACCTACTTCACTTAAAACGTGATTGTAAGGGAGATTATGAATTACATTTGAAATTAGTACACTTTTTTAAAAAAAATCTATATAAAATATCAAATATTTATTTCCTAGAATGAATTCCTTATTTTTCTCAGGGCAAATATTCATTCTAAATTTAATGTACATTCTGCTCACAGTGGTGATATTTATAAGTCATCTGTGTTTGCTGTTTCTGGAGGGTCACATGATCTATTCATTATATGACTGTATCAGAACTATCAAGAAGCCAATCAGGAAACAGGAACTGAAATATACACATATTGGCAGTACTGTGGGTTGTTGTTTTTTTTTAAAGGAAAATGCATTCTATAAGAAAGAAATTGCGATTAGTACTTAGGCCTATATTATGTGATATGGATTTGCCTCTATGAAATGAATTGGGAAATGTTTCCTGCCAACATTATGAACCACATACATCTAATCTACAGATGTGCTAAAGGTGATGCATGGTTGGGAGGAGGGAAATGGCATCTTCTCTGTATCAGGGGCCAAGATGTTTGGTGAATAGTCCATAGATAGTTCAGGCTGGACATCTTCAGCTAGAGCAGTGGTGCTATCACAGCAATATCAAAACTGATCAGTCTGAATGTACAGGTAGAAGTCTCCTTTCAGACTTCTGTCACAGTACAAACTCTGTGTGGAAAACTCTGAGAAGGATTCTAAAGCAACGTAAGGTGTAATAACAAGATTGTTTTGCTCTGTAATGCTTCAAAAGGGACCTTCATTTGAAATGTCACCAGCCCTAATAGCAGAATTGGAGCCCAATGCATCAGAAGATCTCAGTTTCTACAGCTGCTAATAGAATCTTCTTCTCTGTTTATGTAGTCGTTTCTCTCCATTCTCTCCAAACCATTCCAATTTGCCCTTTCTAAGTCCAGACCCTTTGTGCATAAATTAAATAGCAAATATCAAAGGAGTTTCAGAGATGAGATGTTCAATAACATCTTGGACTTGGAGACAGATGAATTTCAAATGATTCTTGAGTAACTTTACAGTTCAGCATTCCCTTATATGCCTTTCCGGTCTTATGAGTATTGTGCAGACTGAAAAGATGAACTATGCATCTTTGGAGTTTTTAGTTACATATCCTTCTTGTAGAAACACTTGTCCTAGTGCAAGGGTAGGCAACCTTGGCTCTTTTATGACTCGTGGACTTCAACTCCCAGAATTTCTGAGCCAGCATGGCTGGCTCAGGAATTCTGGGAGTTGAAGTCCACGAGTCATAAAAGAGCCAAGGTTGCCTACCCCTGTCCTAGTGTGACCCGACAAATGGGTAAATTTCAAGATCCTGCTATTTTTTTCATTGAATATCACACTTTGCTACTGTTCTAATATACTTTAAGAATATTAGGGTAGGAAAGCATTCATGAATCTTCACTGTGAGAACATTGTAAAGCTACAGGGCTCTCTATAGCCATATGTTAAATTTAAATTTACCAACAAAGAATTAAAGGGAGACTAGTATAGCTATTTTGAGCTATTTAGCTCTGATCATCTAGCCCACGGGTCGGCAACCCGCGGCTCCGGAGCCGCATGCGGCTCTTTGAGGCCTTACCTGCGGCTCCGGAGCCTCCTCCGCCATTTTGGCGGGCGCGGGCGCGCATGCGCGGGCGGGTGCGGGGGGTGCGCGTGCGCAGGTGCGCATGCGCGAACGGCGCGCGCATGCATGAACGATGCGCGCGCATGCGCGAAACGGCGCGCGGGTGCGCATGCGCGGGTGCGTGGCGCGCGCGCATGCGCGAACGGGGCCGCGTGCATGCGCGGGTGCGCGCGCATGCGCGAACGCGCGGCTCCCAGCGTTTTTTTTTTTTAAGCTAAATGGGTCCGTGCGGCTCATCCGAAGTTTCGGATGGCCGACCCATGATCTAGCCATACCCTTCTGAAATTTGAACCCGGGCCACTTGCATGTTAGGCAGATGCATTAACCTCTAGGCCATGGGCTCTCCTCACTTTGTCAGCTGTATTGGGGAGGGGAGAATAAGTGTTTTCCAGTGAGACCGGTCTATCAGGGCAAATATGGGGGGGGGGGTAGACCAGGTTGCCCTGATAGATCAGTCTCACCGGAAAACACTTAATCTCCCCCCTGGTACATTGTTAAGACACTTAAGCATTTTAATTTGTATTATTTGCTTTGGTGTATTCCTAATCAAGGAGAGAACCAACCTAGAATGAAGGAGAAATTTCCTGGCAGAACAATTAATCAGTGGAATGACTTGACTCCAGAAGTTGTGGAGGTTTTTTAAGAAGAGATTGAACAACCATGTAGCTGAAATGGTATTAGGGTTTCCTGTTTGAGCAGGAGGTTGGACTAGAAGAATCCTAAGGTCCCTTCCAAGAGTTATTCTGTTATTCAATCTGAGGTGTGCTAATTATTCTGTAATTTATAGGAACACTATCTCCTCAGATAACTTGTATAATCATATTTCAACTCAATACATAATTTCAATATAAAAAGTAGAAAATGCAGTTTTTATTTTGTCTAGTTGGAGTAGACAGTGTGCTTACTTTAGCTAATGATGACACAATAAAGTAAGAAGCCTGCTTTATCCATTTTTCAATCATCCTCCAGAGATTTTGATTCAGGCCTTTGATTAGAAACCAGATGCTGTCCATCATTTCCTGCCAGAATCATTATCAGTGTTGAAATGTTTTTATGTCTTTCTTTAATTATTTGCTCAATCCTGGCTTTAAGGTATAATTTGACATGCCAGATTGTTCTAATCAAAAGCATCACCACTCACTGCCAAAATGAAAGGAGAAAGGGGGTGAAAGATGATAAGTGTAGAGAAAAGACACTCATTTGGAACTCCTAACACTTATGTAGATAGATTGTAGATATAATAATCAGCTATTGAAGTAAAGGAGAAACAAATATTGTTCTAACGGAAATGGAAAAGTATGTGATTAACATGGCATGCTAACCCCAGAGAAGAAAGAAGATAGAGGTACTTATGTATACAATAACTTATAGGACATTCTATGTATGTATCCTGTTCTTCCCAGAAAGGAGAGAAAAGAATATATATCAATATAATGTGTTTCTTCATGTCAATTAAGATGGAGTATTGTTTGATTTTCACTTCCTTTGAAAACCATTTAATATTGTTAGAGGTTCAAGCTTCCTTTTTCTTATGAAACAATAAAACAATACAATATACAGACTGAGGATGACTGTGAATACATAGATGTACCAGCCCAGTATTGGAATATGGTGTAAAATGTCCCTCAACCCTGGAATGTTTACATCATTGGACATATTAGTTCACTTTAATTTATCAGGGCATAATATAATACTCATGGGCAGCAAAAATAAATGTAAAATCGGAGAAGGATGGTATATTAGGCAGTCGTCTGATGAAATGTTTTACATTTTGAGATAACATTTTTTGGGAGGGGGAAGAGATATAACTGGTCAATGTGGAACTTTCTGAGACAGAGTGTTTTTATTATCTCAGCTATAGTAGAATGCTCTCCTTATTCCAATCCTATAGATTTTCTATTAAAATAACAATTGGTGCTATCATAAATCATATTAAATTATATAAATATAAATATATAATAAATATATAATTGCAAATTAATTTCATGCAACACGATGATAGTATTTTAGTTTTAAGCTGAAAGAGTACTTGATTATACACCCACACTCTCCTTTTCTTCCTCCCTCTCCCTCCTTCCCTCTCTTTCTCTCTCATTATTATTATTAGCCTCAATCAATCCCCGGAAGAGTGAAGGAAAATATGTATATCAAACTAACTTGCTAGCTTTTTCTTCTATTTCAAGTCCCCTACCTTTAAATCCCAATATATAGAATTCTGCTTAGAAATAAAATAATATTTACCTATTCAAGAACTCTAGTTCTCTTCAGGTATTAAGCTGAGAAAAGTATTTAGTTAGCACATGATCGCACTTCCTTGAATCTGGCTGATCTCAAAAAAGCTAAAAGCTTCCTAGAACAATAGAACAATAGAAAGTTCCTGGATGGACTGGGAAATTGAAAAAGTATTTGTGCAGATAACAATGACAAATCAGTCCTGTATCTTTGGCATTGAGATTCATCTGGAATGTTTTTAAATCACAGGGATCTTTTTAATAATAAGGTATTATTAGTAGGATTTAAAAGTAGGATCTGTGTATTTGCTTCAATGTAAGTAAGCAGTTATGAAGTTGGATAAAATCTGATCTACCACAATGAGAATGACACAGAAGAATGTAACTTTCATTGAAGAGAGAAAACATAATCACCAGCACCCAACAAACCCCTATAAACTTTGATGCTCAAGAAAAATATGTTTTATACAAGTTTATATATCTTGATCAGGCCTACTATTTGGGAACAACTTATTCATAAGTGCTTCTAGCACTTATGAATAAGTGTTATACTACATTAATGTTATACTACATACTGTGGTATCTACTGTATGTAGGCCTGATACTTTGAAGTCCAGTTTTTCATGATTAAATATTTATCAACTATATTACAGAAAATAAAGTGGAAAGTAGTCACAGGCAGTTAGTTACTTATTTTCTAATGAAAAACAACTGAAATTGAATGTCTAAAACCTCTCCTCATCTAGAATGTGACAGAGAGAGAGATAGGGTGAGAGGGGGAGGGGAGAGAGGGAGGGAGAGAGAATTCACTTGTTGAGCTACTTGTTGAGCTACTCTAAAAATCATGGCCTTAACTAGTTGATTAAACTCTTCCAGCTTCCTTAGATGGCTGTCTGAAAGTGAGCAGATGTTAATCAGTTTCTGAAGGTTTTTATTGTTAGATGCAAGACATTTGGTCATAAATGTGTGCACTGGTCAGAAAATGATTTTTTTAAAATTATCATTTGGTCATTAACTGCGATAGTCAGTAAATGAGAAGTGGCAGAATGGATAATTTAAAATACATCATCATTCTTGACAGGTTATTGCCGTGGTATTAAATTGAAGGGAGATCTCCATGTAAGTCACCTTGAACTCCTAGAATGAGAAAGAGTATACAATGTTATTATTTCAGAGATAAAATTTCAAACATTTCACATACCTTGAATACAGGCCTTTGATTGACAGATGCAAAGATAGCCAATGTTTCTATAATTTTAACAGATGTATCAGAGAAAATTTCAGTGGGTTAAATTTGTCTTTCATGGATGAAAAACACTGCATCTGCCAAAATGCACAAAACAAAACTTTTTTTTTCTGCTAATAATTTTAAAAAAAAAGGTAGAGCTGAGAAAAATTTGTTCCATTTAACACTTTCTGCACTGGCAAAATAAATAAACAAAAACCACCCTCTATCAGTTGCTCTTAACAGTATATTTTTAAAAAGTCAATTATTTTACATTCCCATTCTTGCCTAATTGTTCTTCACCCATTTATTTTATTGTAAAATGATGCTCATCTAATTGTCTGGAATCACATGTAGATAGATGTTTCAGAAAAGAATGCTTTTATTTTCAGTTAACTTTACTTTCAATGACATAGACATACTGACAAATCTGACCAAATGCAGATAGTCCTCATCTAACGAATGCTTGTTTAACAACTAAAGTTATGACAACCTCAGAAAGCATGCTTTACAGCCCACAAAACACTTTTGGTCTCTGTAAAATATCATGCTGCCTCCCCACCTCAATCACATGACTGTCAACATCCAGTCAGAGAATCCAAATAAAACTCCAGGTTCATTCCGTTTCCGAAAATCTTACTGTTTATTGAATACACTGCATGGTTTTGTTGAAGCAAAACTAACTCTGAGGTTCCAACACCAGTTCATAGACTTAAATACTAATTTTCCCAGCTAAACCCCCAAAGTCTTACATAATTCATATCAACAAGTTCACTTTGTTGTGGGAACTGTCTGCTTCAAATCCACTCCTGTTCTGGTCTCCTTGACAAGGCTTCAGGTTCCCACGGTCTTCAGGTGAATTGAAAAGGTTTTGTTTCTCCATTTAACCCACTTGAAAGTAACATCTCTCTCCCCCCGCCTTAATCTAAAGGCAAGATGAAACACAGAGGCATGTAGCTGCCAAAGTTTCATACTTGACAATGACTGCATTTTGGACACTTGGCAACTGGCTTTCATTTATGCCCAGTTACAGTGTCCTGTGATCATGTGACTATAATTTTCAATGTTTTAAGCAGGAGAATATATTTGCTTGATGACCATGTGATTTGCTTAATAACTGTCATAATAATGATTGAAAAATCAGTCAATCATGGGCATGCATTGACCCATGACTGGGATAACTTAAGAACAAAATTCCAGTCCCAACTGTGGTCAAATCAAAATCTACCTGTACTACTACCTATAGTTTTGCAATATATTATTTCATCTTATTCTTTTCACCTATTCTTATTCTTTTGAAAGTCCTTGATCAACTGAATTCATTATGATTCTAATATGAAAGAAAGGCACTGTTAGAAAACAGAAGAAGCAAATATGCCAAAATAGTAGAGGGAAGAAAACAGTGTTACTCAATGAAAAATATTAATCTCTTGTGCTAATTGAATTTAAGAGGAAAAAAAGTATCCTTTTATATCTGGTCATTTTAGAAAGACACATTTCCTCTACATTTCCAGTCTGTGATTGCTCAAGATATAAAGTGCTCTTTTCTGTATGTTTAATTGGACATCACAATTACGGTACCGGTTTATTTTTTTGTGGGTATAACTCATCCAATTGCCCTTCTTTTTATGTATTTTAACTCTTTGACTGATGAACATGTAACATTAATTACATCTGAGTTTTATTTGTAGAATCACCTCATCTGACAAACTTCTTGTGGTCAAATGAAGAAAATATTTTGGGGATAAAGATTTTAGAAAGGTAGGAACGGGCAATTTTTAGATAGAATGCTAAGAAAAGGTTAATAAATTGCACACTAACAACACACTAAAAATTAAAAATGTCAGTATTGAAATCTGAAGAATAGTGTATATGCTTTCTTGCTCTTTATTATTTCTATCCTCTAACACATTCATGCAATGTATTAAAATGTTCCGTGTCAGTCTTAGGTAATTAGGACCTGATTAATCAAATTTGTGGCACCTCATTTTGATGATAATGTTCTGCTGAAATGGATCTTACCTTTGACTAATGGATGATAGAGTTGATAACTGGGGACATTTTAATCACAGAACTCCAGTGATAGATGGCTAGCCTAGCTAACTGAATTATTTGACTGTACATTGTGTGTGTGTGGAGGGGGGGGGGTGGATTTGGACATTTTAGCTCCATAGGTAGGAGGCATATTATTGTTAAATAATACTGAAATAGATTATTTGTTTGGACTGTAATGGAAATTATGCTGCTCCTTCCCACCCATACTTATCTTTGCCTATAATAATCCTATATGGTCTCAATGGGGAAAAAAAGTGTGCTACAATTTTTAAAGCTATACTTAAGCAATTGCTTAAGGACTTTTGATGAACAGCAATTCTTAATAGTAGCAGAAATCTTCTGATCTTTCTGATCTTGGTCATACCTTTTCTTTTGAATGTTTCCCTTTTCCATTAACACAGAATTATCTGCCTCCAATTCACAGAAAGATCTCAGATTCAGTAGAGTCTTCCTTCAGTGTATTGGGAAGGAAGAACTGCTGTGCAATTTATTCCATTTCTTATGATTGACACAAAATCTGTTCCAGAATGTTGGAATCTATGAAACATCACATAAGGTTTCCTTCCTTCCTTCCTTCCTTCCTTCCTTCCTTCCTTCCTTCCTTCCTTCCTTCCTTCCTTCCTTCCTTCCTTCCTTCCTTCCTTCCTTCCTTCCTTCCTTCCTTCCTTCCTTCCTTCCTTCCCTCCCTCCCTCTAACAGGAGCCTATACTGATTAAAATACAGCCAACAGAATTTCATTTACATCCAACATGACAATACTTTTTGCAGTGGCTCTCAGACCTTCATCAGAGATTTCATAGATCTGATTTTAAATATAATAAGGATCAAAAACAGTATCATTGCCAGCATCATCAATTCTTCATAAACATTATAATATTGTACCCCTACTCTTTTACTCACATTACAAATTCCTCTTCTCTGCACCTCAGGAAGTTTGAAGATGTCATACTGGAAGTGAAGGACCTTAGGATTAAAGACTCTAAACATCACAAAAATATGGGGCAACTTGAAAGTGATTTTGTGTTGATTGCATCATTTTGCTTTCAAAAGAGTGGTAAGGAAATGGAATAAAATTATGGGAGGGGGGACAGGATAGACAAATATTTCTAGTTCTTCATTCTTCATCACCTGAAGAATTGGCAGCACTTTTAGTATACTGGAGTATCCCATTAACATGGATTGCACTATAAATTATGAGGGGGTTCTTTGCTCTGATTTTGTTTTGCTGACAATTTAGAATGTCCTCAATAGATTTATTGATCATTCCTTTTTTTAAAATTAACAAATGGACAAATATAGTACACGGAACAGAGAAGGTTGTATAGAAGAAAATGCTGTCTGAGTTGTTGTATTTATGTATGTGTGCTTGGCTCAAATCCATAATTTCTTTTCTTTTTAAAAATGCTACACTAACATAAGTTAACTATAAATAGGTGTATAAAGGCTGACAAAACCTTATGAAAAAAAATCAGCAACTGCTATGTTTCTAATGCAAGCTCTAGTTATACTGAAATAAAGATTAAATTCTTGTGCCTTTTTCTTCATACCTGCATGATGTAAACTATTCTTTTTTTGGATGGGAAACTGTCTTCTACAAGATCCTACCTCGTGAATTGTCCAGTTTGGGGAAGATCCCTTTAAGAAGGATTCAGAAAACTGGAATAAGTGCACCAAACAACAATGAGAATTATTGTGTTACAAGGAGACATTGTGTTTGTATGTCCAACCTTGAAATGGGAAGTCTGGATTGGTATAAGGTGAGGATGAAGAATATAATGACACTTTTGAAATAGGATATCTTTTTAAGTAGATATTCAGTAAGATATTTAAAGGATATCCCACAGAAGAAGGTACAACTTCTTAATGTTTGGCACAGAGAATAATGGATTTAAGTTATAAGAAGACAGATTCTTACTGAATGTTAGAGAATAAAAAATTCTAATACTAAGAGCAGTTGAACAGTTCAACCAATTACCCAGAGAAACAGAAGACTCTCTTTTATTGAATGTTTTGAAGCACAAGTTAGTCATCTATTAGTTAAGGATATTTAATTTGAATTCCTGAACACCCCCCCCCAAAAAAAAAAAGTTGGGGTCAATGACCTAAGCATTCTCTTATGATTCTATGATATGATTTCGCTACTACACTTCTATATTTTGATGATGATAGAAATAAAATGCTCTGCAGAGTTGTTCTTGTGGCATGAACTTTGACCTGAGCTTTTGAGCATGTCATTTTGGTATTCTGATGGTGGTGGGTTAATCCTATTATGTCCTAAAGGTCATGTTCTGTTTCTCTGTGACTGTGGCTGATGGCTTACTTCCTGTGTTGGATTTTTTGGGTGAGGGGTTGTTGGTTCTAATTCTATCACTCTGCTATCAGTTTTAGCTATCAGTTTTGCTGCAAAGGATTTAAAAATATCCCGTCTTGAATGGGTTTCTGCAGACAGTATTTGCTCATGAATGGGGCCTCAGACCTTCTGAATGGGATTATCAAATCTGCATTTCTACAGACCTATCCTCTGCCTAGTTTCTGCTTGGGGCTATTAAGAAAAATTGGACTTGCTTTTCTGCCTTTAAGATCCTTTGGGGAAATATAATATTCTGCCTTTTTAATATCCCCAAAATATTTCTTTCTCTGGGGGAGGGCTGACTTCCCACAATGGAAACATTGAAATTTATTTGGACACAAAATTATTTATTTTCCTGAATTTTAAGCGCTTTTTCTATGCTTAACAGATGTTAACTGGATTCTACTGATAGATGCTAAGTAGGTTGTGGCAGTGGTGGGATTCAGCCAGTTCGCACCACTTTGGTAGAACTGGTAGCTAATTTTTTGTTGCCCAGGCCCAGAATGGACTTCTGGAAGTGATATCCACACAGAGAACCGGTTGTTCACATATTTGAATCCACCACTGGGTTGTGATCAATTGTCTATTATCCAGTGACTTTTCCATTACTTTTTTACATACATTAAATGAAAGATCTTGTCTTGTCTCATTGAACTTTCTATTTATTATATGGGAGCGAAAGCAGAGAAAATGTTTTTACTAAAACCATTTCTGGTTTGTGACATAATGAGAAATCTCTAGGAAAAATTAACTTTCTAGAAAACTTATTCTTTTTAACCTTTCAACCATAATTAACAGTAATAAGGAGAAAATAAAGTCTTAGTAATTACTCTTCTTCTGTAGTATCAGGAAAGACAGATGGCAAGTTTGTGTTTGTTTTTTGCCCTCTCATATCTGGATTAAAAGACCACTTCAAATCCACTGTTAGGGTGCACCATGTCCTCCAAATTATTTATAAGAAATACAATGAACATATCAGAGCAGTTTGTAGTGATAGACTTGTCAATCATATTTTTTTTAAAAAAGTGTAATTGAGGAAGCAGCTAATGTAGGTTTCAGTTGAATGCCTGAACATATAGGCATCCAGGAAAGGCAGATAAAATGCATAGCATTCAAGTAACTAGAATTTTAAAAGTCAACTTCAATAGTGCAGGAGAATAGAAAGTAACCCTGTGGGCTTGATTCAGTATCAAAACCTTACATCAGATGATAGAAATAGATTGTTATTCTAATGTCACTGGATTGCCTAAACTAAGAATTTTCTGGACTAATTTCCAAATGACAACAGGAACTATTGCTCAAGTTGTCTAGTTCAGTTCTGAGGCACTTGATACTGCAAATGCCACGTTTCATGGCAAAGTAAATCTTTAATTTAAAGCAGTCTTTCTCAGCCTCAGCAACTTTAAGATGAGTTGACATCAATTCCCAAAACATACAATGGTGGCTGGGGAATTCTGGAAGTTGAACTCCACATATCTTAAAGTTGCTGAGGTTGAGAAACACTGATCTACAGAGACAGAACCTATAGTTCCGGGGGGAGGGGGGAATGGCCCATCAAAATCTTGTATGGTTCCTAGACCCCTTCTAAATTGCTTTCTAAATTATAACTTTTTAAGAGGGGAACTGTATAAAAAGTGGAATAACATGATTTCACTATTAAAACTAAACATATTCATTTTTTATCTTGGCCAACTTTGTTGGAAGTCTTTGGCTTGAAAATAAGTAGCATATCCTGCTCTTGTCATTCAAATTTAATCCAAACTGCCTCTGATATTAATACAGTGCAGTGCAGAATGCAAATGAATCACAGCAATTTCCTGTTTTTCCAGATTTAAGTTTTATAGATGTCTTAAGTATGGCTTTAAATACCAAACATTGCTTGGATCTATCCTATTTTTCACGCTCACTTTTAAGGAAAAGAAACTATAGGACAACCTGTGCTTGATAAAAATGCTTTTTACCTTCCTGAAAAAATGTTCTGGTTATCAACAATGTTCAATTTTGATGAGAACCTATACAAATAAACATTTGAAGCTTGGATGAGGCATGATTGGACCCAAAAAGAGCCAGCTGGGTTGAGGCCATTAAAAGCAAATCCTGGCACATTTATGGCAGGGGGCATCCTGTTGGCTTTCAAATTAGTAAATTGATGTGAAATTATAAGTAATTAGCTCCAGCATTTTAGCAGACCCAATGAAAATTATTAAAAAAACATCTAACAGCTGCTGGCTAATCAAGAGAAATAGTCCAGCAACTGTGGAACATTTTAAATGCTCCTAATAAAAATGTTAGCATTTTGTGAAGGGTAGATTCTGGGCTGTGGGCATAGTGGTTTATAGAAAGAAATAAGAAACACTGGTAAATAGCATATGGGATATTTAAAAGACAAAGGAAAACTCCGGTTAATTATCCATAATCAAACAATATTATGTACATGATTGTTCCTCCATTATTTGTGTGATCATGTTTTGGTACAAAGCAACAAAAAATGGATGTTTGTAAACTGAGGATCTTAAACTATTTTTTTCCCCATAGAACAGTTTGTTTCAATCATCTACAACAGAGATGGAGAACATTCTGCTAACATAAAGTTATAAGGGATGCTAAAATCCTTTTGAGGACTTCTGACTGAGTCCCCAAAACATAAAAGGTTTCATAGGATTGAAGAAACACAAAGTACCAATTTCAACCATTAAATGCCCCTCAAATAAATTAGGCACATTTGGGATGCTGGCTCTGCCCACTTGTGAGTGTAGTCCTCTTCATGCTATGAAAAGCTTAATGTGGGTTTAAGTCAGTGGTTGCTGATTCCTGACCTATACAGTCCATATCTAAAGAGGATCTTGAAGATAATGATAATTGCAACCCATGTTTTGAAGCTTTCTCCTTGGCTTTTTCATGAATTATTCAGAGAATTCAGATCCATCTCCAGTTCTTCCTCAGCAAATCTATTTCTTCAAAAGATTCAAGAAGAATGTCATATGTACAGTATGATTATGGATTCATACAGAATTTTTTTATTACATTTCGATCTCAATCCCAGTGAATTTTGTGTATACAAACTTACTGTGTAGACTGCAATATGTAAGCATAATTTTATGCCTCTTTCATTGTCTATTCTTCTCCATCTGAATTATTGAAGTGCATATATGAAATGCAAAGAGATAAAGGTAAATAGATGTGATGTAAGATCACATCAAAGCTTTTCTGTATTTTCCTGTGATCTCCAGTGATTAAATACCCCCATAATAAAACTTTAGTAGCTTATCGGCAAAATCAGCACAAAGGAATTGTTACATATGTTTCAAATTGTTTGTGATATGTATGAAGGACTGGGTGTTTTCCATATAGGCTGCACAGTAGTAATTAGATTGAGGTATAAAGGGCATGCAGAATATTGGAAATAATGTTTTGCTTCATTGGAGCTTTGATCAAAGTGTCTCTTCAAAGGAAGTTGGGAAGACATTCCTTCTAATCATTGGAGCACAGCATATTAAAACTGGGAGGGTCAGCAGAGATAGATCAGCAACTTGTACTCTATGACAGAATTCTCTAAATGGAATATGGGAGACATACTAGTGTTGAACTACAGAAGTCTTTCGATATTCTCTATATATTTTGTGAGCAGAGAGAATGGGTGAATTGTTTCTACGAATTTCTCCAGGAAGATGTGTGTGTGTGTGTACATATATGTGTGTGCTTGTGTGTGTGTGTGTGTGTGTATACAGTTGTAAAGGACCGAATACCCATTTAATTTTGAAAAATAGCATTTTTGAGTTTGCTTGGGATTTAACTAGAGTAAAAGCCAGACAAGTTACAGATTGTTGGAGAGATGATTGTACGATGAAGTACAAAAGTGTACATACCTTTAAACCATCTTGTAAGTCAGAATATCATCTTTCACCCATGATAATATTTTTGAAGCTCTTTTCTCCTTTCACCTTTAAAATCGAGAGAGGGAGAGAGAGAAGGAAGGAGAGAGATAGATAATATATAATATATGATAAATATATAATAGATGATAATAAATGATAGATAATTGATTGACTTCTTTGAAAGAAATTTCTAAAGGAACCAATTAACCAATTCTTCCTGAAAGATCATTAGTGGTTTGTTATGCATATTGTTACCTTCTTTGGTCCATTCTTCAGCACTTATCCAAGCTGATCACTTATCCTCTTCTGCCTTCATTGGCTGTTTGGTGCCCTTTCTGTCCTAAAGAATGTCCTAAAGGGCATTGTTATTACCATTAATTACCATGGCATTAATATCAATGGGCTCTCATGCTCCTGGTGTATGTTTGACACCCATAGTCAATGTTAAATGCAGAAGTGAGAGGCATTTATGAGCATTTTTCATTACACCCATATATCATTATTGCTACAAGAGCTGGATTGCCTAAATGTTGGCTTTCTTGTGCAATTCCAGATGCTGGTCTTTATCTATAAAGATCTTTTAATGTACAATAGGGTTATCTGAAGGACTGGCTTTCTCTAATCATTTCTACCTACCTGATATGTTTAGGCAGAGTAAGAGCACTCCAGGTTGCCTCAATATTATCATTTCATGGAATCAAGTTAGTATACCTTCTCTGTCACAGCCTCTGCCTTCTGGAATGAAAATCCCCCCCCCACACACACACACACTCCTATTATGTATGGTCCTAACTCTTTTAGATTCTAGAAAGCCCTGTTTTCAGACCTGGGATTAGTATGTTAATTTCATGGGTTTTGTTGTTTGAATTGTTATAGGTGTTTTTGTGTAGATGATGGCACAATGTGATTTTCTCTGCATATGATTCAGGTACTGAAAACAAAAATACAAAGACATGACTCCATCTGAAGCTCTAGAGCAGGCATGCCCAAACTTGGTAACTTTAAGATTTGTGGACTTCAACTCCCAGAATTCCAGAACCAGCATGGCTGGTTGAGAAATTCTGGGAGTTGAAGTCCACATGTCTTAAAGTTGCCAAAGTTGGATACCACTGTCCTAGAGATTGCTAAACAAAGATTGATAGCACTGGCTACCAGGCTAAGGAGATACATTAGAGAAGCAGACGCTGAGAAGATAAATGTCCTCTTCTTCAAAGAACCATTTCAATTTTATTGAAAGTTTTTAAAAACAAAGGTAAAAACTAATATAAATTAATATAGAGCAAGACGAAAAAAGAAAGAAATCAAAGTTTTCGGTAGAAGTGCAAGAAAGAAAACAAAAACGCAAAAATAGAAACGAAAGAAAAAAGACATAAAGAAGTGCTTCCAATCTTCTTTACAACAACTATATGTACAATTAAAAATTTACTTTTTTCTATAGAGTGACTCTAGAGAATTCCCTTCTTTCTATAATCTATCCTCTAATCATCAAAACCATAAATTGTAAGTTTATTTTTTCAGTTTTATGCAAAAAGTGGATAAGGAGTTTCCAATCAGCAATAAACACAGATATTGCCTTTTCTCTAATTAAACAAGTCAATTATTTTTA
This sequence comes from Azemiops feae, assembly GCA_023970755.1. Taxonomy (NCBI): domain Eukaryota; kingdom Metazoa; phylum Chordata; class Lepidosauria; order Squamata; family Viperidae; genus Azemiops; species Azemiops feae. Next base: position 6,251,020 of record JALGBA010000005.1, on the reverse strand, counting down.
GTTATATATTGAATGTTATAAGCTGCACAGAGTCCTTTGGAGTAGGGTGACTATAACAAAGGGAAATATTATTATTATTATTACTATTAATAATAATTACAGCAACCACTGTTCATATGATGTTTGGTACACATGTAATTTTTTTCTAATATATATATAGATATAAATACGCTTATCATATTTTGTCCACTATTGTCACTTAAATATGGCCATTTTAGCGTGTATTACTTCCTCAGAGACTCATTTTTGCACATTTTAATAATATATCACAACAGTCAAAGAGGTATGAGAGCAAGAAGAATAACAGAGCATCAGTTTGTATATTGGAACTAAAAATGCAGACTAGGCAGGTTCACACATTGTTCTTACTATATATTATACTTTTTATATATAACATATTTTCTCCTATTTGCAGATCTGTCTCTCAATGAAGTCATAAATGTATAGAGTGGATAATTGGGCACAGACATTCCCCCAGGAGCTTTTTCTTATAACTTGTTTAATTCAATCTGAAATCCCATTATTACTCTGTGCATGACAGCAGCCACTGTATATTCTCACCAAATCTTACTCGCGGAGTGCCAATCAAAAGGTGCTCATGCTGTGATTCTATGTACTCTACTTCTGTCTAATTAAATGGGTAACTCAGGAGAAACTTGCTCCTGCAAAATGAGAGCCCAGCTTTTTTCATTCTCAACAGACGGCACTTCATTTCGCTTCAGAGCAAGTGTTCTGACGAGAATTCAGAGAATTAAACTACCGATGTACAAATGACTTCTTCCATTGGCTTCTTTCATTCTTTAGTATTTATCCTTTCTGTTTCAGTGCTTTTGCCTTATAGCTTTCACAATGTCATTGAGTTGCCTGAAGATAAAACTGGAGCATGCATAGGTATGATGTATTTAAGTGGACTTCCTTGGTTTCTGATTGCTAAAACCAAACATGGGTCTATAACTCTGCTGACTTAAAGCAAACTGTTCTGAAAGCTGTATTAGGCTTTCAGCTTTGTCTAAGGGTTCTAGTTACAATCTGATCATTTCCAAACATAGTACGGTCCAATTGATTTGTGTATGAGAATGAAGTATAAAGTTAAAACCTGTTAATAGGAAAAAAAGGATCCATAAGTGTAACTTTGCAAGGATTTTACCTGTTATCAAGGCTTCTTTTTCCTCTGAAGCCCAAGGTAGGATTTTGCAGCCATGCCTAGTATCCGTTGATAATCCTATCTTCCACACATTTGTCCAACCATTTTTGAAGTCAGGTGTCCCTAACTTCACATTTTATAATAGTGAATTTCATTAAGTATCAACTATATATAGATTTTCCCCCTTTTGTCTGTCCTAAATATCCATCTTTCATGCTTTGTTTGAATCCTTAGCTACGGAGTATGCTAAAATGGGCAATATGCTAATTTCTCCCTACTTCTATGGATTGATTTAAGTGTTACTAAAATAGAATAATTTTCCTACATAATTATTCACTGATGTTGTTTTGACTATTGCATATCATGCAACTGAAAGGTATTTTTAACTGTCACATCATTTTCACCATAAAGTATATTCTTTACTGTTATTGCACAGCATCTCACCCTGGACCACTTAGAAGAAGGAACAATGATGATCTATCTATCTATCTATCTATCTATCTATCTATCTATCTATCTATCTATCTATCTATCTATCTATCTATCTATCTATCTATCTATCTATCTATCTATCTATCTATCTATCTATCTATCTATCTATCTATCTATCTATCTATCTATCTATCTATCTATCTATCTATCTATCTATCTATCTATCTATCTATCTATCTATCTATCTATCTATCTATCTATCTATCTATCTATCTATCTATCTATCTATCTATCTATCTATCTATCTATCTGTTGAGAGATTTAGACCAATAAGAGATATCCTATGCCAAAATTAATGATAGTGCCTTATTTCTTGTGTCTTCAGTTCCTCTACTCCAGTGATGGCGAACCTTTTAGAGACTGAGTGCCCAAACTGCAACCCAAAACCCACTTATGCATTGTCGAGTGTCGGGTGGGTGTGGCCCATTGGCTGGGTGTGGCCAATTGGGTGGGCATGGCTGCAGTGGTAATGGCAGACAGGGTGGGACTAAAAAGTTCAATCAATCAATTCCATCTTTGCAATATCTTTTTTTTTCCACAAGAAGTTGAAATTGACTGATTGAACCTTGCCCAAGCAACAATCTTATTAGAACAACAAAAGATAGGATAATTGTAGTCCATCCTACCTCTTTCATTGGGCTTATATATATATTAGATTTTATAGATAAATGCCATTAAGACTGTTCCATCCCAATGCAAAAATCTGATAGTAAATGACAGAAAAAATTAGTAAGGGTATCTTCAAATCCAACTCTAGTAACAAAAATAACAATAATATTAAACTCCAACAATGTTAACTAGGCAGCTTCAAATATTAACTTCAATGAAATATCTTTAAAGTAAAGCAGAGTTCAGAAGATATGATGCCTTTACTAGTGAATAGCTAATGCATTTTCATTTTATTATTTTTTTAGAGTTTCAAGTTCAAGTTTTTTATAGAAAGGGACTATCTTAAACAATAAACAATAATTTCACCATCTGGAACCATTGAATTAATCTCTAGATGGTGGAAACTATATCAAATTAAAAGTGTACTCTGATCAAAACAGATTGAAGCTTTATTTATTTAAAGCAAATGTCCTATTACAGCATCTTAGAAGTTTTCTCACAGGCTTCTGCTATGTTTTTTATTCTATACATATGTTGAATGTTGAATGTAATGTGCGTGTGGCAGAAGGATATAAATCCTACCCGAGTCACATATCATGCAGATATTTGTTTGAAATGGAAATCAGGGTTGATGTTTTAATTAATACTGCAAAGGTGGGGACAGTAAAGAAATGAAAATGAAGAGAAATACTGATCAGTGATTTCACTGGCTAATCCTTTCAGCCTGGAAGCACCTTGGTGCTTCTGGCACGAGTATGATGCAATGAAAGAATTAGTAAATTGATTTATATGTTTAAAATTCACACACACACACACACACACACACCATTATTGTTATTTCTGGTAGCTCTTAATGGACCTGCTGATTAAAATTGAAAGATGAAGTTTTATTATTTGGCAATAGATAAGATATTGAATGAAGAGAGTTTTGTTGAAATTATTAGAGAAACTATTGAAAATGTTTATACTTGTGTTGATGAATGGGGAATTTCTTTCTCTATATTTGTTGTTTATATATATATATATTATTCACCTTAGTTGTATTAGTTTTTTATTTTTGTAATTTTAAACTTCAATAACATTATTATTAAAAAGAGAGATAGACATGTTCAGGCTTTAAATGATCTCAAGGCAATGGTTAAGATGATCAGTTAGTGTCATGAACTGTGCATTAAAGTAACCATATAAAATGGCTTAGCCAAATCCTCCTTTCAATGACTTACAATTGGACAAGCTGTTTTCTTGTATCAAGAAAAATGGAAATTCATTATTTTCCCTTCCTGCCAACTTTATTTGTTGTAGACAGCAGTGTCTACTGCTGAAGATTGGATTTCATAGACAATCTGCCAATCTGTTAAGACTATTATTATGTTCTTAAGGAACAAGTTTTCATTTTGGGAATTATTTACCAACCTTGATTAATAAAAGTTTGACTTTCTTTCTCAGTGGAAATTGACAGCAATTCTCTCATGTGTGAGAGATGCAGGAATCATGTCCTTGAATACCTTTCTTCATCATTTTGAAGAATTAATAAAAATTCTGCCCTTTTCAGATAAAATAAAATGAAATGAAATGAAGCTGACATAGCCCCCAAGGCATAGATACGTTTGCAAGTCTCAGCTGAGCTTTTACACACCATCAATGCCAAATTAACTTTTCTAATATATTGAAATGCCACATAGCACAAAAAAAACAATGTTGAAACAGAGATGAGACTCTAAAGGGGATTGTATCTTTCATCTGGTTTGATAAAGAAATGGGAATAATGAAAAGTTAGCTCTATGTTTCTTCTGATGAACAACTTGACATACAACTAAATACTGGCCTTCAGTGATTGCAAGGAGGACATATTCTTTGGCAGCTGGCAGAGTAGAAAGACAGCTGGATCATTTGAGATTATCACAAGTGCCACTTTCTTAGTGTAACATTCCTCTATTGGGTCAAGACATTCAAGAATTGTAGGACAAGCTTAAAAAATGAATCAAAGAAATAAACCAGAAGCTATATGTTGAGTTTCTCTCTTTTCCATGGTAACATCTAGTTTAACATACTTGCTCTTGGAGAAAAAAGCATTGTTTGGGAAGGGAAGGGCTTTCAGCATTCAAGGTGGGACTGTCCAGAGAAACCCCTCTGTCCTCCAAACTCCAGGCAAGGAGTCTATGGAGATTCTCAGTCATTCAGGTCATGGTTGTCCCATGGTTGGGACGTCCAGGCAAGGAGAAACTAAGCAAAAGACATTAGAGAACATATGTAAAAGGCAGTCTAGCCAGAGGGACATGATTACAGAGCATGGTAATCAGCCCCTGAGGGCATAGGGCAATTTTTTTCATTGAGGTTATAACATGCTTCTACTGATAAATTGAATGAAATGCCATCAAGCCAGCAGTGACTTTAGAAAGTACAGTAAAAGAGTTTCTGCTCAAAAGAGCTAACTGAGTACAATTCAGTTAGGGGCAACCAACGTGCCTAAACATATGGCACGGCTTCCAAGTTCCATTTTGACTTTTTCACTCCCTGTCCAAATAACCTTGTTCTTCACCACCACCTTTCTGTCCTGTGTGTCTTCCTCCTCAGGAAAAAAAAACTAGGCCTGATTATCTTTGCTACAGCTCTGAAATTGTCTTTGCAGAAGGTTTCTACATTAGACTAAGGAGTTACTAAAAATAAATAAGGGGTCAACTTTGTGGCTCTAGATTTTAAAAAAACAAGTTATTGTTTTTTTCTAGAGGTAACAAAGATATAAAAATGTTCAAATGATAACAGTACTTGTTCCTGAAAGAATTGTCATTAGCTAATTGTTTTTCTTTCCATTCTCCACATTGTGTTTTATATTATACTGTAACTCTTTAAAAAAATAGAAAAGGAAGATGCCAGAATTAAACTTGAAATCTATGTGCAAAGCACTGAGCTTTGTTCTTTAGCTAAAGGAATGGAACTTAAAGAAACACTTAGAAGGGTGAACAAATGAAATAATGATATTTAGAACTTCTAAAGTGAATGCAAGTAAGACTAAGAAACAAAATAATATCCTTTTCAAAGTTCTTATCATAGCATAGAAGAAGAATATGAATGTAGATATAGCTTTTTGAATCAGCTGGACAGAGAGATATGGCTGGGAGGGAAGCTGAAAGAACAAACATGACAGGAAGTTAAATGAAATAACTAGAATATGGACATTGGTAAGCAAAGATTATTGCCCTTTTGACTTATATGGGCATTTTATTCTGCTGATTGTTAGAGGCATCACATTCTTGCCTTCCTAAAGCCAATCTGAGATGTGATTCTAGTCTATTCTAAGGTAAACAACTCAGCAATTTCTATAGAAACCACAACAGCTTCAAAAAGAATAGCACAGTTGCTTTAGGAGCTGTTGTTGCTTCCTATTGGTAGAAGCCCAGAACTGAAACAAACCATGAATTATCTGAGATTGCATGATGTTTTACCCATAATGGAATTACTTTCTCTAGGCTTTGTGTTCCAAATGTTTTACTGACAATGACATTTAAAATTAAGTGTTTGATTCTTTTAAAGCCATTTTATTTTCAGGAGTGCATATTAATGTGAAAGATAACATGTACTTACTGTTATTTCTTTCCTAAAAAGCAGCTCTGCCCTGAATGTGCAGACAGTCAAAACAAGTTTAAAAGAAAATAAAACAAACTAATAATTTAAAGAGATTATGGGCTTCTTGATGCTTTTGAGCTTGGTTGTTTTCTTGCAGATATTTCATTACCAAACTAGGTAACATTATCAATGCTAGAAGGGAGTGGGGTTTGCTTTCATTTTATATATTAGTGGCACATACTAATTGAAGAGACTAACATATACATACATACATACATACATACATACATACATACATACATGAACACACTAAAGATTATTTTTATGCATTACTTATGAAGGGCTCATATGTGATGATTCAAAAACAATGAAAATTAAAATCTGCTTTTATCAATGGATCATTAACGTTTCCAAAATATCCTTTCTTGACCTATGAATTACATTTTATTTCTTCTTCTTCACAAATAAGAATTTTTTTTTCTCAATATGACCTGTAATTTTTTGATTATGGGAGTGTTTCAGATCTCTTCCTCTGAGTTGAAATAATAAAAAGTTCAACTTTGCTTAGAACAAGTCACTTAAGTCCACCTTGGTAAGCCAAAATATGAAAGGTAAAAAATAGTATATAAGTTGACACTAATAATGGAATCTGTGATTCTCCAGACCTTGTTCAACCAAAATTCCCAGCAACCCATGATAGCAATAATCAATAGTGATATATACTGACAGAGGGATATGGCATAGTTCCATAGCTCTTTGTTATCAAACATTAAAATCTATACCTTCCAACTTGTCTTCTCATGTATTCATCTACTATTTAGAGCTGAGTATTGGGTTTCATATCTCTGAATTCTCAGATTCTGTCACATGTGAAGTTTAAACCCAATCTCAAAATGATTTGCCAGGAGAAACATCCAAGAAAGCCTAGCTTCAAAGCAAGTCCAAGTAATTTTAATAAACAGAAACATTTCTCAGTTGGGTATTCTACATACTCCTTAAACGATTTCACTTCTTTTTTTAAAAATGGAATCTATTATGGGATAGATAGATGGTAGGTAGGTAGGTAGGTAGGTAGGTAGGTAGGTAGGTAGGTAGGTAGGTAGATAGATAGATAGATAGATAGATAGATAGATAGATAGATAGATAGATAGATAGATAGATAGATAGATAGATAGATAGATAGATAGATAGATAGATAGATAGATAGATAGATATGCAAATCATCATAAAACTGTTTCTTTACCCAGGTAGAAAAATGGAAGGATTCAAATTATATTTGAAATGATAAGCATTTTTTTAAAAAAGATGTTGGGCCATCTACACAATTCCCCAATGCTGTCAGCAGTGCGGTACAGCTTGAACAGATAGAGTTGTTTCATGAACACTTGATGCTTGATTAATATTATTTTGTAAATCTAAGTACTTCGTGTAATGGTTCTGTACAGTATGTTTAATTTCTCTGATTCTGTTATTCAGCTAAATCTTTTCAAAGCTCATTAGCACATTGCCACAGATATAATTACAATTTCAGTCTGCACAGCATTTTCCTACTGATTGTGGGGCAGAAAATAGTTCCCTTTGGTGCCTTGCTCTCTCAACTGGAGCAGAGAATCTAACTGCTGTGACCACTTATGTGACAAAATTGGCAAACAGAGGACCCCAGATGGAAAACTCTCCAATCTGTATTTCTAAGAGGGGCATCTGGGCCTTTGATTGGCTTCCTGGCTTAATCCTCCTTAGAAGAGGATCCATATTTAGTTAGACCTTGTACAGAATTACCACAGGGAATGAAATAAAAAGGGTAACCTGGAGAATATTTTAATGAGATAAATATTAATTATGATGCCTTTGTTTCATTTTAAACAAAGGAGGTCTTATGCAATGCCATAGTTAGTGAGTTGTGCTATATATCATTACATCCTTACAAAAGGACACAATTTATGATTTTCAAAAAAGCAGTGCTGTAGTACAATCCTTAAATCTTATTTATTCCCCATTTAGGTCCTGCTGTGCTGCCTCACTGTGGTGTCATGATACTCCCAGCAGTATCACTGAAGGTATGCAGATCATAGGACTGAGAAAGGGCTGAGGACCTTTTAGAGTACAAATTGTATTTATGACATGCTTAGATAAAAACCTTTGGAATGAGTAGTTGCTGATGTTGCCAATGATACAGTATTACAGTGGGATCCTAACATGTAAACAACATGAACGTGAATTTCAAGTGGTGAAAGATGAAATAAATCAACTACAATTGACATCTTAGGCATCAGCAAATTGAAATGGATTGGAATTGGACACTTTCATTCCAAGCATCATACTGTTTAATGCTCTGAAACAAACAAACAAAAACAAGCAGCAGCATTTCTTTCATGGTCAGAAAGGATAGTAAAGATGGTACAGTTCAATGATTGTATAATATGAATTAGACTTTCCTGAAAACCCTTTAATATAACAATTATCCAGGTTACAGTTCAACCACAAAAGCAGAAAAAATGAAGGTTGACAATTTTTATGGTCAAGTTCAGCATAAGTTTTTCCTCCTTCCTAACACAGTCTTCAAATAAACAAAACAACACACACTCAGACATATATTTATATCAATTATATACATACCTATATCCATGCACAGTTAAAATATGGCAAGAGGCTGACTCTGAATGGATCATGAACTGTTCATGTACAAGTTCCAAGTCAAGCTAAAACAAGAGAAGAAACCCAACCATTTTCCATGGTATGATTTTGAACATGTACCTACCTTTTCCAAGGAGAACATTAGGAATTGCTTTGAAGTCCTGAATCTGACCAGAAGAATTATGGAATGAAGTCAATAAAGTTATTAAGATGAATGTGAAAAGAGACTGTCGAAGACAAAGGAACTAAAGAAACCCAACTGGATGTCAGAACAGATAGTAAATATTGCTAAAAAGAGAAGTCAAAGCCAAGAAAGACAAAGCTCTCAGGAAAGCACTTAAAGAATTTCAGAGAGCTTATAGAAGAGGTAAGAGATAAGAAGTACTATTACATCTGTAAAGCCATCAAAGATGGAAACAGACATGGAAGAACAAAGAATATCTTCCAATAGATATCTGAGCTCAGAAAGTGATTCCAACTTCAAAGTGGTATATTAAAGGATGCCAACTGACAGAGAGTGTATGCCTGATATTTCTAAGAAATAAAAGGTTTGCACAGTGTTTGATGATGTTGTTATGGGCTTACCTCATTGGTATCAAAACATCTAATAATGTAGCTTTATAAAGTATCAGTTACTGAATACCTTCTGTTTTTTTCCCCTGCAAGGATTTAAAAAGGGAAAACATAATTCAAACTCTAGGGATAGGACCAAATGATGAAAAAGGGGTGTTTGTTTATTTGCTTGTCAAATTTCTATAGCTGCTCCAGCTCTACAACAATTCTGGTCAGCAGAGACTATATTTTAAAAAAATTGAAAGCCTTATAACCAGAAGAAGAAAAAAACAATGAGAGAAACCCAGGGAGAGCAAGAAAATGGTACCTCTCAACCTTTCATAGTCTTAAAGGGCCAGACCTCAATCCCTAACCCAGGACCTGGAAAGAGCAAAAGAACTAGATCTTCAAGACTTGCTTAAACAAGGCTGGTTTAGGGCAATCTGGGAACCCACTAGACCACGGGTCGGCAACCCGCGGCTCCGGAGCCGCATGCGGCTCTTTGAGGCACTACCTGCGGCTCCGGAGCCTCCTCCGCCATTTTGGGGAGCGCATGCACGCATGCGCAGGGTGCGCATGCGCGAACAGGTGCGCATGCGCGAACGGGTGCGCATGCGCGAACGAGCGCGCGCGCATGCGCGAACGGGCGCGCACATGCGCGAATGGACAGGCTGTTCACAATTTCAGGCAGAAGAATTGAAAACAGTGCCTGCCACATCCCCTAATTTTTATGGGAGTCTTTTCCTTTTACTATCACTACTTTGAAGTGATAGTAAATACCTATTAGTAAATCCCTTTGAGGATATAGAAATTCTTTAAAGCAGGGGTCTTCAAACATGGCTCTTTTATAACTTGAGGACTTCAATTCCCAGAATTCCTCAGCCAGGCTGAGGAATTCTGGGAGTTGAAGTCCACAAGTCATAAAAGGGCCAAGTTTGAAGACCCCTGCTTTAAAGTAATGCAAGATAATGTAACTAGAAGGAATGCAGGGAAGATAAAGGATAGCAAAGTTATCACAGGAGCAATTAATTTTAAAATGAATTTTCAAACAGTTTCACTTATTTCTACAACTTACCTATACCCCATCCATACTCGCTTTTATTTTAATGCAGTACCATTTTCAGAGGATTTATTATTGAAAACCTATGGAAACTGTGCTAGATACTAACATTTGTTCCATGCTGAACATACCACAAAGTAAACCATTCATCTTAAGCCAAATACTATATCAGTATATATTTTTGTCCTCTGTGGCTGATAGGATCTGATTTAGCTTAGGGAAAGGGCAAGGAAGAAAAGGATTGAAACTCTTGGACAGAAGCAATCGTTTCCCCATGTCTTTAAAGCAGCAGATCCATACAATCTGTGGGAAAGCTTAATCATAGATATTTGATATCTTATCATTATTAGCTTAAGGCCCGAAGCTTGCTGAGTAACTTTGGAAAAATCACTTTCTTTTAGGCTAACCAACAATAAGCTCAGCATGTGTGGGAGGAGTGGGGGCGGAAGGGAAAAAATGCACATCTTATCCCAAACTTCTTAAATATTGACTAATGTGTGTATATAACCTAAACTGGGAAATGTATTTCAGTATCTTCACTTTACATGAAGATACTGTTTCATAGAGTCTAAGCCTTTGACAACTTGCTTAGGTGAGTTCAGTGTAATTGTTTCATAAATGAGTATTTATGTCAATGACCAAGATAAATACACTTATAACCATACATACTTTAAAAAATATTCCAGAGCTATTCTATACAGTTAGTGTATATACAGTTCTAGGAAAACTATTTTTTTCAATACTGCTCAACATGGGCTGTATAGCCCACAGGGGTCTATGCCATATTACAAGGGGCCACAATAAGTTCCTTAACTACCAGATGTATAATCAATTTGTCTTATCTCATTATCTGGGGTAAACTTCAGCAACATAGATATTCAAAATTATTATGGTTTAAAATAAACATCTATCGGCCAATAGTGATTATGAGGTAGTCACAAAGATCAAAGAACCCCTGTTCTCTACCATCGTGTGAAATCTGGTCAGGTTAATAGAATTATAAGGTCAGCATTCCAGTTACTTCACATTTGTTATTTGGTTGTGTGTGAATCCCTCTTCTTTTCTGTCTATTTCCACCAGTAAACAGTTGTTGCCAGAGTGTGCTATGATGGTAGTTAGCACATCAATACCCATAAGTTTGGCTAGTAGCTCCTAGGTGTACTCATATTTTACTGACAAAATGATCCTGGCAAAATAGAAGTTTATGGGGTACTAGAGAACTATTCTCTGTTTTGGTGGTGGTGTGGTGGTGAAATTATATGACTGTTCAAAGGACAAAACTGTAAATGAGTAGAGACAACCAGAGGGTCAAAATTCAATAAAACTGTATCCAGAAAACTCAGTTCTAGATTTCAGCTCCTAATTTCTAGCAGACTAGGCAAATCCACCATGAAAACTTGAGTAATTAAGAGAGATCTACATTGATAGTAGTTATATATTTCTCTTAAGGTGCTTCTGCTGACTCCTGGCAGAAATGTCAATTTTCATACTTCTTTCTTTACATACAGGTTGTTCTTGATTTACAAGCATTCATTTAGTGACTTATGACCAGTTTTCAAACTTATGACTTTTGCAGCATCCTCATGGGCACTTGATCAGAATCCAGGCACTTAGCAACTGACATGTATTTGTGACAATTGCACTGTCCCAGGGTCATGTGATCACCATGTGTAATCCTCCAGCCAGCTTCTGACAAGGAAAGTCAATGGAGAAAGCCAGGTTTGCTTAATGAGCGTGTGATTCCCTTAACAACTACAGTGGCAAAAAAGGTCACAAAATGGGGCAAAACTCACTTAACAACTGCCTTGCTCAGCAATGGAATTTTGGGGCTCTATTATGGTGGTAAGTTGAGAACTACTTATATTTTGAGATTGTTTAAATGTAGCAAGAACCTAACATAAAGCATTTATCATTTTTATAATTTTATTTGAGGGGGTGCCCTTGATTTATTATTAATATGTGCAGGTTTCCTGAGAACATTTTTAGAAGTGATTTGCCTTTTCTTTCTTCCTAGGGCTGAGAGTGATTGACCCAAAGTCACCCATATGCTTCCATGCCTAAGGCAGGACTAAAATTCTATATGTCCCATTTTCTAGCCCTGTGTCTTAAATCACTGCTCCAAATTGGCTCTCAGCACTAAAAATACTAATATTTATTAGGAAATATAGTAAATTAAATCAAATTTGAGAATAAAGTATGTAAAATCCATTGGTAAATAAAACTGATGCTCTGCAAAGGTCAGCATTCATAATGTAGCATTGTTTGTATGCAAATTAATTAAATATTGGCTAATTAATGTATTGCAATAGAAGCTGTAGCTGCAGGCAAGAATATTCTGTCAAAGAAATTGTTTTCAAAGTCAGCCTATTTTGTTTATAATACATGAAGCAAAACAAGATAACCAATTAATATTTCTGAAATTAGCAGAGAAGTAAAACAGCTCAGATTCTGATCACAGGTGTCATGCACAGTTGTTGTCATTGTTGCTGTTTTTCTCCAGAATATCAATATGTGAATATGTCTTTTACATTTGTAAGTAAAACAAAGGGGACAAATATATAGAAGAGATAAATGTAGTTATTCTTGAACACAGAGTGTAGACCAATGTTTCTTTTTTCTCTCTCAGGAATTCTTCCCACTTTTAAAAATGAGTGAGGACCCCAAAGGAACTTTTTTTGTATGGGTTATACTTATCAATATTTAATAAAAATTAAAATTAAAATTAATATACCTGCTACCGTTCTCATAATTGTTTTATGGAATTTTAATATTGTATTATTTTTCAACATAGAGTACCAAATAATTTTTATTTCATAGACTCCTGACCGACCTTGAGGATCCCTAGCCCTCCCAGGACCACATATTAGGAAACAATGGCCTTTATTATTAAATAAAAGCATTATTTACTATAGCTGTTAATATAGAACAAATCCCTTTACTGACTGTGCTGATAGATATTTCATAAACTGGTAAATAATAACAATAAAGAGAGAGTATTCATTATTGTTCTATTAACAAGATCTGAAGGAGATCTCACTGAATGATTTGTGATCTCACAAATGATCTCACTGAAATGTTCCTTTCTGTAACAACTGTTTCTCCTTCAGAGTTTCATGAAGAGCAAATTTTCTTGACTCTATTTTGATTTTGGAAACTTTAATTTTAACTTTATAAGGGTTCTTGTTAAATAATGGATTGGATAGTAATGGAAGTTTCATGGAGCAGGCCATGAACTACCTTTGATCTACCTTAATGCACAGGAAGATGTCGATCTGAAAAAGAGAAGTTTTCCATCTCTTCTCCTGTCATGAATATATCACTTTGCTCAGATTTAGGATTGCTGGAGCTATTCCCTTCTGCAGAGATAGAGATTTAATAAGAAGTTAATGGATTCCAGGAGGTCTGTGCACGGTGACCTTTAGGAAAAAAGCACTGTCCCTCATTTTAAGGAGGGAAAAAAATGATATAGGAAGAGAGAGGACAATATTTTTAAACAATTGATTATCGAAAATATTTCCAGCTTCTCAAAGAGGATGCAGTTTGACACCTGCTGGGAAAAATAAATGTAGTTTCTAATGTGATAGACAGACATATTCATACTTACTTGGAGAAGGCTGATTTTTCTGGTTATATTTCAGCTAGAGGTTTTCTTTTCCCCTGGTTTTGATGCTTAAACTCTGAATTGGATGTCATATGATAAGAGAGAGAAAAGGAAATTTGTTAACTTAATCTAGATCATTGCACTGATTATAGTGGTTGGACTGGAATTGGAAGAAGGCTTTACAATGACCCCATTGTGATGTCCACACTTTTCAACAGCTGTTTGGAACTTTTTAAGATGAATCACCTGGAGATTAAACATGAAATTTCATCAGCATACTGTTGACACACAATACTCAGTATGCCAAGAATATGAGGTGAACTAAATAAAATACTTGTTTACTTTTAAAAAACTGAGTCAGTTTAGATAAAATGGAGATCTTGCTGATAGGTAATGATCTTATTGACTGGTTATATGACATCATGTCAGCGTTGATTCTTAGCAACTATATATATAGATTCTTCCAGGATATTTTTTTTCAAACTTCTACATGAAGCCTCTGGATGAGCTCATCTCTTGCCACGTCTCATCACTATGTTGATGATATTCAATTGTACATTTCCATCCATGGCAAATTAAGTGATACCATAATCATCTTATCCTGATGCCTCAAGGCTGTGAGGGTCTGGATGGGGGACATCGGGCTTTAGATGAACCCTGGCAAGATCAAGTCATTTTGGTTTTTGTTGCCCACTGATTGAAGGGCTACATCATCTTTGGTGCTGGATAAGGTTACACTACCCAAGACAGACCCAGTGCGCAATCTGGGGGTTCTTCTAAACTCAAGGAGCTGGTGGCAATCATGACTAGGAGGACCTTTGCACAGATTTGTATTGTGCATCAGCTGTGTCTGGATTGGCAGGCCTTGTTTACAGACACTCATGCCTTAGTCACTTACAGTTTGGACTACTGCATTACACTCTACATGGAGCTGTCCTTGAAGAATATCCAAACTTCACCTGGTACAGAATGCAGAAGCACAGAAGGTTTCTGAGCATCTAGGACAACACATATTATACTTCTGTCCTGCAAGTTGCATTGATTGATTGCCAGTTTGCTTCCAGGTCCAATTCAAGATGATTTTAACCTTTAAAGCACTTTATGCCATGGGACCAGGCTATCTGAGGGACCACCTTTCTCCCTTTAAATCAGCCTGCCTCATCTGATCATACAGGAAAGGCATGCTGCAAGCACATATTTGGCATGTAGTGGGTCCCAGAAGACATGCCTTCTCTGCTGTGGTACCCACCTTATGGAATTTTTTCCCCACCAAAATTAAATTGGCCCCATCCATTTTATATTCACATTCCTTTGTTTTATTAAAAAGGCTTAGCATCTTAGATTTCAATAAAAATAAAAATCTGTTTTAAATAATATAAAAGTTAATATTCTGTAACCAATTGCCATTTTAATTTAGAGATTCAAGGTCACTATAACAAACAATTCTTGCAATGGTTCTAAAAGATGTTGAATCCTTTGTAAAGTTGTGTAAAGATATTGCAACAACAAAGAATATCTTTTGGTACCTGTGCTAGTTTTCAAACATTTATGAATAAACTGTTTAAGATTGTTTTTCATTCTGTCTTTGGACCCTTTTATGTGCTGCGTATTTATGACTCCGTTAAAAAGTCTGATTTCATTTTAAAACGTAAAAGCAAATTTTACAAGTATATGCCATATACAGGCTTATATGATTTCTGTTGACTAATTTCAGTGAACCTGGAGGAAAATTCTATTTTGCCTCTGCATAATGTGTGAAATTGAGATTAGTGATTTTGGTTTTTTGACTGTAATCCCACTAGGAATAATTGGAGTGTGGAAGAGGATATGTTGGAGAACTTCTCAGTCAGAACAATATGATTAGATAAACACACGTGGGCATAGCTATGAAGCTTTGCAGCAGTATAAAACAATTATGTCGCATCAAAATGCAGATTGTGTTCTATACTTCAGAAGGTGAAATATGGACATGAAATGATAAAGCCATATCAGTTTGCTGAACAATGCTAACATTGCACAGAGTTTTATACATTTTGGATTATTTATTCATTTATTTTGTTATTTATTTAGATACCACTTGATTCTAACTGACAGTGAAATTGTGAGATTTTGTGAGATGAATAGTCTCTTCAGAAATTTTGCTACTGACATAGGAAGTATTGTAAACATTGTATAATAATAATTAATAATAATAATAATAATAATAATAATAATAATAATAATAATAATAATAATAATAATAATCTATCACCTATCACCTATCATCCATCTATCTATCTATCTATCTATCTATCTGTCTGTCTATCTGTCTGTCTGTCTGTCTGTCTGTCTGTCTGTCTGTCTGTCTGTCTGTCTGTCTGTCTGTCTGTCTGTCTGTCTGTCTGTCTGTCTATCTATCATCTATCTATCTTATTTAAGAACCACCCATCTCCATCACAGAGGGAATTATAATTCTTCTTACATAAACTATGCATCTTGAAGTATATGTGTCTAATTTAGAATGGATTCAAGTCACTTGATTCATTGGATGTCCAGTGTATTCCGCAGAATGGCCCAGTAAATATTCTTACAGCCTTTGCCTACCTAGCAAGGAAGAAGTCACTATATATACTTTATTATGGAACTCTATCATTTCATCTCTCAGATGAAATTTTTAGAAATCAGTGCAGCCACTGGAATCAAAGATAAGGAAGAGTTTGCATAGGAACAACATGAGCTGAAGCTGTCATCACCTATTCATTCCAGATGAGATGAAAACCTCACTTGAGTCATCTAGCACAGGGCTTTTCAACCTTTTCACCCATTGTACCACTTTTAGGATAAGGCAACATCCGAGTACCACCACTCCCCCAGCAAGGTGTCAAAAACCTTTTTCCCCCAAAAAAGGAAAAAAAATGATAAAGTACAGGTAGTCCTCGACTTACAACAATTCGCTTAGTGACTGTTTGAAGTTACAATGGCACTGAAAAAAGTGACTTATGACCATTTTTCACACTTATGACTGTTGCAGCATCCCCAGGGTCATGTGATTTACATTCGGATGCTTGACAACTGATTCATACTTATGACATTCACAGTGTCCCAGGGTCATGTGATCATCTTTTGCAACTTTTTGACAAACAAAGTCAATGGCGGGGGGGGGCAGCTCATCACTCAGGTTGCAGGATGCCTATGTGGGGAGAATCCATGGGTCTCTGGTGGAGGGGGTGGGACTGGGGTGGGTGCCCTCCTTCCCTCCCTCTCTCCCATTGTCCCTTCCTTCCTTCTTCCCTTCCTTTCTTCCCTCCTTTGTCGCTTCCTCCTTCCCTCCCTCTCTTCCATTGTCCATCCCTCCCTCCCTCCCTCAGGTTGCAGTGTGCCTGTGGGGGGGGGAGAATCCATGGGTCTCTGTTGGAGGGGGTGGGACTGGGGTGGCTGCCTTCCTTCCCTCCCTCTCTCCCATTGTCCCTTCCTTCCTTCTTTCCTTCCTTTCTTCCCTCCTTCTTTGTCCCTTCCTCCTTCCCTCCCTCCCTTCCATTGTCCATCCCTCCCTCCCTCAGGTTGCAGGGTGCCTGTGGGGGGGGAATCCATGGGTCTCTGGTGGAGGGGGATGGAACTGGGGTGGGTGCCTTCCTTCCCTCCCTCTCTCCCATTGTTCCTTCCTTCCTTCCTTCCTTCCTTCCTTCCTTCCTTCCTTCCTTCCTTCCTTCCCTCTTTGTCCATTCCTTCCTTCCCTCCCTCCCTTCCATTGTCCTGCACTACACCGCCCAGACCCCAGCCATACGGAGTGGCCAATGAGGTGAACCAGCGACATCATGGCCCTGCCTGTTCATGCGCAGAGGCAGAGGAAAGCATATGTGCCTCAGCCTCTGCGCGTGCACAGGCAGGGCCAGGATGTCACTGGTTCACCTCTCCAGCTGCTCTGTGTGGTGAGAATGCACCAGGCTCAGTGTGTGCAGCTACAGCTGAGCTCCGCTCAGAAGCTGCCCGCGCCTGGCACTCAGAAGCCGCTCGGCACTGAGAAGCCACCCGCGCTCGGCACTCAGAAGCCGCCCGGCGCTCAGAAGCAGCTTGGTGCTCAGAAGCTGCCCGCGCTCAGTGCTCAGAAGCCACCCACGCTCGGCGCTCAGAAGCTGCTCGCCGCTCGGCGCTCAGAAGCCACTCGGCGCTCAGAAGCTGCCCGTGCTCAGTGCTCAGAAGCCGCCCGTGCTCGGTGCTCAGAAGCCGTTCGACGCTCAGAAGCCGCCCGCGCTTGGCGCTCAGAAGCCACCCGTGCTCAGCGCTCAGAAGCCACTCGGCGCTCAGAAGCCACCCATGTGGGGCGCTCAGAAGCCGCCTGACACTCAGAAGCCGTCCAGCACTCAGAAGCTTCCCCTTCGCTCCAGCCAGTGAGCCGGATAGGCAGGGGCGTGAATCGGCATGTGCTCAGGAACGCCGATTCCATGCCCCTGCCCAGCTCGCTTGCTTGTCGGTGCCCACAATCTGCCCGACCTCCCCTCTGCCTGCTTTGCGCAGCTCCTGGGCCCCCCACCCACTGTTAACCCTCCCGCCACCATGCAGGGTAAGGTTGGCGCTCCCACCCCCACCCAGATGCCCTCGCCTCCCCCAAGCATTTTTTTACTCACCTGCTTTCAGCTGCACTCCCTTTCTCTGTTTGCTTCTCTGCCTTCATTTGCTTCTCTGCCTTCGCCACATGTTTGGGGTAAAAAAGAAAAAAAAGTTTTTTTTTTGTCTCACAAACACGTGGCGAAGGCCGAGAAGGACAGGAGAAAGGGAATGCTGCTGAAAGCAGGTGAGTAAAAAAAAATGCTTGGGGGAGGTGAGGGCATCTGGGCGGGGACGGGGGCGGGGGCAGGGGGCAGGCAATGCATCGCGCAGCTCCAGCAGAATCTCCATTGAAGACTGTGTGAGGCTGCCTGCTACCCCCAAGGCCGCTGCCAATCAGCTGGAGCTGCGCGCTTTGATCCTGGGCTATCAGTTGGAACCAGGCAACGTGCAGTTCCAGCTGACTTTGCCACAAGCCTCTGCGGCACTGCTGCCGCTTCACCTCATCCACTTTTACACTTTTTTTAAACATTTCTTTTAATTTTTTTTTTAAATTTACATTTTTTTTACATTTTTTTTTCAACCCGTCCTACGCGTAACACCAGGCATGTGCTCGCGTACCACTGGTGGTACGCGTACCACGGGTTGAAAAGCCCTGATCTAGCAGATACCCAGAAAAAGTCCCAAGCTCCCTTGGAAACCTGTCAGCATCTGTTAGCCACCTGGGGCAAAACAATCTTATTAGACAATCTAACCTCTCTGCAAGAAGGTAGGCAGAACCTGCAAGTCAAGAAGCAACCAGAGAGTGAGCTGACCATGGCAAAGAACTCATGATAATCTCCTCCAACTTCAGAACATGTTACACTGTCCTGTGATTTTTTAAAAAACAGCTCTAGACTCAACCATTGGGTCAGGTCCATAACCGCCATTATTGCCAGGAACTCCTAAGCCACATCAGACTCCACATTAAATTACACCCAATCTAGTAACAGAGTGAAGAAGTTTAGGTAACCAACTTCAATCACAAGGTTTCATATCCAGTTATCTGTGAGATATTGTCTGTGAAACCTGTTAATATTTTCCGGGTAATAGCTGATACCCCCACTTCTACTCTGCAGTTGTAACTGTTATTGCACTTAAAACTAATAGCAGACACTATCCACCCAAGCTGCTTTTGCCTTGCTGCACTGACCCATTGTGGGGCATACCTGTACAATATGTTTTTATGTACAATACAGGTGCACATTAACCTAGCTGGGTTATATAGGAGTATATTATCAGGCAGCTACAGGACATGGACAAGACTAATACTTGGAATTTGGCACACTTGGCACACTCCCATCTCAAAACCTCAAATTGTCTGCCAAGTAACTAGTAAGCTCCAATATCTCTGCATCTATGATTCCTCCACTTCAACAACTCATTTGTAAAGCACCTAACAAAAGTCCTACTCAAAAACTCATATCCTCATTGCTGGAAGGCTACTGGCTCATTCTCAATTATTCCCCGACTATTCCAGTTCTTCACAGCATACCATTCCATTTCAGTCCTGTTTCAGTTCACTGTCCCCAATTCAACTGCACTCCATCACCACAGCTATCTCAAAGAGTCTGTCCATCAAAGCAACCTGCCAACCCAAAGGACGCAAAACCTATCTTCTGCCAACCAGCACCATAATTTAACTTCCCCCAATATATGGGACAGGAGGATTCCCATGTTCAATTAAATATTGGAAGAGTTAGACCATTCATTTGTATCCTATCCATTCTCTCCTCCAGACCCTTGCCCTGGAGATAATCAACTGGACCACACAGCTTTTGAAAGTAGAGCTTTCAGAAAAGACAATAGCCAAAAATAGAGTCCTTGCTTGATGTTCAGCATTCCTCTGATTTTAACTGACACATAACATGCAGACCTATAAGACATATAGTTCTGTTCTTTGGGCATGAGCAACAGTGCTACAATGTTTTGATTGCATTGATTCTTTAAATGAACCAAAATAAGAGCATGGGACACTAAGAGGAATTTGACAGCAATGTGCTGCAGGCAAATTCAAACAGAAGGAGAAATGAAGTCTTTTGTATCCAACTCAAAACCGTGGGATGATGTGAAGTCCCTTCTTTGCTTTAATAAAGAAAACTATTATATCTCCACAGAGCAAACCTCCACATTCAGAATGAGTAATAAGAATTTAAAATAAAAATGTAAGTGTTGTTCTTTTTTGTTGTCATTGTCACTGTTGCAAAAATCCAAAGCACACCCACACTGACAAAAACAATGAACAAAAAACCCCTATATGTAAGGCTTCGATTATTGAATGAATTCAGTCATTCAAATCTTGTCATTGTTTTGAAGTAGCTAACATCAAAAGTTCATCACCAGATGAATAACAGTGTTAAAGGTCAAAGCCTCAGTTTGTGGAATTGAAGACTAATTCCTGGGCATGTTTACTCAGAACTTTAACACTGCTCACATTGTTGGCATTTGATTTGTGAGACCACCATTCTGTAGTGCCAGAAAAGTAGCATTTCATACTGAGCTTTAGTAGAGCGGTGTCAACCTGAAAAATGGCTGCAGTAGAGAAAAACTTTCTCCAAACTGTTTTAAGTAATGTTGGTTTGCAACTTTCATCAGCCCTGGACAGACTTGAACACTGGGCGCTATCCAACAAAATGAAATTCAATGGTGAAAAAAGTAAGGTTCTACATTTAGGCAAGAAAAACCAAATGTACAGGTATAGTATAGAGGGTACCTTGCTCAATAGCAGTAACTGTGAGAGGGATCTTGGAGTCCTAGTGGACAATCACTTAAATATGAGCCAGCAGTGTGCTGCAGCTGCCAAAAAAGCCAACACAGTGCTAGGCTGCATTAACAGAGGGATAGAATCAAGATCATGTGAAGTATTAATACCACTTTACAATGCCTTACAAAACTTGGAATACTGCATCCAGTTTTGGTCACCATGATGTAAAAAAGATGTTGAAACTCTAGAAAGAGTACAGGGAGGATCAACAAAGATGATTAGGGATGGAAGCTAAAACATATAAGGAACGGCTGCTGGAATTGGGTATGTCTAGTTTAATGAAGAGAAGGACGAGGGGGGACATGATAGCAGTGTTCCAATATCTCAGGGGCTGCCACAAAGAAGAGGGAGTCAACCTATTTTATCCAAAGTGCCCGAAGGCAGGACAAGAAGCAACGGAATGGAAACTAATCAAGGAGAGAAGCAACCTAGAACTAAGGAGAAACTTCCTGACAGTTAGAACAATTAACCAGTGGAACAACCTGCCTCCAGAAGTGGTGAATCCTCCAACACTGGAAGTTTTTAAGAAGAGACTGGACAGCCATTTGTCTGAAATGATATAGGGTTTTCCCTGCTGAGCAGTGGGGTTTGACTAGATGACCTTCCAAGATCCCTTCAACTTTTATATTATTATTATTATTATTATTATTATTATTATTATTATTATTATTATTATTATTATTATTATTATTATTATTATTATTATTATTATTATTATTATTATTATTATTATTATTATTATTATTATTATTATTCAGTTTATGTATCTTATAACCTTTTGCCTCTGAGCATACCTTTTCAAGCAGCCTTCTCCCCAAAAAGCTGACAGGTTCCTATACTGTTGATCCTCTGAAAATTTTTAAAGATACACTTTCCTTCCCTAAATTTTGGTATACTATGAAGCTGGAGCCCAGGGAAGCTCTACAGTTTGTATGGATATGTGGGAACCTGTTATCCTTGGCACCAAAAAGCATTTTTGGTTCATATGCTTTTTACCATTTTTATTGTTTTATTATTGAGCCATCTGGGGTTATTAGAAATTATTTAACAAACCAAGAAACACCTAAAAGAAAATGTTGCTGTAGAGAACAGGGATAGCCATTTTTTTTCCAGCCTGGGGCACCCACTTTGTGCTTGTAGGCTGCCTGAATTGGAGCTACACGGTGTGTAGTTGGGGACCCTTTTAATCACTTGGAGTGAGCGAGGCTGTTTTAGTTGTTTAATATTTAGAGAGAGAGAATTTGATGTAGTAGTTAAGATATCAAGCGAGAAAGCAGGAGACTGTGAGTTCTGGTCTTGCCTTAGGCACAAAGCCATCTGGTGACCTCAGGCCAGTTCACTCTTAGCCTTAGAAAGCAGGCAAACCCCCCGGCTTACCTGTACCAGGCAGAGGGGCTGGCAGGGGCCGGTCAGTCAGGCAGAGCAGCTGCAGTATTGCGGCCAGGGCCAGCGGGCTGTGCGGCACCAGCCCCCCCGTGGCCTGCCACGGCTACATCTCATGGGTGGAGGGCGAGGCCGGGCAGCACGGAGTCCCGGCTGGGGAGGCCGGCGGAGGCTTCCTTGCCCTCCTCCTCCCCTTCCTCCTGCTGCACCCCAGGCGGCAGTCCTGGTGACGGCAGCGTGGGCATCACTCCCTGGGCCATCCCCGGGCCGCCGAGCCAGCCATGCGTCTCCCCGGGCCGGGCGGCAGTCCCAGCGGCAGCGGTGGCGACAGCGGGGGCATTGCTCCCTGGGCCGTCCCTGGGCCGCCAAGCTGTCCATGCATGTCCCCGGGCCACCGAGCTGTCCATGCGTCTCCCCTGGCCGCTGAGCCGGCCATGCATCTCCCTGGGCCGCTGAGCCGGCCATGCGTCTCCCCGGGCCACCGAGCTGGCCATGCGTCTCCCCGGGCCAGGGGGCAGTCCAGGGGGCGGTGGGGGAGGGGGCATCGTTCCTTGGGCCATCCCCGGGCCGCTGAGCCAGCCATGCGTCTCCCTGGGCTGGGCAGCAGTCCCAGCAGTGGGGGCATCGCTCCCTGGGCCGCTCCCTGGGCCGCCAAGCCGGCCATGCATCTCCCCGGGCTGGGCGGCAGTCCTGACGTCAGTGGCGGGGGCATCGCTTCGGGCTGCTCCCTGGGCAGCCGAGCTGGCCACCCATCTCCCCGGGCCTATCCGTGGTGCCCCGGGCGCCTTTCAGTGCCTTCTGCTGCCTCCTGCCCCCTCCCCTCCCCTTCGGCACCATCTGCCTTGAGAGAGAAAGAGGGAGAGGAAAGAGAAAGAGAGAAGGAGAGGAAAGAAAGAGAGAAAGGAAAGAGAGAAAGAGAAAGAGGGAGAGGAAAGAAAGAGAGAGAGGAAAGAGAGAGAGGGAGAGGAAAGAGAGAGTGAGAGAAAGAGGAAATAGAGAGAGAGAGAGGAAGCACAAGTGCCTCTCTCTCACACACACACAAACACACTGAGTGGGGGAAGAAGACTGGCAGACCAAGGGCAGAAAGAGGGAGAGAGAGAGAGAGAGACCCTTTTGACATCTAAAATGAAGATAACTGCATATATCCTTTTTTACCTTTATTTTATATATGTATATATTTTATATATAAATCTAAGAAAAATCTGAAACTTCACTCTTGATCGCTCTGGGTGCTCTCAGGGCTTCAACTCAATGCTGTGCATTGCACATATGCTACAAGTCATCTCTTGTTCATCCATGATATAGGGAGAAGATTTTTTTTTCTTGATGATCAGAGAGGTATAAGATTGCTTAAGTCATTATCTTTGTTTCTCATTTCTTCCTTCTATAATATTTCTCCCTCAGTCTTTGCTCTTTTCAGTTTAGGATTGGAAGCAAAGCACTAATAGAGGTTCTTTTAAACAATTACTGTGGTTGAATAATGGCCAGCCATGATTATTTGCATGCCAGCCATGGCAAGGAGACCTTGGAGAATCTCTTACAGTGCAGCACTTCACACTTATTAAGATCACAAGATGAGAAATATGTTTCTGTTACCTTTGGAAGATTATTTGATACATTAAGCTGGAGTAGAAACAGCAGATCAGTGATATAAAAGAGTTGCAAATATTTGGCAATAATTTACCAATTGAAACTTCACTTTTGGGGTCAAATGCTTTACTTCTTATTTCTTGTTTATATAACATCTATCAGTGTCACAGGACTGATATCTCATATGTAGCTTTGGAAGAACAATATCTGCTTGTAAAATATAGTATTATGAATAATTTATTGAACTAAAGTGAGTTTATGCAAATGCCCAAATATATCTCACCTCTGGAAAGAAGAAAGAAAAAAATAGTGACAATTAATAATAAAGAAACCTCCAATTTTGACTTGTATGGGAGTGAGCTGGGGGTGCCTTTGCTCAACTTCAATGCATGCTTTAGTTGAGCCCCACATGGAACCTTAGGACTTCACACTAAACCAGACCATTATCAGACCAATGTACTTGTTCAATGTACATGACTTTTGAAGATCATCAAGAACCTTCCATTGGCTCTGAATGTAGTGGCCAACTGAAAATAATTTTAGATCTCAAAACCTGGACATGGAAGAAAGCAAAATTTGACACTGAAGCATCCAGGATGCTTCACAGCTCTTAACAGTCTAGGTTTTTTTTCAATGTTTTTGATACCTCAGTAAGGTTTATTCTTTTATCCAGGAGCTAACCATGTTCTGTCATCTAGGAATTGCTATATCCAATAAATTTGGCCAGAACACATGGGTGGAAATTCCTTCATTGTTTCTTTTAATGCAAACTTATCATAATTGGTGACATTCTTTGTGAACAGAGAAATTGAAAATTGTATCCTATATGGAAGAGAGTGAAAGCTAATATTTGTCTATCCCTGATTTTAATTAGCTTCTTCAATGCCATGCTTGGACACCTACATCCTTGTATCTGGTTGTAACAGGAAGATATATTATTAATAAGCACAGTTTGTTTTCCCTTCATTTTATGCTGAAAATGTTGATTCCTATATCAGAGGTTTCAAAGTAATTGTTCCAGAAATGATCTTGGTTTTATGCTGTTATATAACATGTCAAGAATATTTGAGCAAAATATGATAATTATTATTTCATATACATTTTAATTTAGTATGTCATTTATATGATGCATTGTTTAGCATTCTGAAAACAGAACTATTTTAAACAGTGGGGAGGGAATCAGAGCCTCTTTATTATTTGTATCTTCACATGTCTATGGAGATTCTCAGTCCTCCAGGTCATGGTTGTCCCAAAGGTGCTTTTTTTCACAGGCAACTGGACTATCTTGTTGTTGTTTTTCTTGAAGATGTTTCACTTTTCATCCAAGAAGCTTCTCTAGCTCTGACTGGGGAATGGTATCCATCAGGACAAGATTAAGCAGTCCATCTGCACTTAAAAGACAAAGGCCACTCTTTCGAAGGCAGCAAAGTCCACATTCTAGACAGAGAGAACTGCTGGTTTGAAAGACGGGTCAAGGAGGCCATCTCAAAACTAAACGGCCCTCTCTCAACAGAGGGGGAGGGATCCGACATCATTTATCTCCAGTCTACAACACAGTCCTTTCAGCAGTTCCAATAAGGCTCCACACCCATTTGCATTCAGGTGACCCTGATGACACAGATAAGCCTCCAGGGGCTTCAATGACTCATTAAAGAATGCAAATGAACAGCTATCTGCAGAGAGTATAAATCTTTCCATTCCCCACCATCCAGTCAGAGCTGAAGAAGCTTCCTGGATGAGAAGCAAAATGTCTTCAAGAAAAAGAACAACAAGAAAGTCCAGTTGCCTCATAAAAAAGCACCTTTGTATCTTCACACTCAAGAGCAGTGATTACTAGCTTAAATCTAAATGCTTCAAATAGAGGGGGTATCATATCAAATTTGGTTCTTAAGGACAGCCACAGGCAGACAGCACTAAGCAAAGCTTACTTTTAGAGGATCTGAAAGATTCACAAAGTATTTGAAATTGATCTGGAACTCCTTGGAGATTTTTGAGGCAAGAAAGCCATCTTCTACCTTCTGTTAGTAGTTGCTTCAGCCATTTTGAAAACCTTGAACTACATGATTTGCCTAAAGCCAATCTAAACTAACCAGCTTTCAGTATTTAATTAAAACTGATAATTTACTTCTTTTTCTCAAGCCAGCCTTGTGTCAGTCCTCATTGTTATGCTGAATCTCAAGTTAGCTTGGTTACTTGCCAAAAAGTTAAGCAACTGTGACTTCTTCAGAGAGTTTTACTCACTGGTCTGGAAAATACAGTGCAGCTAGTATTTAAGCGAGTCAGTGATTTTTGCACATATAAGGACTGATTCTGCCTTATAAATTTAATACAAGTTTTCTTGCTGGCTTCCAACAAATAAAGAAAACTCTCCCCCCCTATTGCTTGATTTTGGAAAAAGAGACATTTATTGTTTAAACAATAAGGATATTAATCTACATAGATTCCCAATAGACAAGAGATACATCAGCAAATCTTCTGTACATTGATCATACCCACAGAACCCTAAAGTCTCAGCAGACTATTGGCTTAGACCTAGTCTAATAGTTATCTCTCTTTCTTCCTTCCTCTCTCCCTTTCTCAAGTTTTTGAGTAGAATCTTGGGATTTTTGCAGAACAGAAAGTGACAAAGGTACTCCTGGATTACAAAAGTAACAAGGATCATGCAGTGTTGACATCTAAGTTCTGAACAATTTCTGATCATGTTTCTAAGGATGCAGTGAGTAATAGCTTATCTCATTGCATGGAAGGTTACACCGAGGGAAGGCTACACCAATGGAAACTCATAAAATGCAAAGGCTATTTAGCAAAAGAGTGAATCATTTGCTGTGACATCAAAATTTTCTATATCAATAATAATATTCTCAAGCAATATTCTCAAGTGGTCATGTGATATTGGTTCTGCTTGATCATGCCAAGAACCCAATATCCTTTATCACAACTTACTGAAATAGATACTTTTAGAAAACAAACAAGACGGTGACAAATACAAATTTCTCAACCATCCTGGGAAACATTGTCTTAGATGCTAAAAGTTCTATTTAGCTATCATGACAAATTACTGGTCATATAAACAAGAATTCTTAACAGAAATTAGTATTCAGGTTGTGAATTCTGCTGAATGATATAAATACATTCATGAATTATTCTAATATCTTGCCATGCCACCTACAGTACATTAGTAGCCATTCAACATAATCTGAAGCAATAAATTAAGTTACTAAGTTCATCTATTTGCACACAAGACAATTTTTCAGAATTTTAGGATATTTTAGCATTAGAGGTAGAAAAAAAATCATTTCAACATGTTGAACAGGAGAATACAAGAAATGTCAAATAAGATTGTAGATATCCTGGTGAAAGCCAAAAAGTATGAAGTATCATTCTAGCATTTTTTGTTCCTTTCTTAAGATATGGATGCAATTTTAAATCTTATTAAATAGAGAGAAAGATTTGCCATGCATTCAGAGCTGACCTGTAATGGACTTCACCCAGGTACTGCTGTTGAAACCATACAATAGCTAAGTAACAGCCAATCAATGGCCAGGTTTTTGCTTCAAATTTGACAGTTATTGAGTGCCCTCCCCCTCAATCCCATGAGCTTCCAGCATTGTATGAAATGAAAAGAGAACAAAGGGGGGGGGAAGCACAGACAATTCCCATGGTACTATTCTATCAGTTCATCTGAAAAGCACCATTCTAACAATCCTTCTAGTATAAAACATGGCAAAAGTCTATCTGAGATTTTTTCCTGAGCTGGGCAAAATAGAAGAAGAAGAAAGGGGACATGCCAAATAGTATCCAATGGGGATATGTATCTGTGAGGAGAAATGCCCAGAAATATAGGATATCTACTAGAATGCAAAGTTTGCCTTTAGTAGAAGCTCAAAATAATGAGAGGATTAGGCTTAGGGTTAAAGTTTTTTTTTTTTTAATGTGGTTTTTGTTTTGTTTTTTAGTTTTTCAAAAAAATGCTGAAGAAGTCTTCTAAGCCTTTTTCTGGAGCCAATTAACAAATTTAGCATTGAATTCTGTGATAAACTGTTGGTTGAGATAAACACGTTGGTAAGATTTTTTTTATCAAAGATGGGCTATTTGAATAAGTAAGTCAAGGAAGAGATTAAATCAGAAATATGTAACATAGAATCAGAAAGCACATTCAATATTGTTGACTGATGTTAACTTTAGAAACATTTTAGCTACTTTTTAAAGAATTTGAACATTTAATGTAACCTTAGACTTAAATCACGGCTACTTTTTTTTAATTATGATATCTTCAGAACACATATATGACATTAAACTAAACTTTTATTGTTTAGTACAGTATCAGCATTTCTCACTGTTTATCACCACTCTAATATTTACAGCCAGATGTTCCTTTCTCTGTTCCTTCCCCCAAGCAATACATTTGTTATTCATCAGTGAACTACATTTCATACTACAGTGAGGCTGTCTGCTAAAACATCATGAACCAGTGGTGAGGGGATAGTAATGGCAGAACCACATTCTGCTTTACTGTGTCATGACAAAGAGAGAAGCAGGGACAGTCTGCTGAACTGAAAGTGATTAACAAATGAACAACAAAAAAGAAAATATACCAAATTCAGCAACATTTGGAGAGTCAGAGGTTTCTTATCTTGACATAATCCTGTTTCATGGTAAATAAAAAGGGCATGAAAACCAACTCATTAATACAAATCTTCATGATTTTTTTGGCAGGAAAAGTTGATTTCTCTGTTTGCTATGGCAAAACACATACGGATAACTTATGCTATCATGGGCCACAGGCAACCCATAGCAACCTGCCAGAACTTCAACATGCAAGCTCACATCTATCACTCCCCAGTTGAGGATTAACAACCAGATAGACAGAGAGAACTAGATTACAATATTTCCACTGGTAATAAAAGCAAATGATCAGCAAATCTTGTTAAAATTGAGGAAGAGAGGAAGGTCTACTGCCAACAGGCTATCTTAATGGGTACTGTAGTAGTAATCAGTAGATATCAGATAGTCTTTGGAGGATGCACCCCAACACTTTTGCCTGGCTCTCATTGTCTGGGTTTCTCAGAATCCAGTGTGTTGTTATCCCAAAAGGGTTCTCATTCCTATAATATTGGAATCAGATTATATCAGATCATACAACTCCCCTTTTGAAAATTGTATTTAAACTAGTTTCCCATAAGGTGTTATTTTAATGATGTAAATCATAGCTGCCTAGTATGTAGGTATAGATTCTGGTGGAGGAATATTACCCTTAAATTTTTCAACATGGGCATGAACAGGAAAAAAAAACTTTTTTTCCAATAATGTCACTGTTGAGGATTGTTTTTCCCACCCTTCCATCCTCTGTTCTGTCAAATGGTATGAAAAGATTACAGTTGCCTGTTGATTGGGATTTTATGAAAGCTTGTGAGGGAGCTGGGCATTGGTCCAACTTGAAATAAGGGGAATAACCTTATTACTCATAAGAGCTGATGGAGAAATACAGGAGGCTATATTAAAATTGGAGATAGGAAGAAATTATTGAGATAGCATACACTGAGGACAGGAGAAATAATTCATCTAGCATAAAGCAAAGGGAGTTTTTAATCTGACTGTTAAAAGGCTTCCTAAAATAGAAACAGAAATCGGAAGGTTGACATTTCTATGCAGAAGCTACCTGTGGCACCACAAATAGATCATGATTATACTTTATGTTTCAGAGCCAGAGAAAGAAGCAATGATAGAGAAAGCTGTCTCTTTTTTTAAAAAACAAAACAAAAACAAAACAAAACAAAACCCTAAAACCAAACTAAACCAATACATTTCTAATGGAGAAAAAAAAACCCCACAGAGAAACATTCCTAGAAACAGGGACTGCAGTTCCTCCAACTGCTTTAGTAATAGAATAATGCCATTTCTCTTCAGTTGAGATCTGCAAAATAATAATCCCCAAAAATATATGTTATGGTTATTATTTCTCTTGGAACATTGATGTTTATCAATGTTTATATGGTAGCTGTCTTCCTAGTTCTCTCTGCATTTAGAAGTTACCATAAAAAGAAAGAACCCATTATGAACACCTTATTCCATTCAAATCATTTCTGGAGAATTGCACTGAGATTTCCTCTAGAGTTGGAGGAAACCTCCCTTCAAAAGAGATTCAAAGTTTCAAAGGAGAGGGAGAATTGTCAACAATCCCTCCTTCCCTTTTTGACTGACAAATCCATTTAGTGGGGAAGAACCCAGGAGGAAGTGAATCTTTGATTAGGTGTTGTTGGAAATGTCAGTTTTTACTAAACATTTCATATTATACTCCACCATCCCATGCCCTAAAACACCTCAATTCTCAATCAAAACAGAGACCTTGGAGGCCTTCTAGTCCAACCCCCTGCTCAAGCAGGAGATCCTATACCATTTCAGACAAATGACTGTCCAATCTCTTCTTGAAAACCTCCAGTGATGAAGCACCCACAACTTCTGAAGGCAAACTGTTCCACTGGTTAATTGTCCTCACTGTTAGGAAGTTTCTCCTTAATTCCAGGTTGCTTCTCTCCTTGATTAGTTTCCATCCATTGTATTTTATCCTTCCCTCTGGTGCTTGGCAAATTAGTTGACCCCCTCCTTGTTGTGGCAACCTCTCAAATACTGAAATACTGCTTGTCACCCTCTCCAGGCCTTTAATCATATTAAAATTAAAATTAAAATTAAAATTAAAATTAAAATTAAAATTAAAATTAAAATTAAAATTAAAATTAAAATTAAAATTAAAATTAAAATTAAAATTAAAATTAAAATTAATTATAATAATAATTATAATAATAATAATAATAATAATAATAATAATAATTATTATTATTATTATTATAATTATAATAATAATTATAATAATAATTATAATAATAATTATAATAATAATTATAATTATAATTATAATTATAATTATTATTATTATTATTTATTTGCAATATATCAAGTATACTTATAACAAAATGCAGTCTTTCCACTGAATTATACTTGATAATAATAATAATAGCAATAATATTTTCCAAGCATATTTTTGCAAAGATTTTATCTCACAATACTATTTTCAAGATAATGCTAAAGTCAAAATAGGCTATCTAACTAAATTTGTGACCAAATCAAATTTAGCTCCTTCTCATAATTTCTTGATTTAAAAAGAAAGGTAATACTAAATATTCTCAGATGCTTTTATCATATTATTCTGATCTGCTTACTGTCTCTAGGAGATTTGATTTCCATGTAAGAATAAACCTGATTCCAGTTAAATTCTCCAATCTAGAAATAGTAGTCTAGATCCTATTCATTCCCTTTCAGCCTTCTCCACATAGTTTCAGTATTTAAAAGGAACAAAACAGGACCTTGTAGATCTGATGGTGAAAATTTAGAAACATCTTTCCAACCTTGCTTACAGTATATACTGCTCCTACAAAATTCATATCATATTAGTTTTTCATTCTAATATAACAGAATTCACATGATAGCAGGATTAGTCCAAGGAGGGGGAAGGAAGAGGGGAGACACACAAGATGTCACATTAGAAACAAGGCACGCATTTTATCTACTCTGATACCATATCTGCAACTGTCAGGTTTGCCTGAGCTGACTTGATGGTTTGGATCCTGTTGTTAATTTCAAGAGATGAAATATTTTTATTCTGTACTATTTATTGCTTCCTGCTATACTACTTCCCTCAAATACAGGTGCTTATATTTACCATACAGTGTTTTTCTTTTGGCCAATGGAAGCATACTTCATCTGTATATGATAAACATATGGAGTTCCTTCCAGCCCCATGCTCAGAAAAGAAATGGGAATTGAGGGAAAGAGAAGGAAAGAAACACTTCATTGAAGGACTATTCTAGCTGACTTTCTTAATGACAGACCAGATGCCTAGGGTGGAGTTTAGAATAACAAAGGTGTTAAATTAGCAATGATGTTTTGCATTCCTGTGCGTAAATTTAAACTTAGATGCTCATTCAGCCTGTTTCTTCCTTGCAAACAGCCAAATCTAGCTTCATTTACAATATTAAAAAAGAGAATAAAACAGCAGGGCAACCAATTTTCTTTTGAGTTAATTTTAGGTAAACCTAAACTTAATAATCTCTCTTTCTTCTCTCCTTCCCCCCCATATACACATACAAACACACATATACATATTTCAAATAAATCAATAAATAATGTATGTTGGTGCTTTTTCCCAAGTAAAAAGCCATATATCCAATCGGTCGTCTAACACAATACTTTGAGCAGCTATGTAGCAATCAGAATTTCTATTGGTGACACCTATCTCAGTTCAGGCTGAATGAATGAATGAATGAATGAATGAATGAATGAATGAATGAATGAATGAATGAATGAATGAATGAATGAATGAATGAAAATGAATGAATATGAATGAATATGAATGAATATGAATGAACGAATGCCATGGGGTTTTAATTTCCCATGCCTTCAAAGTCTGTATGATTGATCAATTGCAAGCTTACATAGAAGGTCTGCCATTCTACATAGCTCACAATAACCAACAGTAAATCTGGAGTTTCTGGGCCTAAAAAATTTTTCTGTAGGAATGTACTTGCTATCCTGTGTTCCTTGGTTCCAGTTTAAAATCCTGACTTCTCACTCCTATCCAAGCTTAGTACAAAGGTGCTTTTTCAAAAGCCTCTGAAAAGCCTTTTGAAAAAGCATCTTTGGGACAACCATGATCTGGATGACTGAGAATCTCCATAAATATCCAAGCTTAGTTTTATTTCCTCTATTGAAAAAGATAACATATTGATTTACTTTTTTAGGGATCACTTTAAACCCTGGTAGTACAAAGCAAAACAAAAAAAAATCACAAAAAGATTTATTGTATTTGCTATATTTTGCATTATTTTTTAGCTTGCATGATTTTAAAAAACTGGAAAATATATGGACACTTAAAGTCTATAATCGTTTGTATGAAAATAATCACAATAATAAGTAATTTTACTAACCTGAAACATGGATTACAGAGCCAGAGTCAAGAAACATAAAGATTAAAGTTGTAAACAGCAGATGGTCAGTTTTCACAGTGAAGAGATATAAATCAAGAGGTTAATATTTTAATTGGTCCATAAATAATCTAGAATTAGGAATAAACATTGAAATCATCACATTTACTAATGACACCAAATTAACCAGGGAAAACAGAAGACTAAATAAAGGGGGAGGAGGGATCTAACAGAAGAAAACTTTTTGATCAAACTCCAACTTCACTTCATCTGTCTTTTCCATGTTTCGGATGCTAATATATTGTATACTTTACTCAAAAGAAGTTGGATACATCTTTCATTTAGATCTTCAACTGGACTGAATCTTTGTAATGGATTGTGGGGTTTTTTTGTTTTTTTTTAAACAAACAGATGCCTTAGTTATATCTGGAAATACCATGCCTATTTTTCCCAAACTTTCCTCCCTCTCATTCTAATTTGCTAATTGAAAGAAGACAGTGGATTTTCAGAATGGATGGACCAAATCTGACACCTTAAAAGTTATTGAACTACATGAGAGTTTGATGTAGCACTTTTCATATTAATAGCATGTCTGTCTGTATGGAGAAATACACAAAACACACACAAAAGGTCTCAGTCACACACAGAGACACACATGAGCTCTATTTCCATGACTTGAAGAATGTGTGAAGCTCAAGTGTACTTCATGTACACTTGAGCTTCACACATTCTTCAAGTCATGTGTTTCATTGTTTTACTTCTTGATCTTTGAACTGAATTTGAACATAACTTTTCACATGTTCCAGCAACTATAATTCAAGCTCAGTTTAAGGAGAAATCCCATTAAACTGGATAAAATCATGGTCGGTGCTTTCCAAACCTGGTTTATTAATAAAATGCCTAAGATGACAGAAGCATCTATCTCAGGGATTGAAATGATTAGAATAGTGCAATGATCCAGATTTGAAGCAGAAAAGCTGCTTCTTTAAAGAGATGTTGTTGGGTGCTACGTAAGTGCCCCCCTTTGTGCTCTGAATCACATTTTCTGCTTCAAATTCAGATCACTCTACAAATGACTACGATGTACCAATAGGTTATTTTCTTTGTGGAACCTATTCCACATCTGCTTGTCATTGTTGAAATAGTTTTCTCATAATAGCCAGTTATCTCACCTTATTTGGATGGATGAAAGTTTTGATAGAAAAGTTATTCAGTGACATAATTAATGTGAAATCAATGTCATTGTAGTTTAGATCTCCAACAAGGATAAGAGCACATTCATTGTCAGTGTTTTTCAAATTTAATGAAGTCTCAAAAAGATGCTGCAGGGAGTACAAATCACTTTTTCAGCCATATTAATCTCTTTCTGTATTAAACTCATAAAGATTAATCTCATTTCATATCAATTCACATTTGCATAAACAGTTGGCTTGGTAGTGGTTTCAGACTCACAAACGTTCTCCTAGTATTTGTTGAGTAGTTCCAATCTTGATCATCAAGTCAAGAACAGAAATTTCATCTGTGTAACAGTTAGGTGGATAGAATTATGGTAAGAGGACTTTCCTGATAGGATGTAATCAACAGTATCAATTCTGAAATCTATTGCTTCAGTTTTGTACGTAGGTGGAAGGAAGTACAACCCTGAAGAAAGCACAAGGGAAGGAGAAAAATGGCTGAAAAAAACCATTAATGCTAAGAGAAAAAGAAGAATTGAAACATTTATGAAGGGATGGCTGTTATAAAGATTATCAGTTGTAAGAACTGCTGAAACACTTTTGTACAGGCATTATGCTGTATTGTACCTTATTATATATCATGCACATGAAACAATAGCATTTGGTATTTGGGCAACATTGATGCTTTAAGGAATCTGGCAGGGGTGATAATTAAGACTACTGCATTTTTAAAATCTTTTAAAAATCAGTGTTTCAAATATTGTTTGATCCATTTTCCAAACAAAAGGTATGTCAGTAATTTTAAAATGATTCCCTTTTAACACAGGTTCTATCTGGCAGTCTTTCTCCTTCTGCCATTATTAAGTAGACCTGAGAGATATTGCCTATAGCAGCAGCCCTCAAACCTTTTGGCTCCAGGGACCTGTTCTGTGGCGGGTGGTTTTTCCACAGACTAAGGGGGGGCGTAGTTTTGTGTGCTACCTGGATTTTGCGTGTGCGCAGATGGGACTTGGCTTGCTTGCTTATGTGGCCCAGTTCCTGGTGGACTGTGGCCTGCGCATTGGGGACCCCTGGCCTATAGAATTGGCTGTGATGGCGAAATTGCTACTTTGATTAAAGAAAAGACTTTGTCTAGCTTTGTTTCTTCTTGGAAACCACTTCTGAACTTTTTTCTTTGGGACTTTTTTAATTTTAATTTTGGGATCTGACAATTAGAACTGCTTAGGATTATAGAGATATTGTGTGTTATTGTTAATTTTAGAGTAAAGTTTATATTTAACATTCATAACCATGCCCCCCAAAAAATCAGAAGTTACTCTTTTTTCTACTTCTTTTTGTTTTCTTTCTTTTTCTCTCTCTTAATTTTGCCCTTTTTTCTAATCTATTTATGAGCCGTTTATGAATGTCTATTTGTACATGTGTGTTCACAGACATTTGGTAATTTGATACATTTATATCTGTAAAGAAGACACAATACATCTACAAGAAAAAAAAGGTGAAGATAGGAAGGAAAGAGGTTCTATAACTAGAGGATCATTACTTGTCAAATGTTAATGATTTTCTATGGGGATTATTATCCATCCATGAACATTGCTAAGACTGTGGGAAATTGACATTAAAACAATCTTTTTTCTGATCATTTTGAATTTATCTACCTGATGTTGAATTGCTGAGGCATTTCTGTGTTGGTAACTGCCTATCAACGTTATACTGAGCATCTTTTACCATTTAAAACCTTAATATAAAAAGGGGTTTTAATATAAAGAATGACAGGAGCAGAACATAATTAAACTCTACTATCTAGTATACCAAAGGTTTCCTATCTTCAGGGTTTGCAGGTCAGAGCTGTATGATGATCATTTTTGGAGGGATTGAGAACTTCATTCATTATTGAGGATTATTGAGATCCTGACCATACCTAACTACTTTTAGGGACTAAATTAAACAGTGGGGAAGATGATGTCAAGATGTGTGAGTTTTAATTTCATTTAATAACAACAACAACAACAACAACAACAACAACAACAACAACAACAACAACAATAATAATAATAATAATAATAATAATAATAATAATAATAATAATAATAATAATAATAATAATAATAATAATAATAATAATAATAATAATAATAAAGTTGGAAGGGACCTTGGAGGTCATTTAGTCCTACCCCCTGCTCAGGCAGGAAACCCTAAACCATTTCAGACAAATGGCTGTCCAGTCTCTTCTTAAAAACTTCCAGTGTTGGAGCATTCACAGCTTCTGGAGGCAGGTTGTTCCACTGGTTAATTGTTCTAACTGTCAGGAAGTTTCTCCTTAGTTCTCGGTTGCTTCTCTCCTTGATTAGTTTCCATCCGTTGCTTCTTGTCCTGCCTTCAGGCGCTTTGGAGAATAGCTTGACTCCCTCTTCTTTGTGGCAGCCCCTGAGATATTGGAACACTGCTATCATATCCCCCCTTGTCCTTCTCTTCATTAAACTAGACATACCCAATTCCGTTCCTTATATGCTTTAGCCTCCAGTCCCCTAATCATCTTTGTTGCTCTTCTCTGTATTCTTTCTAGAGTCTCGACATCTTTTTTACATCGTGGTGACCAAAACTGGATGCAGTATTCCAAGTATCCCAATTTCATTGAGAGTTGCTTCAAAGTGGTGTTTCAAAACTCTCAGGCTTTGAAAGATAATTTATATGTCATTGGAAAAGCATGGGTTGAAATTCCAGAAAACTATAAGAGTCAGTCAGGGCTGTAGCCACAGCGGGGTGGGAGGGAAAAGAGATGAGAGGTGCTCATTTAAAATGGTTGAATTAGGCCTCATTTGAGATGGGAAGATAGGCTTCCTGAGGCTGACCTTCGCCTTCGTGATCATGACTTTAGTTGATGATGTAGTATAAGGTTTAATTAAACACTATGGGGTACAGAGTTCAATTTGAAAATCCCCAAGGTGGCTGTCACATAGCCAAAAAGCTGGCTTCAGACACTGTCTATAAAGATACAGGTTTTCTCACCTCCACTCTATTATTAAGCAGTGCATATTGAGACAGAATTTGTTTTCCCCAGTTAGCCTTCCCAATTTTTTTTTCTGTATCAAGTAAAAAAAGCTGTGTTCCAAGTAGTTAATTCTTAATCTGCATACATTATTGTACTTCTGTTTCCACTGGAAGGTTTTACACCCCCCTCCCAAAAAAAGTCACTATGAATACATTAAAAAAGCAAGTACATGTTTTTAAATAATATCCATATTTGGAAGCCAACTAAGGTAATAAAATGAAATTTATGGGCAGTGCTTGGCTTTAATGTTCAGCAAAGAGAGATGCATGTGAACATTATTTACTTTCCGTCTCAGGAGGGAAATATAGATTGGAGAGTTATTGAGTTATCATTAAACAATCCATGACAGATACGTGATTCACAATAGAGACTTGGTAGGCAAAGCAGAACAAATCAGGGGTGTATCTAGCAAAGGATATATGTAATGTGGACCATATTTCTATTACATCTCTTCGCAAATTAAATATTGGATGCATGACTACTTTTCACAATTGTGGATGAGGGAAACTGAATCATGTTTTTCTCATGTGCAAAGCCTAGATCATTTCTGACACAGGAGCTAAACTGAAAGACATTGGTGCTGAACTTGCAGAGATGGGTTGCAGAATGATAATTTAAAAAATCAGTTATCCACTCTGTTATGAAGGAGAGCAGTTAAGCTATTCATTTTGAAGTATATTTTACTGATCTTCAATTCAGAGTCTCTACTTAATCCCAAAACCTAGGATGACCGGGAAAGGGGAAGGGATATAATTTAAGTTAACTGATCATTAACCATTCCTAGGAATACTTCTCTAATCTGCAAAATGCATGGAAGAAAAAAAAATCATTTATCCAAAATTGCAAGTTTAGCTTATAATTTCAGAAATGTTAAATCCACCACTATTTTACTAAATTTTAGTTTTTTCTATCCAGTGTTAATAGAACAGAACAGAGCTGGAAGGGACCTTGGAGGTCTTCTAGTCCAGCCCCCTGCTCAAGCAGGAGAACCTATACCATCTCAGACAGGTGAATGTCTAGTCTCTTCTTTAAAAATCTGGGGGTAAGCTGTTCCACTGGTTGATTGTCCTCACTGTCAGAAAGTTTCTCCTTAATTCCAGGTTGCTTCTCTCTTTGATCAGTTTCCAACCGTTGTTTCTCATCCTTCCATCTGGTGCTTTGGTGAACAACCTGGCCCCCTCTGCCTTGTGGCAGCCCCTCAGATACTGGAACACTAGGACTCCAAGGTCCCTCACAGTTACTGTTTTTAAGCCAGGTCTCATCCAATCTGTATTTGTGCCTTTGGTTTTTCTGCCTAAATGTGCTTTTCTCCACTTTGAAACTCATTTTGTTGATAGGGCCCATTGTTCAAGTTTGTCAAGATCTTTTTGGATCCTGAGTTTGTCTTCTGGGGTTTTGGCTACTTCTGGCAGTTTGGTGTCATCTGCAAATTTGATGAGTTCCCCTTTAATTCCCTCATCTAAGTCATTGATGAATATATTGAAGAGTACTGGGCCTAAGACGGGACCTTGTGGTACCCCACTGCTTCTTTCTCTCCATGTGGATGTAGTGCCATTGAGGACTACTCGTTGAGTACAGTTTGTTAGCCAGCTACAGATCCATCTGGTGGTGATGTTGTCTATTCCAGCTTTTCCTAGTTTACCAAGGAGTAGGTTGTGGTCTACCTTGTCAAATGCCTTACTGAAATCTAAGTATACTATGTCCACTGCATTTCGCTGGTCTACTAGTTTAGTTTATCAAAGAATGAGATGAGATTGATTTGGCATGATCTGTTTTTAACAAACCCGTGCTGGCTACTAGTTATGACTTTGTTTGCTTCTAGTTGTTTGCAGATCTGTTTTTTGATTATCTTTTCTAGGATCTTCCCAGGTATTGATGTTAAACTGATTGGTCTGTAGTTTCCTGGGTCCTTTTTTCCCCCTTTCTTGAAGATGGGGACCACATCAGCCCTTTTCCAATCCTCTGGTACTTCCCCAGTGCTCCAGGATTTATGCTACCTAGAAACATTGGATAGAAGCACTGAGTGGCAATTTGACTAAAACAACTATATTAACAGATTAATGAGTAATGTTTGTTTTATTTGATTGTTTAGACACAGGCAGCAGAAGCTTTTGGGGCTTTGCAATAGTCCCAGCTCTAAAACAAAACAAAACTCAATTCCGACAGTCCTCTGTATTAAAGTTAGCCCTCAATTTAGGATTGGTTGTTTAATGATTGTTTGAATTTACAATGGATTTTTTAAAAGTGACTTGAAGTTATGACTGCTACCCCCAACCCATGATTCCGTGA
This sequence comes from Azemiops feae, assembly GCA_023970755.1. Taxonomy (NCBI): domain Eukaryota; kingdom Metazoa; phylum Chordata; class Lepidosauria; order Squamata; family Viperidae; genus Azemiops; species Azemiops feae. The sequence continues at coordinate 6,211,573 of JALGBA010000005.1, read as the reverse complement.
TCACATTTCAGATGCTTGGCCACTGCCTCGCAGTTACAACTAGTGGTGGTATTCTGTGGCCATGTGACCAAACTTTGTGACATTTTGGCCTATTTCTGGTGTTTTTTGCCATTTCTGGTAATGACCATGCAATCCACTTAACAGTCATGTAATTCACTTCATGACTATAGTGACTTGCTTCATGACCACATTACAAGCCATCATAAAACTGATGCCAGTCGTGTGGTGTCTTGACTTATGACTGAAATTCTGGGCTCCATTGTGGAGATAAGTTGAGGACTACCTGTACATGATTGCTGATTTAAAGCAAATGTATTCATGGAGAGGCAAACTTGCAGCTACAAATTTATGCAAGTTAATGTGAATCCATTTTAATTCAATTAAAGAAATGTCCAGAATGTTTTCAACAGGTGTATAGAAGCAGAATGTGTTTCCAGATGGATTAAAAATTATCCAATAGATATGATATGGAATAGTTGTACGTGTGAGAGAAAGTTATCCCTGCTGTCTTCAGCTATGCCATTACACTCACAGAAAGTTCTTTGATATAGCATACAATTCCATGAAGAAAAGCCAAGAATATTTTAAGGGATGTCTTGAAGTTGCTGGTTAGTTTACCACAGAAAGCCCCTCCTTCCCTTGTCTCAGGATTTTGTTTCCTTACTTGAATTTTATTAGTCCTTTCTGGGATGGCAAGAGCTGTGAGGAAAGGGAACATTTTGGGCCATTTCAGGTTACATATAAAATAATAGTAATATTTTTGAGATGTTTAATTGCCAACATTGCATATTTCTAAGCATGTACTCAAAAGATGAAAAGAATTCCGAACAGAATTTGGTTGTTATTTCAAAATAACAGAGCAATGAAACAAATTCAAGATAACAATAAAGTAAAATTAGAAAGCACTTCTCACCTGATGAGTGTCATCATAACATATACAGGGAATCTTTTGTAGAGATAACATTTATAGATAATCAGATTAGGAATTATTCTTACTGCCTTCTATTACAAACTAATCAAATGTCCTTAATTAGCTAAGCTTGAATGTAATAAAGGAACCTAATTTCTATCCTTGCTTAAATTTCCATTCTCTCTCTCTCTCTCTCTCTCTCTCTCTCTCTCTCTCTCTCTCTCTCACACACACACACACACACACACACACAAATATACACACAACCATATAATATGATGTAATAATATAAATGTAGAGCTATTTATTTATGAAGTTTTTAAGGGAGACGAAATATTTTATTTATTTTTATGTGACTCTCAGTTAAAGAGGCTTGTTTCTGGCTCATTTTTTTTCCTTTTGTAATCATTTTTTCCTTACCACAGTTTTACTTTTTTGAAGCATTTCCAGACTGAAAAAATAGTTAGATATGATTATTTATTAGTTATTTGCTAATTAATCATGCCTCACAATACAGTCAATTAATTCTGAAAGGTGGGGAGGAGATAAAGGTGAAGAGATTAAACCTATTTGTATTAAGAAGCTGCAAGACATATAAAAAAGAAATGATCAGCATAATTCTATGAGTATAATTCTATTTCAACAGAATTAATTTGTATGATTTCTGTATATCTGAAGAACTCTGCATATGTGCATTCATATCATACATTTATCAGTACAGCCAAAATAGGATTAGTGGTGGATATAGCTTACAAGGATGAAAAACAGAATGGAAAATACATCACTTCTGTTTAATTTAGAACTGTTTAGATACACTCTTATTTGATGATCTGAATCTGTGTTGACCAAATGCAGCATTTCTATTCTCTGCAAGCTTTGTTTTCCCCCATCATGTTAAGAATACCATAGCTGAGCTGTAAAAATTTGAATGGATATACTATATCCAGATATTTTACACTCCAGCTATGACATGTCTGCTCAAGTAAAGTTCTTCAAATTTTAAATCCCCACCCCCTTAAATGTCCTGTCACAATGTCCAGTGCAATGTATTCTTGAATTATATACCTCAATCAGAACTTTATGGATAAAGTTAAGGATATAACAAGGTAGACGCTCAACTGAGTGTGATTTGATTAAAGTTGATTTGATGAAATAAGAGGCATACAGAATAGAGTGAGAGACACTTAAAATCAACAACCTATTCAGAAAACATTAATGAAACAGCTTACAAAATATTTAGCAAACTAACTGGATTGTTTCAATTTCCCAATGAATGTGCTCAAATTTTCAGAAGTTGCTAAAAAAACAGATGACTTATAATCCATTCAAAAACTGCCCATTCTGTATTGAACTTGAGTTTCATTATCGTGGCAGGGCACAGCCCTAAACATTACAAAAGATACCAGATGCAGAGCTTATTTATTTTTATGGCCAAACACAAAAGTGCCTGTACAGCAGAATAAGTGATGGTATATATAATTCTTGCCATTCCAGTGTGGGAAAAGAGAGTAGGGATCAAATTCTAGCCAGACGTTGATAGGGGAAAATGCATATGGAAGGATAAAAATGCATGATTTATGTAGGTACAGTATGTACTGTATATATGTTTGTATGTATTTAATTGTACTATATTTATACAGCTGCCCTTCTCTGGTACCTGACTCTGGACAGCTAATAATTATAAATAAAACAAAAACAGGATAAAAAAATAATTAAAAGCAACAACAACAACCAGTAGCTGCTGAGAGCATTCACAAAATCTCACATTCAAATCAATATGCAGTTGTGTCCAAATTCTAAAATTATATAGATGATAAACAGAGTGAGTTTACTCTGGTCAATAGGCTTGTATTTATAATTTATTTTAATGGTATATATATCACATATTATAGCGGAGTTGCGGTGAGAATGGGGCCAGCTGAGAGGCTTTGCAGGAGTCCTGCCGATTAGGCAGGAAGATGAGGAGCTCCAGCAGCTGCCATGGGTCTGGCGGCGGGGCGAGGCTCGGAGGAGGGAAGAAAAAGGAGGAGGAAGCCAATAGAAGGGAGGAAGAGAGAAGGCTTGGTGGAGCTTGCCGTTCTGAGCCAGCTGATCGAAGAGAGAGAGTAAGAAGCTGGGGTTTTCGCGTTTGTTTGTTTTTTTTGCTTCATTATAGGCAAGCAGGACGAAAGGGGGAGGGATAGAGAGAGTGAGAGTAGTTGCTGGAGCTGTTTGCTTGAAGCAGGCCAGGGAGGGAGGGATAGAGGGTGAGAGTAGTTGCTGGAGCCATTTGCTGGAAGCAGGCCAGACAGAGAGAGAGAGAGGTGAGAGTGGCTGGTTGGAGCTGTTTGCTTGAAGCAGGCCAGGCAGAGAGAGAGAGAGAGAGGGTGAGAGTGGCTGGTTGGAGCTGTTTGCTTGAAGGGGCAGAGAGAGGGGGGGTGGGGAAAGGTGAAGTTTTATTGTTTCTTTCTCTTTCGTTGTGGGCAGGCCAGACAAAGAAAGGGAGAGAGGGTAGTTTGGGGAGTTTTAATTCCTTTTCCTTGTTGGAGTAAGTTAGGCAGAGGGAAAGTTAGGGAAGAGTTTGACCTACGTCTTTTAGTGGGAGGTAAGGTTTTTTTTTTCTTTATAGGATCAGCTGGGGGAGATAAAAAGGGATTACATGGAGTGAGGTCAGAGAGGGACGAGGAAAGCGGACAAGGGAGGCCTCTGCTAGTGCCAGAGATTGGTTGCCATCGTTCTGGGCAAGTTATTGTCATCAAAGATGGATTAACATTGTCCTGGGCAAGTTGTTGACACCAGAGACTGGCTGCCATTGCTTTAGGCAAGTTGCTGTCACCAGAGACTGATCGCCATTGTTTTAGGCAAGTTGCCATCACCAGAGGCTGATTAACATCATTCTGGGCAAGTTGTTGTCCTTAGAGATTGACTACCATCTTCCCTGTAAGTTCTTATTGCCTGAGATCAACCACCATCATCCCAAGTGAGTCACCGTTGAGAGAGAGCGACCATCACCGCTCCATGTGCGTGGCTGCCGATCGTGACTGAATACCACCGTGCTACGTGCCCTGTTAGGCAGAAGCGCCAATGTGAGAGACCTCTTTGGGCTGGTGGCCACTTGGGGGGGAGGTTGAGAGGGTCCAGACTTAAGCGGTTCCTACAGGGGTGGTGCTACATATTTAATGGA